>OZ021722.1:84131448-84683948 GCA_963978545.1 Linyphia triangularis | reverse complement strand
AATTTTGATGAGATTTTACACTTGAAAATTTTAATTAGATATCTTTAATTGTATATATTTTGAAATACGTGAATAATCTTATATTATAAGCGTATCATCAATATTTCTAACATACTTAACGTATGTAAATTGGTACAATTTATCTTAATAAGAAAAACCAATTATGATCGACTTGTCCACCATCGGAACCCATACAGATCTGCAATCGAGTTAAAACCTATTATTGAGAATCATTTTCATCAATGTGTTTTTCGAGAGTACTAAAAGGGCGCTTGATGCTTTAAATAGAAATATTTGTAAACTATTCTTTTTATAAATACAAGACAATCAACACAAAATCAATGCTAAATTCCGTTGTTTTTGTTATTTAGTTTTGTGGATTAACACAATGAGATAACATAAACATTAAAACAAAGAGATAAGAGTATTAAAATCGGGTAACCTTTCCGTTTAGCATGTGTAATAAACAACTTTTCACAAATAAATCTTAATATCTAACTTTATTAGTCAATGTATCCTGATCTTTCATCTTTTTATAATTTTTTTTACAATGTCAAACTTGAAAAAGAGTTAGTGCCTAGTTTTTCGAATTATCAAAACAGAAAAACATCATTTAAGAAATCAGAACATGTTTTTAGAATACAGATATTTAGTATGCAAAAAATGTAGCAAATGGCTTTAATGAGTAAAAATTAGAAACAAAAAGAAAATTTTGCGACAAGAACAATTATGATAAATAATCTTTAAACAATAAATAGGACAGAACAAAATTATTTCTAGTAAATACAATATAATTTTTTACTTGGATATTTTTAAAATTATTTTAATTTCTCAATCATTACAGTTCTTATTTAAATTATTGATAGCAAAGCCATTCAAATATTTATACTTTACTTAAAAATTGGATTTTAATAAGTTAAAAGCATTAAATTGCAAAATAGCCGATAGTTTTGTTAAATATTATGCAGCATTTTCATTATTACAGCTGAAAAATGGAAATGTGAAGCTCTGCTAATATTGACTCGCTAAGTTATATCAATTCTAGTTTAAAATTTATTAAGTCATTTTTTTGCTAAAGAATGCAGCTACAATTTGATTTTTTACAGTAATCTAAAAAAGCACGGCAAAAAACATTGACTTCAATATTTTTTTTTTTTTCATTTATTTTTTCTTAAACAAATTGTAATTGGAGTATTCACGGGGGAGTTGCAACGGATTAATTAATTTCATTAAAAATTTAGAGAAATTGATATTTTATTTATTAGCGGAACATTTTGCAATGTATTCTAGGAATGGAAAGCTTTTTTTCTTTTTTCAATTTTAGTCTCAGTGGTACAGAAGAAGGTCTGCTGTTTTCGAAGTCAATCTTGTAAGTAGTTTTAAATAAAATTCTAATTCTTCATAAGCTTAAACAGTAATTACAAATTTCCCCCAGTAATAAAAAGAAAAGTTTTAATTTGCACGTATATTCTCTGAATATGAATAGTTTAGAATTTTCCAGTTCTTTTTGTAAAAGAGCAACAAACGCTTTTATGATATTCGACCGAAATCAAAATCCAGGAATGAGATTTGTCAGAGAGCAAGAATGAAAAAATCCAAAAATTCATTTTATAAATTGTTTATCATTAAATGAAATGAAACTCTTTTATCCTCAATTACATATTGGGTATCTTATTATAATATAATTATTTTAGTTAGAAATTTCAATAGTGCCAATAAGTTTTTTGATGTACAAAATGAACTTTAATTGCTGGGATGAGATTTTTCCGCCCTTTGGCAGATTTTCGTTTTTTAGCCTTTTTATGTTAAGTTTCCCTCTTCTTTCGCCTTTTTATCCCAGTTCGAGGATCCACGTTTTTTCAGCTGTGAACTAGTTTTTCTCGCAAAAAGTGTACTTTTTCTCATGTCTGGCAAAAGATTTACTTTCTTCGCTCTTCTTTCCTCGCACTACTTCAAAAGTGCTTGGCAACTGGGATACGCTTCGGCTGTGATTGTTTTAATTTCTTCCCAAGTATTTGAGATGTAATTTTTCCATAGTGTGAGAAATTTCACTTTATCTATAATATTGATAAATCCTCCTTTCCTCCTTTTTTTTTTTTTTTTTTTTTTTTTTTTGTTTTTTTTTTTTTTGGATTTTTTTATTCTTGCTCTCTGACCAATCTCATTCCTGGATTTTTAAAACACCTTATGCGTACAAATTATGGCACCAATTTTTTGCACGCGTATGATTTCAGTCTTTTTGCTTTTTTGCCAATCTCATCTCTGTAATTGCCAATGTAATTCTGCCAAACAATTGGATAAAATTCAACAATAATAAGCAACTCCATAGTCCATATTTTTATATTTTTAGCAACTTTTGTCTTTTCAGTTTATATTTTTGTAATTTGAGTAACAGTTTTTTACTGGGAAGATTCATAATTTAGAAAAAAATCTTATGAAACAATCATGATGGTTCACAAGGCCGATGAAATGGTCTGAAATGTTTACCTAGTTTTTAGCGCGTACCAAACAACGAAAATACTCTCAGTTTCCATGATGAGTAAAATATGATTTCCCGTGTATACTGTATACTCGTAGTTGGCATATGGTCAACTACGAGTATACAGTATACATGGGAGAGTTTATTTATAACTTAAAGTTATAAATAATATATTTATTGAAAGACTAAAACAACAGAAAGTTATTTAAAAGCATATAAATGTAAATATGTTGACGCGCATGAACAGACGAACCACGTCAGCTTTGGCAAAAGACAAGTTAAAGCAACACCATTCGACACAATCAGTTTTTCTTGATTTCGCAACACTTTCTGCTCTCACTTTAATCAAAAGGTTTGTTAAATGAAAGTAACAATTCGAAAATAAAAACAGAAGAGGATTTAATGTACTACAATGACAAAACAACGGGATAACGATGAGAAATGCCACAACAAAGAGATAGCAATGGAAAATGAAAATCTGTAATTTCTCATCAATGACTTTCCTCCCACTTGTAACTTTTTAAATTTATTATATGGTTCTCTATTGTGAGCAACAATTGCGGATATTTGTAACTCTTGGAGACAATACTAATTTCATTTCATTTGTTAAAAATTTAATTCTCTCTCTTAAAAGAACGTCATATTGGTAACAATAAATAGTTCCTATTGCTGTTTTTTAGCATATAACAAAATTTTATTTAAAACCTCAAAGTGACTTCAGGCATTTTTCTCAAAAAAGGAATTTTTTATGGGGATTTAATAGTTTCAGCTAAATTTATCAGTTTTGTGTATATTTTAACTTCGTGTTTCATTTTTAACAATATGCTAGCATTTGAAACGAAATATTTAAGTATTCAAAGTAAATTATTATTAAGTACTTTACACTCGCTATTTACAAAATTTGAAAACCCTTCTTTCCCCCCCCCCCCAAAAAAAAAACTTTCAGTTGTGGTTGCTTCAAGAATAGAGAAAGTATGATAAAAACATTCTTTGAGACAGCAATTTTGATTCTCGAAATCATTACATGGTACTCTTACAACTATTATTAGGTAACATGTAGTTAGAAAGTAAATTGTGTTACATTTTCTTAAACATAGTTATCTCAAAACAGAATTGCACATTTTCAATTCTGTTTTGTTCTGAAATTTTGAAACATTGACGGGGGGGGGGGGGGAAACTTTACATAAATGAGTTATAACCCGTCAGCGATTGCCCCACGCTCTTAGTAAGTCTTAAAATAGTAAAATTTTACATTACGGGCAAAAAGGTTCTGTCATTACAAAAGAATAAATGCACCTATGTGTCAACATGAAGGAAATAAAAGTATAAAAGTGAAAAATGTTTTAAATATATAATTAAATATTAAAATCAAAATAGAGATCTTTTCCCACATTTTTTCTTTAGGAATGTCCAAAAGGTTTAGAAATGAAAACATGCATAAAAGCTTTTTAATACATTTTCCGTGTCATTTCAACTTCTTTCAAACCACACCAAATGAAAATTCCGAGTTTATCTTTTATCGAAGAAGATCTCAAATTTAAACTAACAAAATTGCATTACTGCCACCTTCGGAGAATATCTGAAGTTGGACATCTATCAAAAGATTCTTTTCTTCCAAATTAAAATTCGACATTTTCCCTTCTCGCTTGCTCTCCATTTAAAGTTAAAATAGAAAAAAAGAAAAAAAAAAAAAAAAAGGAGGAAATTTTTCTGAAAAAACTTTTCTCTAGAAGACAAAAAGTGCTGTCATTCCACAAACTAGTTTGAAAGGTTTTTATCTCTCACTGTGTGAGCAGTTAAATGGCTAATGAGTAAAAAGCTTTTTGGTGAGTATTCCAAAAATGACGATAATAGAGATGTGACGCATTAAAATGGCAAAGAGTGCAAAAGCAGTGAAGATCTCTTTTTCTTTTTGAGGAACAAACGTATCTGCATACTGCTTTGATTCCACTGTATCATTTTTTTTTTTTTTTTTTTTTTTTGAATGCGAGTTAAAAAGAACGGGGACTTTAAAGAATGTGGAGATTCTGATCAATTTCGTGCAAAAAAGTAGACCGAAAAAGATAAGAGAAGTAAAATTTCTTTTTTCTTTGCTTCATAACTCTATTTTTTTGTTTAATTTTGTAAATAAAAGATTAAAAACTATGATAGTTCCTACATGAAGTTTATTTTTTTTTTTTACATATTTTACTGTTGTTGCTGAAACTGAATGAAATCCGACAGTAAGAAGGTAGATTGTTTTTGCAGTGTGTATTTTTTGTCAGTTCTAATGTATTGGTATTGTTGGTTACCATATTTTTTCTGTTTCCTTTTGACCAGTTGGAATGTTTGAAACTTTAATATTTTCATTTTATGGAAATTAAGATTCTGTGTGTTATTTCCGATTACTTTTTGGGTTAAGTAGGTTCTTGATGGCAATTATTGTTTCACTTGATTTGAACTTCACGTTATAACTTAACTCAAATTTCGAAAGATTGACGAAAAAAATAAAACTTTACATAAATGCGAGTCAACGAGTCAAAAGTTAATGAGTCAAAGATGATTAAATTTTGTTTCTTGTAGTTTACGGATGCAACGATAATAGTATCATTGATGATAAAATATAAATACATTTTGTTGTTTTGTTTTTATTTGAAATGAAAATATTGCTTGTAATTTAATTTTCTTTATTATATATATTTTTTTGAAAATATAGATACATTTAGAATTTTCATAATGCTTATAATTTCATAGTAACATTACTAAATCATTTCCAATCTATATTAGTTTGGTAACAGTAATTAAATTTATTTTGCTGGTGAAGTCACTGGTGATGTTCTTGTGTAAATTGCTTTTCATAACAAAATCGGATTTCATGAAGATGACCTTTCCTATTTAATTTTTATTAATAATTTATTAATAACTTAATGTAAAGTAATGGTTTTATCCACACTGATATTCAGAAGTTATTTCTGCATAACTTATTTTAGTTTTTTCCTTTGCGAATAGATGAAGCCAATGAAAGTATGACTGAAAGATGAAGCCATATTTTACCCCTTTTCTGCTTTGCTGTCGGTAAATTGTTTAGATCTTGACGCAAGGTTTCTTGCACGGATTGTAAGATTTCGATTGCCTCAGGATGCAGAGAATAGCTGTCAAACACTATCAATGTGGAACGTTTTATCTAGAAGAATAAAACGTTGTGTTGGATTTTCTAAAAAGATTTCGTTATTACGGGCTTTGAAAGGGAACATGGTAAAAATGTGGATCAAACAACCTATCAAATGCAACGAAATGATGTGATAGAACTTTGGAGGCATTCAGTTTTTAGCTTATAAACTTCAATGCAATGAGAAGTGTGCACAAAGACACTGGGACGTACAGCCTTTAAGAAGGACTTTTCGCCCCCGGAGATGATTTTTTTCAGACCACTGCACGTTAGTAACACGTTACAATATGTTCCAAAATAACATTGCGTTGTGTTGCCTCACGATGTATATTTGAGCTGATACGAAAATTTATAAAAGTCGATGCTGTATGATATTGTCGCTGCTGATACTATACTAAACTTCAACTTAACTAGACATCACTTAGACGATAGATCGTCACAGTGCTCATAGATATTTAATCCATTTTGGCGGAGTGAGGACATAATTCTCGCCAAACCTTATAGCCTTTAGTTCTCTATAAGGTTGTGGTTTGGCGAACATTATGCGTTCACGCCGCCAAAATGGATTAAATACCTATGAGCACTGTGACGATCTACCGTCTAAGTGATGTCTAGTTAAGTTGAAGTTTAGTATAGATGCTGAAACTTTAATATTGCGCACGAGACTTTAATTGTAAAACAGTGGATTTGGCAACAGGAAGAAAATTGGTTGTACCCTTCTTTATGTTTTCATGTCCTAAAAACGGTGTTTGTCTGTGGAAAATAAAAGGATTTAATCTCTCCCTTTAGAGTGTATACTATGAATTCGGAGTCCTAAAATATATACTCAATTGATATTATTAGTTTATCTCATTGATAGTTTCGTTACTCAGCAGTTACTCAGCAGTATTCTTGTTATTGCTATCTAATAAAGATAATTTTGAAAGTTGCGTCTTAAAATAATTTTTTCACACTAAAATTTAATAAGTCATAGCCAAAAGCTCGCTGGTGAAGACAGCTCGGAAATCCTTTCAACATTTTGGAGTTCTGAAGGTGTAGACAAATTCAAGAACAACTTCTATCCCCTACACTATGTTCTATTTCTCTCCGAGTCAATTTTACCAAATGCTACTGAGATGTTCGATTTGTCAAATGAAAGAGTCTTACCCAGAAGATTCCAGTACCAAAATTCAAATAAAAGAAATTATGGGTGGTTGACAAGGCTTATTGCTAATTTAAAAGTTTTAACTCCTGTAGGTTTACTAAAACTTTTAACATTAAGTTTCAACCAGAAAAGCTTAAAACGTTGATAGAAATAGTTCTTCTATTATAAATCTACGAGAAGTTCATATTTGAGCCTGGAATTGGGATGTATATTAAATAAGTATTTGGAGAAACTTGCCAACTTGATAGCACCTTTGCTTTCGAAAAACAACAAATTGACAGTATTTATGTTATCTTTGAATTACCGTTTGTTGATTACTGCTGTAACTTTGATGGCATTTATATAATGAAAAACTATTGTCAGTAAATGTCATCAAAGTACACTTGTTTTTTAACACCGCTTCTAAGAAACAATAAGTGGCTAAAACAAATATATATTTCTAAAACATTAGTCTTAGTGAATTTTTCAATTCAAATTTTTTATTAGTTGTTGCTGAAAACAGGTTTGGTCGCACAGTACCAGAGCTAAATCTTCTTACTATCAGGTCGACCAAACGGTATAGTGGTTAGAGTGCTAGCTTCTGGACCGCGAGGTTGCGGGTTCGAGTCCCGTGTTAAGCATGGGTGTTTGTAAATGTAAGTTGGCTTGTCAAATGACGAATGTTTCGGCGCATTATAGCCCTCGTGTTGCTGAAGGCGCCAGATAATCTGAATACAAGCAACTTCTTACTATCAGGGCAAGCTGATGCTACCACCAGATATATAAAATCCTATTTCAATTCATTTCGATATTGTATCGTATATAAGACTAAGGGTGTAGAACATCACACAACTTTCAATTACCCTATAATACTGACGTGGATTTGTGTCATTTACTGTTTGTATATTTTCATTCTTCACTTATAATAAATGGCCAGTTCGGCGATATTTTTTTCAGTAATTCTTGTATGGTCTTTAAAAAAATAAAAAAAAAATTAAAAAAAAAAAAAAAATCTTGCCAAAATCACGATTTTGGCGATATACTTTTCAATAATCCTTATATTATCCTTTATTGTAAACGAAGCTAAGTTGAGAAGAAAAAACGATCGTTGATCAGGTATGCTCAAGGAAAGAGAATTCTGTGTTGAAGGCATTCATTTTTCAACTTTTTACGGGAATTTCGAAGGTGGGGATGTTTAGAACACCTTAAGAGGCATTACCACAGCGAATTTGGACAAAATCGTTTGAGCCGTTTTTTAGCAATTACTGAAAAACATGCTTTTTTCAATGACAGCTACCTTATGTCCCATGGCCGCCACTAACCCTCATACCAAATTTGGACATCGTAGGTCAATTTGTTCAAGAATTATGCTGACCACAGACACACATACGCACACAGACAGACATTTTTTCTAGATCACTTTTTTGAATTTGACACGAATTTTTTTGTTGTTGACCGAATGCTATTCTTTCATTACCCTATGTATAATATACATATGGGTAATTGAAAGTAAAAATTAAACAGTTACTGATTTTAAAATTTCAAATAATTAATTGCTAATCGTTGAGAATTGTCGTATTACTTTCCAGTACCCTATCAATATATATTATTGAGATCGCGAATATGTATATTAAAGATTTTGAGTAGTTTAATGATAGAAAAGTTTTCTTTAAAATTAAAAGTTTGTATGCCATTGATATCATCGGTTAACTTGGGAACAAAAGTTAACTTACCATTAAGCGCATTAACCCGCATTGAAGGGAAAGCCTCAGAAATTCTCTCCCAATTAGCCCCTCTTATTCTAACACGCAAATGACAAATCGAAATTACGGCCAATACAAACTCCATCCATCAACCATGGATTGAATGTTTATCCAACTAACCGCATACAACAACGCTCGGAGCCGCAGCGGACTTCAAACACGAAACCATTAGTAATGGAACATTCTAAATGCTTTTCGAACAGGGAGCGATTGCGAAGTCGAACTAGTTTAGAATGTTCCGTTGCATTGTTATGGATTCGTGGAATGCGTCAGGGGGGAGAGCAGTTTCAAATGTCAGTGCTTTGTTGGGACGTGGAGTAGTGACTTGAATGATTATGGAAACATTTGAAATGGGGGAAGGGATTATAGAAAGCCGTAATGAGGGATTTGTAATATTTAGTTTGCTTTGTTGCATTTCACAAATTTAGGTTTATTTCATTACACTATGATTTTGTGGAGTAAATACTTTAAATTAGATGCCACAACTTCATCGGGTAATTTTTCCTCCGTGATAATTTTAGAATGATGATTGTTGTATATATTAAACATATGTCGGCTGTTGTCGGAATATGTGTTGATGTAAATTTCAGACTAATATCTTCTATTTAAATGTTTATTGTATGACGGTTGTGTTGTTTGCTGAAATGATTGTAAAATTGTTCTTGAGAAAAAAAATTTGCAAAATTTGTGCGTTAGATTAAATGTTAAATAGAGTGATGTGTTTCTAATGGTATTTGTGTTTAATAGATCATTGTAAAAAAAAAATAGACTGCATTATTGATTATACTTATGCTTATTATAGAATTTAACTGATTTAAGAACCCATTTTAATCAAGGAAATAAAATGATTATAAATATGTACCAATCTTTATAATAATTTGAGATTTATCAAATGGAATAAAATAAAATTAGTGAAAAAATATATGCAAGAAAAAGTTAACGTCGAATGATTTATGGAATAAATGTATTGTTTATTCAAATTGAGAGTATTTTAAATAAATATGTTACAGTTGAAAGAATTTCCATTTCTGACACTAATGGTGAGAAACTATTTTTATTTAGTATAAGAAATTATTAATCAAAGAAAATATGGCATTTAATATAATCTATGAAATAATTTTACATTTAAATATTTATTTTGACTGAGTTTCTTGTACAAAATGTTTTAAAATAGTATGAGGTTAATTCTTTAAATGTTAATTACCATTTAAATGCAATGAGTTTCAATTTAAGTATGAATAGTATAAAAAATGTTGCTCATTTAAAAACATTAAAAAACGTAATCTAGTTAATAAAACGTTCCCTTTTCAAGAAATCATGCGAAGACGCATTTTGTTCTGTTAGTTGATAACATGTAGATTGTCAAGAATACTATAGAATTCTGATTATTTTATTTGAGTTATTAAAGTTAGTTTTATACTCTACATGATACACACTAGTACAAAAAATTAAAGGGTAACCAATTTTTCTCTTAATAACTTCTCAGTAGAGCAGCATAAACCCATAACATTCACATCAAGGAGACATCTTTATGTAACATAACGATAAGCAAAACAACTCAACCGCAAACTGAAATGTAAAGTGTACAGTAGGGGCATAGGCAAAAGAATGAAATACCATTAGTGTGGAGTACCATTAGTTAAGATGCATTAAAAATCGAATTTCACTTTAAAAATCCCGCAATTCAAAGAGTTGACCTTTAATATGAGATATGATCTCCCCTGTCATCAACGTTTACTAGGCACTGAATCTCATTCTTAACATGAGGTTCTTGATGAATTCCAGATGCGAAATTGCTCGTGCCACCTTTTGAACTGTTTGCAAGAGATGGAAAGTTCCCAATACCTTATATCTTTCCACAATGGATCTCATAGAAGTGTCCCACACATGCTTGATGAAATTTGGATTATAGGAGTGATCTGGCTTACGTATAAGGGTGATATTCATATTTTTTAATCGTTTATCTAAAGCAAAAGTGGGATAAAATATGCCACAAGTATAAATGAACACGATTTAGAAACCGATATTTCACCATTAAAAATTAGTCTAGATCATGTCGATTACTGTAAAAAAAGTCGAATTTAATTATTTTTTGCACTCTTGGAGAGCTTAATAAAATCCAATATATTGGATAAACGATTAAAAAAATATGAATAGAACCCCTATACGTAAGCCAAATCACTCATATAATCCAAATTTCATCAAGCATGTGTGGGAAGTTTCTACGATATTCATTGTGGAAAAATTCAATGTATTGGGAACTTTCCATCACTTGCAAACACTTCAAAAGGCGGGATGGGCAATTTAGCAACCGGAATTAATCAAGAAACCCATGTTAAGTAAGAGAATACAGTGCCTAGTAAACAATGATGGTATGGGAGATCATATCTCACATTAAAGGTCAACTCCTCGAGTTGAGTGATTTTTTAATGTGGATGCATCCATACTAATGGTACTCCTTTTAAAATTGTATAAGGTTTAAATTATTAATTTCAACTCCATACTAATGGTACTCCTTTCTTTTGCATGTGCCCACACTGTACACTTTGCATTTCAATTTCCGACGGAGTTGACTTAATTATCGTTATGTTTCATAAAAATGTCTCTTTGATGTGAATTTCATGTGTTTATGCTGTTCCACTGAGAAGTTTTTTAGGGAAAAACTAGTCATCCTTTAATTTTTTTGACCAGTGTATTTGTGAATACAGTATTTTAAGACTTTTGAAATTTAATTTCATAAACATTCTTTTATTTAAGACTCGAAAGATTATATTTAATTTTGAATTATACGAAACGAGTTTAGATTTAAGTAACGTTTGATAAACTATTATAACTTTTTAACCCGATCATTAGTGAGTCAGTTATTTATTTTATGACTTTTTTAGAAATGCTTCAAAAATGATAAATCTTATTTTAACTTTTTCTTTTTAAGCAAACTTTAATTTCTAGAAAAATAAGTATTAAAGGAAGTATTACACACATGTTTAGCATTCTTTTGGCCAGATTCCTTACAACTCTTGTGCATGCATTTGTTTATTTCAATTACATTACCTTTATTTTAATACTCGTTTTCAGAATATTTATTTCTCAAGGGCTTCTTTATAAAACATTAAAAAAACTATTATTTCTTCAAAAGCATCGTGTTATTTATCCTTAATTATTCACGTTTAAGCTTTCTTTAAAGTTGTTTCCTCTTTCTAATGAATATCCTGTTTATTTTTAAAATAAGTTTTTCAGAACGTAAATAAGCCAAAAAGTGTAACTTATAGTGTTTAAATTAAAATAAAAATTAGTTTAAGTAAATAATTTAACTATTGAAAAATCAGCGCGAATTCATTTCAAAGAAAATCCAAATTTTTTTCTTTATATTGTATTTGTTTTAACGTTTCTTATGTGACCAAACGAAGAATATTCTTCGAATAAGAAATGCGAGTTGGAATTGAAAAGACTCAAAGGATTAACATGAGTCATAATCAACAAATTTTAGTTTTGTTACATCCATATCCATTTTTAATTTTAAATCTTAATTAATAAAACTTGAAAATTAGTTTGCATGTTAATTTAGATAACTGTTTCCTTTTGTGTTTTTAATAATTTAAAAAGTTTTATATGATTTAAATATCTGTTTTTCATATTAGCATGGTATTGGTTGAATTATTATATTACTCGGTATTTCGTTATATAATCAAAATCACCATTTAGAGTATGATACAATTAACGCATCTTAAAGGAAAGGGTATAATACTGAAAGATAAAAATAATTATAAGGTGAAGGAAGAACTAAATATGCATGATGTTGGTTCATGTACTTAGTAGACACTAGACACAAATGCTATTATAATTAAAACTTTGCCCCAAATAACCATTAAGAGTATGATAAACAACATAACATATAGAAAATAGTATAACTATTTAACTTTGTTAAAAAAAATTCTAGTAACCTAGTAGTAATTTTAAGTTTTTTCAATTACAAATACTTTAAAAATGAGAAATGTCGTCAAACTTTATTGAAGCAATGAATGTGATTTTTCAAAACCTTCTTCAAAACAATCTTTCTGTATTGAACATAATTGTACAGTACCCCAAAAAAAAATCAATCAGAACGATGGCTATATCTTTTGTTCTAATTGTTGAAATAACAAACAAAAGGTACCGTTGTAAATCGTGGAAGGGTTTTAATAATTGTATGTAGTTTTTTTTTATCATGAGGGGTCATCTACATATTAAAACAGAACCAAACTTTAAAAAGTTCAATAGCAACCTCGTAATATTATTCCATATTTGGATTTAGCATTAAAAAAGAATGCGAAATACAAAATTCGTAATTTTCTAATGAATGGTTTGTAATTTAAATGATAAACCGAAAATGATAAATTAATGTTAAATAAAAAAGTGTTTTTTTTTACCATAAATACTTAAATAATTGATATATTTCAGTAATTTTTTTTTCCAAAAGATAGTTTGTTAAATGGCAAAACATAAATAGCAATCAACTTTTGCATCAATTTCTTTTTTAATAATTAATTATTAATTAATAAAACAATTTTAAATTTTTTTTTAATAGAAACATGTATTTTTTTTGCTTTCATTAGATTCGCCATGGTCTGAAACCCCACCTCAATTTTTTTCTTTTCATTTTGACTTTTAGTTCTTGATTTTTTAGCGAAAATATAAAAAACGCTCACTTATAATTTCAACGATCAAGTTACATTTGTGTTTACAGTGACATGTTTCTGTAAAATAATCACACTTTGCTGAATACTGTTTACTAATGTCTACATTTTATATTTATTAATTTTCTAATTATCAGTAGTATACGTTATACTTCTGCAATTACAGTTTTCGATATTTATTTATTTCGTGTGAAGAATGCACATCTTTAACGTTGTAAATAAATTATGTTACTTTTGCGTTTACTTGGTATTTTTGTATTAATCTTAAACATGTCACTATAAATCCAAGTAGTTTCTATGCAATTTTAGAATATTTGTATTTTATAACGTCGTGAAACGTCTCACTGACCGTTCGATTTCTCCCGCTGTGAAGTAGAATCTTAAAAATACCTTTCTTTTATGGAAATTCTCCCTGAAGATCGGTCAAAAAATGGTCGAAACATTTTCGCTTATAAGTGACGTGTTTTTCAACATAATGCATTGAAATTTAGTATATAGAGTAAATAATGTATTCTGAATTGAATTCGAATGAAATGATAAAAAATAAGGGTTCGTATTGAAATTTTCGAAGATAGCGTTACTTTTACTTAGTAAACGGTCCCTCAAGAAAAAGAAATTGCACCAGATATAGAGAAAATCGTATGCAAAACATTTTGGTACAAACCGTAAGATTCTACGATAATTAGAACCGAAGATATAGCCATCGTTCTGTTTTTTTTTGGGTACTGTACTTCAGTAGACTGTGAGAGGCGTTTCAGGTATAGTGAAGATATACTCGATTTTCAAAAAAATTTATAGAATCAAAACCAATATGTTTTAAATTTATAGAAATGGTCTGCCAAACATCTGGAAATTGTTTGAAAATGAAAGACAAATCTACGAAGCTGACACAGATAAAAATATTTTCTTACAAATATGTATTATGTCTGTTAAATATTTAAATAATCCTGTTATGTATCGGCAAAAATCCAGAAATAAATTTTGTTTTGGAGTAAACTTTTCTAGACTCTAAAACCTTTATGCCGGAATGCAAGTTTAGGAAAATGAAAGGTCTGAAGTTGATTTTGTAAAATTTTTTAATTTTAAAGGTTTTTCAAAATTCTATACGCAAAAAAATTCATTCGAATCATAGCTATATTTGTATCGATTGAACCAAAGCTCTTCTACTTCCAAATTATTAACCTTGATTGGAATTTTGTACATAATGTCCCATTTCCGCCTCTTTGAAAATCTTTTGATGTACAATATTTCACTCACTGTCAAAAGTTAAGAACGGAAAGGAAAATGATAATTTCTTGAAACCAAACTGAATTTGAGTGGCTGGAATTTGCTGCACAATGCGCAGATAGATGGAAGTATGCAAATGTGTTATGTAACAGCCAATCATGGTTTCGTGTCGATAAATATGCTAAAAAGGCAATCGTATAAGAAGCCAGCCAGAAGGGACGGAGGAGAGGCATTTAAGTGCTGATAAGAAGGGTTTAGAACTTTAATACGATTAGTTTTCAAGACAAACGTGGTTCTATGACTTCCAAAAGACGAATAGCAGATAGTGAGCGCTGGTAATCTGTGGGGCGTTTTAAAAGTACGCAATCAATCCCTGATGCTGCTCTTTTCTTCGGCGTTCATCAGTCCGTAATTTCAGGATCACGGAAACATTTCCAAACAAGTCAAATAGTTTTCCGAAGACATATGGGCTACCCAAGGGTTACAACATCTGAAAAAGATCGGTGAATTTGTGTTGTAACAAAGAGGAATCGAAGATCGATCTTCATACGGGTGACATCTATGGTTGCAGCGTCCATTAGTAAAACGATATTTGCCTCTACTGTGCCCCGAAATCATGGAGAGTTTGTGTTCCTCTATTTTTCTGATACAGAAGGGTACCATTAAAGAGTTGTTGGAAACATGTTAATTGGACTGTATTGAGTTAAAGACGGATGAGTCGAGATTTGGTCTGAATCCAGATGACAAACGTATAAGAGTCCGGAGAGAACAAGACACACACAATCGGTCCTAGAACATCATTAAACATAGCGCATTCTGAGGTGGAAGCAAAGTGGTATAGGACAGGATTTCATATTGTTACGAATTTTTGTATAATTGTAAATATTTCGTAGTGTTAATTTTGTAAATGGGAAAACTCATGTACATTTCGCATAAGGCAGTGCAATAGTTCGTCGTTAGTTTGCTTCCCCGCAATGTGTGTCTTAATGCTTGATAACGAGTTTTACAGAGATAACGCTGGGAAGCTAGTCTTACAAGGAGCAGGGCATTTAACATTATGGTAATGGCAATCTCGCCAAATTGGCGAGATAGAGCCAAGTTGGCGACGGTTTTGGCAACTAATTTTTTTCGCCAAATTTGGCGACATTTTCGGTCTCCATGTACATGTATAGGACTTTTCGACTACGATCTGGAAAGTTCTCCAAATGTCTACCTCTAGAAGTTTCAAGAATGTTCGCCTCCCCTATATAAGACCGGCCAAGTGAGCTGGGAGTAGTAGTTGACTGAGTTGAGTCCGTTAGCTGACTGGAATTGCTGAGTTGAGATACTGAGTCTCAGTGAGCATTCAGAGTAGTTCTAAAGCGAACTGTATTGCATTGTCTTTTGCGGTGATTTAGCAGTCGTGTATCAAGTTTAACAGCTGTTTGTGCTCTATTGTTGTGTACAGAGCTGTATTGAGTCTACTAGAACGAGAAGTTCTGGAGTTGTAAGGGAATCTGTAAAGAGTTATATTGGAATAAATTTCTGCAAGTTTTGATCTGCTTTGGCTTCAAATCTTTCGAACCCATCCACGTAACAATATTAATACCACACCGACTTTTCGGGATTATAGACGGCTTCTGTGACAGTTGTCTGGTATAGGTATGAAATCATAGAACGTACTTTCAGATTGTACTCTGTAGTAGTTGGTTCTTTTTTCATTTTAAAGGATGATAACGCGCGCCCCTATAGAGCTGGCATCATCGATGACTACTTGGAGTCAGGGGATTGGAAGTATAGCTTGGCCGACCTTAATACAATTGAAAATCTGTGGGATGCCCTGGGCCGTACTGTGTCTGCACGTTTCCCACACGCAGCTACTCTCACAGAGTTATAAACTGCAATTTATCAGAAATGGCGATTACATGACTCTGGGGTGGTAGATCACCTCATGGAAAGCATGGTCACCCGTTGTAAACTTTGTATGATGATAAAGTAGTCACATACCCTATTAATATCGCTTTTGTTTTGGATTGATATATCAAAATGTTAATAACTCCAATATGACTTCATGTTATAATTTACTAAAATTCAATATTCTTTTAATATTTGCATTTTATTTATAAACTAGTAGTGTGGCCCCGCTCTGCTAGGGACTCGTTGAAAGACATGGAAGTTTACATTTAACAAAAAGTCGAACAGATATAGTATAAAGTATTACGCATGTTTTTTTCATTTAATGATCAAAAAAATCTCAAAAATCAGTAACTAAAAGAAAATTAAAACATTAATAATCAGAAAATTAAGTTAAAACATAAATTATGAAGGGTACTCTTCCATCTGGTGGTTACCAGTTGGCGCCGAGTCAAAATGTTTACCTGTTCAAATGACGCGTAAATGTATCACCAATTCTAAATATAGGAAATACATCATTTGAAGGTTGTAAGATCTGCAATTTGGCGGTTTTTATCTGCCATTAGGCTAATAGAATAGTACCAAATTAAATTAAAATATAAATAATAAAATTAAAATATAACTGAAAATAAAAACCGTTGAGAGAAACATCATTTACCTGTACAAAAACACCAAATAAAATCGCACCAAAGAAATATCTTATACTACATCTGTACCAAAAAAGCTTACTATTCTTCAAAAATTTGTAGTATACAGAAAAAAAGTAGAACCCCCTTACCAACTTCATAATCACGACCAAAAGAAAGCATCAAAGAAATAAAATCAAACATGAAATACTACACTTCTGGTGTAAATTGTAAAAGAGTCTGTTGTAAATAGTGTAGCGTCTAGCGTATGTTAGAAAAAAGAACACAAACCTCGTCATTAAAATCCAGTCGAAGAACTCCTTTATTTTTTTTCAATTTTCTTACATCAAGTTGCCACTTAAAGTTTTAAAACTGAAAACGAAATATTATAATATTATATCTAAGGATTGCAAGCCTCTTATAAATAGTTTTGATGTTACAGCTTCCTCCCCAACCACGAGAGAACTTTTCACAACATTTTTAAGTGAAAAGTTCTGACATGAACTCCACTTCACAACACGAAAATCTATATCAATGGCAATATACACAATACAATCCTCAACTTAATTTGAATCCTATCTAAAGATATTAGCAAACAAAACATCCTACGTAATATAAACATAAGCATGAAAAAATAACTAATGAAATGACATGACAAGATATCCAACCAAATAGGAAATTACAATATTTTAAGCATAACTATTATTTTTCTAAAAATAAACGAGTATTAAAGTTCAACTTTAAGCTTAATTAGTAACTGGTATGCCACTTAAAATATCTGCATTAATGTGTAATTTTCCCTTTCGGTGAATAACCTCACAGTTATAAGGCTGTAAAGTCAGTGCCCAGCTCATGAGTCTTGGATTGCAGCCAGCATTTGATTTTAGCCAAACTAAGGGGTTGTGAACTGTTTGAATCTGAAATTTGATCTGACCATTCAGATAACAGTGAAATTTTTTTACGCCCCAAACAATAGCAGCACATTCCTTTTCTGTGGTTCCATACTGTTTTTCAGCATCATAAAACTTTTTCCTCAAGTATAAAATAGGATGCTCTTGGCCATCATCATTTAGTTGAGAAAGTACAACTCCCATTCCTTTATCCGAAGCATCACATTGCATCAAAAATCTCCTTTGGAAATCTGGTGCATACAAAACAGGATGAGAACTTAATTTATGCTTCAATTCTTTAAAGGCTTCTTCACATCTTTCGTTCCACTCTATATTTCCTCTTCTTGCACGTCCCTTCAGTGTTTAACTTAAAGGCGCGGCAATAGTAGAAAACATTGGGATGTATCGTCTATAATATCCTGCTAGGCCTAAAACTCCTCAGATCTCCGATTTGTTAGTGGATGTAGGAAAATCAGTAATGGCTTTCACTTTTAAATCAGCAGGTCGTCGAATTCCTTGGCCTACAAAGTGCTCAAGATATTTCACATGAGCTTGTGCGAATTTGCATTTAGATGGTTTAATGGTCAGACCTGCCCTTTTAATTCGGATAAGCACAGTTTCAAGATGCTTTATATGTGAGTCAAAGGTATTAGAAAAAATCGCAACATCATCCAGGTACGGTATAGCAAATTCATCACAGTCCTTCAATAATTCTGCCATCATCTTACTAAAAAAGTATGGTGCATTCTTTAGACCAAACGGCATTCCTAAGGGACGATAAGTTCCAAAGCTGGTCACAAAAGATGTAATCCTTTGAGCATTTGCACTAAGTGGAATCTGCCAATATCCCTTAGCCATATCGAATATAGTGATATACGCAGACTTAGCCACTTTTTCTACCTTTTCTTTAATATTTGCCAAAGGAAAATATTCAGTGCGGGTGATTTCATTTAGTCTACGATAGTCTATACAATAGGACGTATCGAAAAAACTTTTTTTGGAAATTCAAAATTTCAAGCTGATAAAAAGTTGTCACTATACTCACATATTTACCAAAATTTTTTTTAGTTCAATTGAATAATATTTAGGTCTCCCGGAATCGACCTGAAATTTGGTGTATTTTGACAAAAACAAAGATTTTTAACTTTTTTTTTAAAACAAAAATATAAAACAAATTTTTATTTTCAAAAATAAAAATGTAAAGTTTATAGTATTAATTAACAGTAATAAAAAAACTATATCTGCCATTTAATATGTAGGTCTTTATTGCACTTGTCATAGAGAGGGTTGCCATTGCCTCGAGAGGTTGGACTTCTACCTGTTGGTCCGCGGTAGGTATTTTATTTCCCTTCTACCACCCACTGGAAAACCAGTGGAGGCATTCCCCTATCCGCCACCTTGGGGACGCGCTCTCTAGGGGTTACAGGCTCCCCCGAGAGTCACCACTACCATCAGCAGATTGCGGACGGGGCACATGAGAGGTATGAAGATCATGCCTGACTGCTCCAGAACTTATGCAGAATGCAGGCACTGCCCAGGAGTTCAGCTGGATCCGAGGCATCTCTTCAGTTGCATCTCTGTTGCCTCGACTCTCTTCAACATCGATCTCAACTGCTGCCATGACACCCTTTATACCGATAAAGTCGGAGATGTGGCCAGGACTGTGCTCAATGCCTTTGGTCCCATTTGACTTGTCCTATCACCTTTTTTCTGTAATTGTCACACGACAACAACAACAATATGTAGGTCTCACTGAATCTACATGAAAGCCTTATTTTTTTTTTAACAAAATACGGATAATTTTCAATTTTCATCTTATTCTTTTGGTTAGTTTCAATTATTTTATTCATAGTCTACGTATAGTAGTACAGAATTTTGAAATATAGGGAATATCATTTTATGAGACTTACTAAACTCAAGTATTAATTCATATCATTTCTGCACAACTCCACGTTGGTTGGAGTCTCCAACCAGCAACGACTCTAGGTTTGAGACATGAATGTAAAGTTATCGAAAATGATTCAATGTCACAGGGTTCGAATGATGAAAGTGTACATGATAATAAAATGCTTCTGCCAGGGAAAAGCCGGAAAGTTTAATTATTTCAGTGAAATAAGAACTGCCAGAAATTCTACTCTCTTTTTCTAGAGAATGTGACCTTAGAGCCAATCTCTTTTAGAGTAGAAGCTCAATTACTAAGTGCTCTTTTGTGGGATTTAAATGTTGTAACATTGGAAAACTAGGCAGTGGTAATAGATAAATCGAATGTTTTTTTCGTGAAAGGGTAAAATATCATCAAGGTATTAGTTCAACTATTTTTCACTCTATTTATATAATCGAAAGGAGGAAGCAATAAGTATAAAAAATGTAAGTTGTAAAAGTGATCGCTTAAATATACGAGAAAAACATGTATCTTTGGTATAAGAATTACATTCAACATATTTTGGACACACAACTCCAGACAGTGGTTCTGTACGAAACGTAATATCATCATTACATGACATTATATTGTAAACCATTAGAGAGTATAAATTTTCATTACAAACTCAGCTATTTTTTTCAATGTTGAGGTTGGATCAAGTGATACAATACATATATATGAAATTCGATTTGCCATTTTCAGTCATCTTGAATGGGAGATGTTTTCAAGATTTCTGCTAGCTAAACCTTTGGATCATTCGCTTGTTAGTACAGCCTGGCATACTTTCCAATATTTGTGGTCGGTGTTCAACTTTTTAAAATCAACTTTTGGAAAAACACTATCAGTGTTATTGTATCCAACAACTGGTAAATCTCGACAACTTGTTAAGCGTTTTCTTAATGGACAGTAAAAGAAGTACGTCAATAAATTGGACCATCGAGAGTAATCATAACTTTCCTAAGATCCAATTCGTTTAAATGAAATAAACAACTGCTTGTACTGGTTATTTTAAAGTATTTACGAAGAATGGAATTGATCAATTTAGAGACTTCAGTATTTCATGCAGTACCATCATAACCAAGACCCTGAATAGTTTTTTTTATCAGTGCATCTTTCTTTCATAAATTGTAATGATGATACTACGTTTCATCCAGAGCCACTGTCTGCAGTTGTGAGTCCAAAATATATTGAATATAGTTCTTATACCAAAGATACACGTTCTTCTCGTTTATTTACACGATCACATTTACAACTTACAATTTTTATACTTATTGCTTCATCCTTTCGATTATATAAATAGGGTGAAAAAGAGTTGAACTAATACCTTGATGATATTTTATCCTCTCATGAAGAACTTTCGATTTTTCTATTACCACTGCCTGGTTTTCTAATGTTACAACATTTAAATTCCACAAAAGAGCACTTACTAATTGAGCTTCTACTCTAAAAGAGATTGTCTCTAAGGTCACATTCGCTAGAAAAAGAGAGTAGATTTTCAGGCAGTTCTTATTTCACTGAAATAATTCAACTTTCTGGCTTTTCCCTGGTTGAAGCATTTTTCTATCATGTACACTTTCATCATTCGAACCCTGTGACATTGAATCATTTTTGATAACGTTACCTTGTCGTTACCTAAAGTCGTTGCTGGTTGGAGACTCCAACCAACTTGGAGTTGTGCAGAAATGATATGAATTAATACTTGACTTTAGTAAACGCCATTTCATAAAATGATATTCCCTATATTTCAAAATGCTGTACTACTATACGTAGACTATGAATAAAATAATTGAAACTAACTAAAAAAATGGGTTGAAAATTGAAAATTATCCGCATTTTGTAAAAAAATTAAGGTTTTCATGTAGATTCAGTGAGACCTAAATATTAAATGGCAGATCTAATTTTTTTATTACTGTTAATTAATACTATAAACTTTACATTTTATTCTTGAAAATAAAAATTTGCTTTATATTTTTGTTTTAAAAAAAATTAAAAATCTTTGTTTTTGTCAAAATACATCAAACTTCAGGTCGATACCGGGAGACCTAAATATTATTCAATTGAACTAAAAAATTTTTTGGTAAATATGTGAGCATAGTGACAACTTTTTGTAACAGTTTTTTTCGATACACCCTACTATACAAGACCTAGGATCTTTAAACGGAGCTTCTACCAAGATCATTGGCTATGTAAAATCCGATTCACACATTTCTATAATTTCTAAACAAATCATATTTTTAATTTCTTCTTTTAAAATTTCAGTTTGACGAGGAGAAAGTCGATAAGGATTTGCTCGTATTACTTTTTCTTCTGTAAGTACAATATCATGTACAGCTAGATTAGTCTTACCAGGCTTATTCGAAAAAATGCAAGAAAATTTGCTCAACATCTTATGTAGAATTTCCAGTTGTTGAGGTTCTAATTTTTTTTCCAAATTACTTTGCTGTACCATCTCATTAAAACTGAATATATTGGGTTTTGAATGAAGTTGAGGAATGAAACACTCTTGGTCTTCAGCGTTTTCTGTGTTTTCACAAGACAAAAAGTTTATTTGCTCGGGTCTCTTGTAATATGGTTTTAACATATTTACATGATACACTTGTGTTTTCTCTCGTCTGTGAGGCTGCTCAACGATTTAGTTAGTTTCTGAAATTTTCTTAACAATAGTTCCAGGACCAGTCCAATTTGCAGATAATTTATTTAGCTTTGATGTAGATAATACTAGCACCAAATCTCCTTCTTTGAACTCTCTTTTTACTGCTGTTTTGTTATAATAAGTTTTCCTTTTGATTTGAACATCAGACATCTTCTCACAAGCTAACTCTTGGCATCGCTTTAATATATTCATCAAATTGAAAACATGTTCGGTAACCAAAGAATATTCTTCTGGTGGTTCTAACCAATGTTTATATAAAAGAGTCAAAGGTGTTCTTAAAATGTTTCCAAACACAAGTTCAGATGGAGTAAATCCAGTGCTTTCATGCCTCACATTTCTTAACGCAAATAATGGAGAATACAGTTGCCGCTCCCAGTCAGGCCCTGCTTCTAAACACAAAACTCTTAAGATACGTTTTAGAGTTCTATGAAGTCGCTGTACTGGATTGAACTGGGGATGGTGTAGTGAACTGTGAGTTACTTTAATATTCAATTGCTCAAAAAACTCTGTCGTCAGAACGCTCATGGATGAAGTACCCTGATCGCATTGTACTTCCTTCGGAAATTCGACTCTGCTAAATATCTGCAACAGAGCATCAGTTACTGATATCGAAGATATATCAGGAACAGCCTCTGGATATTTAGATGCTAAGCAAATACAAGTTATAATATACCGGTTTCCATTTGGAGTGACGGGCATCGGTCCACATGCATCGATATTCAACTTAGAAAATATTTCCTGAATAATTGGCACAATCTTCAGAGGTGCTTTTTTCTTCTCATTAGTTTTTCCTGCTTTTTGGCAAACGTCACAACTGCGAACAAAGTTTTCTATATCCTTGTAACATCCAGGCCAGTAGAAATGCCTAGCAAGCATATCTTTTGTTTTTGTGACTCCTAAGTGAGCTGCAGAATCTTCATGATACATCACTTTAATGGCTTCTCTGAATTTATTCGGGATAACAATTAATAATTTTTATTCACCATGGTGATCAATTTTGCATTTCATCAGTACATTATTTCTCTCTAAATAAGGCTCCTTTCCAGAATATCCATTTTTAGCGACCATGGAATACAGAGGTTTCAGATCTTCACATACCTTCTGAGCTTTGATAAAGTCGTCTTTGTTTACTTTTAAAAGCGAGAGAACATTGTTATCTTCAGTCTCTGAAAGAGGAAGAAACTCTCCATCGCCTTCCTCTAGGTTTATTTCATTATCAGGAACCTGCACTTTTGAAGAATTTGCTTCATCACAAACTTGATCGTTCAAATTATCGTCATCTTTTGCTGTTACAAGTGTTTCTACAGAGCCATGGGATTCATCATGATTATTATACTTTTGTGCCTGTGAACGAGTAAATACAGCATTCATGCTCCATTTGCTGTCATTAAAACTTTCATTTTGACTAGAAATAAGTTCTGACTTGCGATTTCCTAAAAGATATCTTCCTTTATCTAACTCGTTCCTGATTACTGCAGCTTTAGTATTGACAATTCTAAATTCTCCACAAAGTTCAACTCTAGCTAATGGTAAGCAAGTTGGTTCCAAATCAAGGGGCTGTTGTACCCAAACAGTTTCCCCCGTTAGCATTTCTGGCTTTATATATTTCCTGCATACAATGCCAATAGTTGTACCTGAATCTCGTAATACTTGGTTCGGGACTCAGTTTACGTTTGCTCATGTAGTATAAGGCGATAACAACTTTACTTCTTCTTCATTAGAGGCAAGTCTGTTCAATGACTCAGTTGCCTCTTTTTTCCTTGGAAGGTCTGGACATACTGGTCTCAAGTGATCGAACGAGCCTCAAATATAGAATTGAAGACGTCTCCTTTTATCAAACTCATCATTATATTTACTTTGAGGTCTGTTGTGAAATGATGGCTGTGAATTTTCTGGAAACTTTTTGTTTTCATTTGTATCGCTTCCCGAAGTATACTTATTTTGATTTTTAAAGTAAGGCTTTTCTCTTGTATTGTTGCTAAGAGATGGAGTCTTTCTTTTCATAGCAGACCGCGCATTTTCATATTCATCCAGTAAATCAGCCAGTTCAGTTGGCGACACTATTTTAGCCCACTTATCGACCAAATGCTCCTTCACTTCTACAGAAACTCTTCTTTTGAGTTGATCCGAAATCATGAGCTCTTTCAACCCATTAAAATCTTGTACGTCTAAACCTTTTATAGATTCTTCTAAAAAATTTCGTAGTTCAAAAGTCAGATCACGCCATGATTTTTCTGTAGATTTCTGATGCTGTACCAATTTTTGACGAAATTTCTCTGGGCTCAGTTTATAGCGTTTTAATACAAGTTTCTTGATATGTTGATAATCATCTGCTAAAGGAGTTTGTTCTCTTGCAGTAATTGAGCTATATCATACGGCAGTAAACCAACCAAATGCGAGACCCAATCTGCCTCGTTCAAATTTGCTTTAGTAGCCTGCCGCTCGAATAAGATCAAATACAAGCTTATATCTCCTTCCGTTACATCAAACTTGTGCATCACTTTTTGCAAATCAAAATTTTGAGATCTGGGTTGCACAGTGCAATTAGGTTGGGTTACATTACCAACTCGACTAGTTTCTAATTCCAATCTTAGTTTTTCCAACTCAAATCTCTGATCTTCCAGTTTCTCTTGGCGAGCAACTTCTTCTAGTCTCAAGTTCTCTTGGCGAGCTTCTTCAATTATCAATGTTTCTTTGCGAGCTTCTTCTTCTAGTATCAGTTTCTCTTGGCGAGCTTCTTCTAGTCTCAGTTTCTCTTGGCGAGCTTCTTCTTCTGCTCTTTTATGATAAGCTTTTATGGTTTCTAATAAATTCTCTACGAATTCTTTCTCGTAATTCTTGCTGTTCAAGATGTTTTTCAATTCAATTATTCTAAATTCGTCCCGAACTTCTTCTCCTAATTCTTCAGCGACAATTTTTAAAACTTCCTTTTTAGCTTTCCCAATGTATGACATTTTAATTTTCTCTAGTAACCTGGTTCGGATTCAAATTAAATAAGTAATTTTTCAGCAAACCTTCCTGAAAAAATTCCCAACGTAAACCGATCTTGATGATCCTAATTTTCCATCAACATTTTCTAAAGAATCTCCAAATGTATTGCAATCTTAGTGATGCAAAGTAAACAATTTTCTAGTTTCAATCCTATGATCAATAATAGAACAAGCTGTTCAAGATTTCAAATGCTCAACATACGCAACAGGTTAATTCTCATTCGATGAATTTTCGATGACTAACAACTTTAAAGCAAACGATCTTGGCGATCCAAAAACCAATACATATGCTAGGATCTGATGATCACAATTAGAACTCGATTCTATAAATAAAAACGCAATAAAATCCAACCAGCTGCCACCAAAATAAGCTGTAGCGTATGTTAGAAAAAAGAACACAAACCTCGTCATTAAAGTCCAGTCGAAGAGCTCCTTTATTTTTTTTCAATTTTCTTACATCAAGTTGCCACTTAAAGTTTTAAAATTCAAAACGAAATATTATAATATTATGTCTAAGGATTGCAAGCCTCTTATAAATAGTTTTGATGTTACAATAGTAAAACATATGTAATACAAAAAATGTATTCAAATCTGGATTAAATAATATGAAACTTGATGCACGATGTACAAAAAAAACAAAAACACTATACAAATGAAAATAATCAAAAGAAAGAATTTTTATATTCTAGGTTAAATATTAAAGAAAATGAATAAAGGAATATGAAGAAATATTAGCAAATGTCGAAATGATTTGAAAGTGTTCGGTGAATTTCAAAAATTTTAGCCGTTATGTTTACATCAGAATATTTTATAATATTATATGAATATTATGTTACGCTTGCATGCTCAGAGCACCGATTAAGAGTAAATATATAGACAATTATAATAGTATTCTAACCGCTTTGCGGACAGACGATTGTGATGCATAAAAATAATCTGAAAAATAAGAGGGACACATTAAAATAACTTTTAGTTTTATTCTGATGTAATAAAAATATATCGTTGCCATTCCAAGAATTTCTTTAATGTCATTAAATTTTAATGAAAGCAACTTTTAATCGAATATAAAAGTTGTTCTCTACAATCTCCATGTACTAAAGCTTCTATCTATCAAATATCATACCTCTAGGTGCAAAAAAATGAGGATTTGTATAAGTTTCCGACGTGCAGACAACTCAGTTTTATATATATATATATATAGATTTAAAAATATTGTGTATTGCTGGAAAAACTGAGGATCAAATGACGCATATATACGTGCATGCGAGTAATTGCCTATCCTGACTTCACTGTGTGTGTGTACCCTAAGGAGAGGACAAACTCTTTAGCCACTAGACCTCATGCAGAACCTCATGTTAAGCTTGAGAATATTGTTGAAAGAAAACACTGAGGAGACCTTATTTTCTACTAAAGGTCAACTTGTTGAGTTGAGCAATTTTTAATGTGGATGCATTTGTGCAGCTACTCACTAATGGTACTCAATTTTTTTACTAAGTCAGAACTGTACATTTTGCATTTTATTTTGTGACGGCAACTGTCTATGCTGTTTCACTGAAAAGTTATTACTCTAATATTTAACAGGAGTGTATTTTTAAGCAAATAAAAAAGAGAACACAGCATATATAAAGCTATGTAGCGTTTAAAAATCATAAATAGTTTAAAATTATAGTTAAGCATTTGGTATAGTATGTGAAATATTTTTTTTTAAATGAAATTTTAATATAGTATGTTCTGTTTGAAATGTGATAGTAATAAATCTTTAAAAATAGGAAGAAATCTCTTTTGGGTAATTTTTCTAATTTATTTAGCTAAAAACAGTTATTCAATCACTTAGTTGAAAAACTATGACTTAGTGTGCAGAAATCAATAACGTTATTTGCAAATTTGATAATTTTGGTGAAGCTGGCGATTTATAGCATTTGTAAAACCAGAATTCCATTACACAAGTAAATATAAATGTAAACAAGTAAATTTTTCTTGCGCAATGATATTGATCATAGATTATATCGGAATTTTATTCGTTTTTAGTTCTTTTTATTCGTTTTAGTTAAAGTACTTTAAATGACTCTAAATCTGTCTGCAACTTTATGGAAACTTTCACATTCTTTAACATAAGATTCTGAAGCCAGAAAAACCCCTTATAGATAAACTTTAACTTTTTGACGAATGACAGTTGTGAACTAATACATAAAAAGTAAATAATGATTTAAAAAAGCAGAGTTTGAATCGAAAAATTGTAATTAAAAATATTCTTATCTTGAATTTATCAAGGGAAACTTCTTATTTCACGTTGTTATTTCTCTACATTTATAATTTTTATATCCAGAAATGACAAACTCTATTTGTGATGTATTGAATGAATTAGAAAAAAAAAAAAAAAAAAAAATGTCTAGTCCACTCCCAGTTCCTTGACAAATGAAAGAATGCATTTCAACTCCCAGCAGCCACCTCCATCTGTTTTCGAAATAAGGGCAATATCAATTTCTCATTTAATTAAGTTAATTAATTCATCGAAACTCTCGTGTTGGGTTGCCCCAATTACTGTTTGTTTTGAGCGAAAAAACTTCAATCAATGAAAAAGAACTGATGATGAAATCAATTGTTTTTTGTCTTCATTCTAGGATATATTCTGGAGAGTAAATTGCAAAAGTAAAATTTACTAACGAAACAGATATGTTCTTTTTTATGCTTTTAATTTTTGTAGAGATAACAAACTTTGTTGTGTAATACTGCAGAATTTGTTTTGGTAGTTTCCTCAGTAAAAATTAATAAATGACTAGCGTAGGTAAAAAGTATGCTGAACTTCGTTTTAATCATGTTTTTAATTAAGTGTAGTCTGTATTAGATTACAAGGAATCTATGTTTTTCCAAATTGAATTTGAGGACATCAAATATGATCTAGTTTAAAACATCTAAAACTACATAGGATTGTTTATAACTAGAAGGAATTTTTTTTCTTGGCATTAATTTAAGAAAAAAGATGGAGCTTATATATTGTGACGTCATAGTTAGCTATTATGTATGAAATATGCATTGTGATTGGCAAATGGAATGTGAAAATTCAAATTTGTTTTTAAAAAAGCATTGAAATTGTCAAATGATGAAACACAACTCTATATAGAGACTTGCATAATGGCTATAGTTTGTATGTGAAAATAAATGGAACGTAGATATTTTTAGATGAATTCAGCACTTTTAGAATATAAAATTTTTTTCACTTTCAATTTTGAAAACTACTAACAACTCAATTGTTGATGAACAAACTATACATTCACCCTTACAATGGACCTTATGCGCAGCGTTATTAGAAGTGGGGCTACATCAAATGGCAACACTTCTAGCGGGCTCGTAAACCTATTCCAAAGTATCATTTTTAAGAACCAAAATTTCAATTTAAAAATTCGATCGGACATTTCACAGTTCATGTCAATCAGCCATTTCACAATTCACGTAATTGTGACGTCGTCACGCATAATGGCTATCGTCACACCTTTGCCTTAAGGAGTGCAACCCAGAATGTCATGTGTGGTGACGTCACAGTAAATTCATTTTGCGAGGGAATAAATGGAACATGCATTGTGATTGGCTGTTAGAATTTAAAAATTCGAATTTGGTCTTAAAAATGTGTTGCAATTGGTCCCAAGCACTTCACAAGTATTGCTACCTATGCAACTTTACTCCGAATAGCGCTGAAAATATTGGCCATTAGAAATTAGAAATTGAACGCAAATATGAGGTGTTGAGTGGCTAAACGGATCATCTCACAATTTGTTTATTGCTGTTTATACCCCGAAATGTGGAAAAAATACTTCAAATGTGGTTGATGCTCCGTTCTGGCTCTCAACACTTCAAATCTACTTTATAATTTTTAATTAAAACGTTATTTAATGCATTCGCATCGAACTTCGTTTTTATATAAAAAAAAAGCTATAAAAAGAATAAATTAAATTGCGTGATTACTTATTTTAACAGTTCTAATTTAAATGAACAGCTCCATATTAAATTTTATCTTACCTGGTAGAGAAATATTTCTTTATAATAAATTTTACTTCCTACAAAGAAAATTGTAGGCACATTCGGCAGATGTATGTAGAAGACAGAAATGTCCTTAAAAAAAAAAAAAAAAAAAAAAAAAAAAATATATATATATATATATATTTTTACAAAACTATTAAAATGCTAAAGATGAAGTTAAGCATGTGAAAACATTTATTTCATAAATAAATGTTTTGTATAATTTTCAAGGGCTACTATCTATAATAGAGGTCGGCGATATATCGATACTACGATATTTAAAAAAAAAATTCGATACATGTCACCGATATATCGATATTTTCAAACATTTTTAGTTTTTTGATGATTGTTTTGAAGTTCCTTGCGTTTTTTCGATTTTTTTTTTTTTTTTTTTTAAAAACTTTAAAACTAAAGTTTGGACTTGGCTGAGAGACAGTTAAAATGGCATCCTAATGAAAAAGAAAACATAATGTAATGGTAAGATCGGATCATTTATTAGTAGTCATTAACACAGCACCGTTTCTTTTACCAACGTGTGCCTGGAATTTGGATCTAATTTTAAATATTAAAATCATCTCTATCAGCAAAATATGCGGTAAACTACTTTTCAAAGTTTCTTCTTTAAAAATAATTGTGAATGTGTATTGACATCCGAATGTATTTTATTTATTCTGATTGATAATATAATTTATTTATTCTGATTGATAATATAATTTATTTATTAAAACAATTTTTCTAATTTATTTATTAAAACAATTTTTCTAATTTATTTATTAAAACAATTTTTATAATTTATTTATTAAAACAATTTTTATAATTTATTTATTAAAACAATTTTTATAATTTATTTATTAAAACAATTTTTATAATTTATTTATTAAAACAATTTTTATAATTTATGTATTAAAACAATTTTGGTATAAATTCATGAAAAGTAGAAATTTGCCCCGAAAAACTTCGTTTCTGGCAAAATTGAAAATCAATAAAAAAAAAATCATATAACGATACATCGATATTTTATCGATATTTGTTTCTACGCAACGATATAGTATCGATATTTATTTTGATCGATATTTCCGACCTCTAATCCATAATAATAAAACAAGCTGCGTGTCTGTCTGTTTATCTGTTTGTCTGTGGATTTCCGACCTCTAGAAATTATAGAATCCTGGTTTAATTTGTTTTCCTCAGATTTAAAAAAATTCATATAATTTTTCAAATTAAAGATTAGCGTTTATGACTTACAAATCACTCAATGAGCATTCCACTCAACGTGCGATTTTTTTCCAAATTAAATTTTTTGAAAGTTCAATTTCTTCGAATTCTGGCGGGAGAAGCTATCATCGTAGAATGTCGAAACTTCTTCGGTGAAGTTCTGTACTGCCATATAACATACGCCTGAATTTATAGAAACGTGGTAGATATCTTTGTGTCAGTAGTTGCAGAGTCACGAAAAGTTAATTGCCTTTCATTTTGACCTTTAAGAAAGTGCTTAAAAGGAAGCCTTAGTAAAGATCATACCATATACTTGCTATGTAATAATTTTCTATCCCAGTGCATTTAGAAACTACTTTGTATAAAAATTTGAAATTTCGTGAGTAGGTACAAAAATGATCACCTAATGAAATGTCATAAATTAAAAATTTGAAAATAGCATCCAATATATTTAATTTTATATTTGAAATCCATACGTCAGTACATATGCAGTAGCTCCACCTGGTTTTGTCTTTCGCTATTTTAATTTTCATTTATAATCGATAGACATTAAATGAAAACAATTTATATCATTTCATTCATTGATCTTTTTCATTCCCATTCACCAAATTTCAAGTTTTTACAGAAAGTAGTTTCTAAATGAACTGGGCTAGAAGATTGTGACATAGTAAGTATATGGTATTATCTTTACTAGGACTTCCTCTTAATAGTGCGAGGCACTTAAAATTGAAATGAAAAGGCATTTCTCTAGTTTTGACACGGAAGATTTCACTTTTAAAAAGACACGTGCGTGATAGCCTACAATGTATACCTGAAATTAGGTAAAATATCGTAGCGTAGCAGAGAGTAGGAAGCAACGGCTACTTTTGAAAGCTCTCATAATTTTCAAATAAAAGTTAAGTATAACACTTGATTCCATTTGTAAATCTTGCTGTTTCTTGTAAGACTGCTTATCAAAATAAAATGTCCAATTATTAAGAAAATGTCATTGAGTTGTCGTGAAATAGCTTTTAATACTTAGTAAACGCGAGCATTAAATTATGTATTATAAGTATTTTGAATTTTATGTAAATTGTCACTAATAGTACTGGTACTGAGTTCTGTGGATATTTTAAATTTTGTATGGTTATGCAAATCTTGAAAATATCTATCACCAGCACACCATGGTTTATTTCACAAACCTTCAAATTTAAGGAATTTTTTAGAAGGAATATATATTAAGTATTATGTTCATGTGGATTAGAATTATGTCCTAAATGGGAATAGAGAATTTGTACACTAATTACGAGTTAATTATAAGAAGTATACATAGTAGGTTAATTGTTAACCTTATATTAACTAATATATGCTACTATTAAGAAATTAATCTTTTTGTATTAGAAATTTTGTTTGCAGAAGAAATGTGCATAGATAATTCATTTGAAATTAACGACATGAAAACACATTTTTTGCATAGTTGAAATTTTTTTCATTAAATATACATTTTTGACTAAATATAACAATAGTTTATGAGTATACTGAATTGCTATAATATTGTTTAAAAATAACGACTGTTACAACTTGTAAAAATACATCAATAATACATTGTTATCAACAGATACAATGTAAGGTAAGAAAAGTATTATTATCATTTGAGAAGTTTGATTCAGTTGGTTTAGTGAGAATCAAGCGATTTTGAATATTTGACGATTGATATTGTGAAAAGAGTGATTTTTTTGCTTGTGAGTTGATTTACGCAGAATGGAGTTTCTTACTCAAAGACGCAAATACTTTCCATCTCTTGAAACTATCCAAGAGGAAACACAGTTCGACTTGGCACTTCTTTCAGAGCAAGACTATTCCTCCATGACCTATTCGAGGATGCTCGCCGAGAGACCGGACGAAGTTTCACAATTTATAGACTGGTGGATCGCCACACACCGCCGCCAGCCCAACTCCGAAGCTGTAGTACTGCCAGCGCCAACTGCAGAAGTCCACGTTCCGGAGGATAACACTCAAGATCGAAAAGACAGTTTCAACTTTATTGGGAAGTGGAAGAGGAAGGACAATGGAAAGTGGAAGCGATTCAAACTCTTCGTTTCAAAGCACATTTTCCACAAATAGACTTACAAAGATGGCATAAGATTTACAGAATTTTGACTTCCTGACATATGACATACTGATTTGTGACTCCCAACTTATGACTTCACGACATATAGCATACCTGATTTGTGACTTCCAGCATAAGACTTCATGATTTGTGACACAGAATATTAACATCTGGCTTTAAAAAAATATAGAGCTACTTTTTGTACTTTTTCGTCCGGCAGTAGGCAAGGGGGCCTGCCGAAAATAAAACTCCCCACATGAGAAACGATGCATGGTCACCTCCTCGTGGTGTTTCTCGGGTAACGCTAAGAACCATGCCATTTTGATTAATTCCAAAATTCCCCATAGTAATCAAAATATAATTACTAACAAAATATCCCATGCAAAGTACCGTCTTTAGGCTTATAGGTTTATAATTTTGAGATGACATCGTCATTTATAAATTATGCTTAAATATTTAAATATATTAAAAAGTTTTAAATAATATAACTCACAAAACAAAGTTTTTAATATAAATCCTTTATATGCATTGCCAATTCACGTGTGCAATTGCAACTTATTGAGCTCAGATCGAATTTTCGTAGTGTTTGACGACTAAGAGCAAAAGATCCGTTCCAAACTATTTGCTAAGTTCTTTTTTGCCCCCAAATTGTCTTGAATACATTGTCATTTACAACGGGTCTATTTGCCAAGATTCATCTGGATTAGATAATGGAAAGTGAGTTAATTAGCTTTTCGAAGCTTTTCCTTCGTCGATTTTAATAGGGGAAGGCTTCGGTCATTATATATTGCCAAATTGAAAATTTTGAATTGAGCTTGGTATCTGCTGGATAATGGAACGTAAGTAAAAGTCTGACGTAAAGCAATAGAAACGTAAGTGACAGCTGATAAGTCTGACGAGAGGCAATAGAAACGTCTGCAAAAGCAGACTTTATGTGGCAGTCCCAAAACTTGATAGATGACATTGTTGTCGACAATGAATGTACCAGCCTAGTTTCAAAGTTTCAGTTCGATTAGACAACTTTTTTACTTGACCAGCATCCTGAAAGCCCACAATAAAAATATTTAAAAATTTCTTAATCTTCTTAGAATTATAGTGACTAGCAACTAGAGAATTTTGAAAACTGGAAGAATCAATTATTTTGTAAAATCTGGAAAATCAGTTATGAAAAAATAGTTTCCAAATTAAAAATTCACTTTAAATTTTTTCTTGTTAAGATATAATAAAAAGGTAAGATATAATAGGCATTGAAATTCATTTTTCATAATGAATTTTTTTATCAAAAATATAAAATGTTTTCGAAAATTTAAAAACAAATAATTTTTTGTACAATGATTTTCTATAAATTTAAATTATTGTGTCTTACATTACCATGATTGTAAAATCATGAGTGACTTGGAATTATCAGTCAATTTTTATTCTTTCCCTTCTGGTGAATCTTTTAATTTTTTTCATATAATAGTTTCTGTAATTAAACAGACGCTGTTTACAACATTCTGAGTTAAAAATTATTTGGCTAATAGTAAAAACTATATTGGATTGTTTTCTTTTTTGTTAAAAAGCTTTATTCACAATTGTTCCGATAAGTTTCAGCCTGCTACAGTTACTTCGAATGACAGCTAATGTGACGTACTTGTGATCAATCAAAAAACATCTTTAAATTCTCATGCGAATTTTCACGTTCCATTAGACAATCACACTGTGTCCATATTTTTCTACACAAAGGAATTGACTAGGATGTGTCACAAATAACCTGCATTTTATTCAGAATAATTCCAGTTTTTAAATTCGGGTTTAATAAATCAAAATTTCAAGTGCTAGTAGATTTCTGTAACTAAATATGTATTTAATTTTTTTTTAAATTAATAGCCAGCAGGACAAAAATCTCTTTTTTATTAAAATGAACTTCATGCTTGATGACGTCACATGAACAAAAAATGGTCTTTTGGCAACTGATTCTGGTTTCAGAGGAGAGAGATACCTTTGTAAATATCATGTTTCTTGTAATTTTAAGAAATACAATATTTTATAAAATTTAGAAGTTTTTAGAAATTAAAAAAAAAAAAAAAAAAAAAAAAATAAAGACTCCACGTTTTTCCATACTTACACGGTCAAATTTTATTTACAAGCAACTATAATTATTAAAGACAACAATCCATCAATTAGATAGCTAAGTTTTTCTGATAGCTTATATACCATAGGTTTTCTGGGGTAAACTTTTTCTACCATTTCAGACGGCTGTCTGTATATCGGGAGAATGACTCCCACCAGAAAGTCTAGATGGTGGCGGTTGCTATAGGAACAAGACACTTCGATTTAGAATAAGAGAGATGCATGCAGAATATTGGAATTTAAAAGGGTTGCAATTAAGCAAAGTGTAGACTTCTGGAATCCTCCGTAGAAAATGGGACTAGTATTGTTTCCATGGCAACTGACAACGCTAGACTACTTTGTAGGGGCTATTCTTGTGATGGACAGTATATAGGAGAATTTTGATGAGAATAATTTTTTTTTTATTTAAGACCAGTAAGCTTTGGGTGTTGGATGAGTTTTATATAAGTTCATAGAAACATGTTCCTGACACATGTTTGAAATTGTTCTGCAACATCAATTAAATGACTTCGGTTAAAATTCAGAGTAACATTTTTTTTTTGTTATACTTAAAATTGTAAAATTATCGAAGTTAACTTTTTCGACTTACAAATCACTCAACAAATATTTAACTCTAAGAGCTGTTTCTTCCAATTTAAATTTTGTGAAAGTTGCATTTCTTCGAATTTTCGTTATCATAGAATAATGTTGCAAAATTTTCCTTGCCATATAACTTCATGCCGAATTTATAGAATAAGGATGGACTTAGTTTTTTTAAAAGTATTATTACTTTTTTTTTAAGTCACATTTTTGAAAGTTTAACTTCTTCGATTTTTCACGGGCGAAGTTATCATCGTATAATGTTACAAAAGTTTTGTGTGAAGTAACTGTCTTAATAGCGATAAGCTCTCCTGTAACATTAGAAAATATGTATCTGGTTTTCGCTACTTCAGGGATACAGAATTATAGTAATGAAAATCAATTAATCTAGATATCCTTACTAAGTGGAGTATAAATACCTTTTGATATGAGTGCTGAAGTCACCGGTTAATCAGACAACTGCAAGATAATCTTGGACGCAAAGCGGCTCGGATGCACGGATATCAAAAGTATCGCTGAATTTCACATGGATTTTCTTTCCTTCGGTGGCCTGAAAAACATAAATCGTGCAAACTGTGCATTAGCATTCATAGCAAATTCCTAACACTAAAGCACGGAATTACTAAGGTGGTGTAATCGCAGTCCTTCTCTCGATATTTTTAATATTAAAAAAAAGTGAAGAAAAACGTTAATTCACTGAGAAAAAGATATGTGTGTAATATAAATATTTTAAATTATCAATAAAAAATAAAATTAATACACTGTAATGAAATAAAACTTAATTAGGAAATTTAGAACATTCAGTAAAACGGATATACGCTCAGGTCTTATCTTCTTCCAAGATATCTTCAATAACTTCTAAAAATATATATCAATAATCAGTAGACAGAAAAAAAATTAGCCTTTAGTTAAAATGTCACTGGCAAAAAGCACTTGAACAATATTTATGAATATAAACACACTTTTAGCTAATCACTTAAGTTGTATTTCAGGTTATCCAGCTGCTAGTTTATTAAAAGATATACTTCACCCACCTCAATTTTCCAAATACATATGTCATCTGCATAATAACGTCCCGGGTGGTTAAGCGAAGTAAAAGATCCCGTGTCGATTCCACTAACAAGCTGCTAGCACTGCGTATTCTACATCTCTACGAGGATACTGTAGCCTATTGACTCGATCATGGAATTTGAGAGGAAAAGAACCCTTATCTTTGAAACCTCGGACAAAATAGCACGTCCTACTTGCAAACCACAGTACCTGCAACCTTTGAAAGCAAATTAAAATGTTCAGAACACAACTCATCGATTAAGACAGAATGCATGATCTTTAACATTTTAAAGTATATTTCAACCTCTCATCCATGTTAAACGTATGTCAATGCTGTGTGTATCAATGTTTTTTCCCCCCTAATGGCGGGACAGCAGTCATTTGGTGCACTAAGTGCTCGCAATCACTTGGCCACTACAAGGCCGGAAGTGATAGCCACTTTTGTAAAGGGGCACCCAGTGGGAGGGCCATCTCTGTCCCTAACTTAGGACGTCCACGTCTTACATCCATATCTTGCCACTTATTCGAACTAGAGGTCGGCGATATATCGATACGACGATATTTTTCAAATAATAATGATACAAGTCACCGATATATCGATATTTTCAAACATTTTTAGTTTTTTGATAATCGTTTTGTAGTTCCATGTGTTTTTTCGATTTTTAAATTTTTTTTTTTTTCAAAAACTTTAAAACTAAAGTTTGGACTTGGCTGAGAGACAGTAAAAATGGCACCCTAACCAAAAAGAAAACATAATGTAATGGAAAGATAAGATCATTTATTAGTAATAATTAACAAAGCACCGTTTCTGTTGCCAACGTGTGCTTGGAATTTGCATCTAATTTTAAATATTAAAATCATCTCTATCAGCAAAATAAGCGGTAAACTACTTTTCAAAATTTCTTCTTTAAAAATAATTGTGAATTTATGCATTGACATCCAAATGTATTTTATTTATTCTGATTGATGATATAATTTATTTATAAAAACAATTTTTATAATTTATTTACTAAAATAATTTTTATAATTTATGTATTAAAACAATTTTGGTATGAATTCATGAAAAGTAGAAATTTGCCCCGAAAAACTTCGTTTCTGGCAAAATTAAAAATCAATTAAAAAAAAAAAAAAAAAAAAAAAAAAAAAATTATTTAACAATACATCGATATTTTATCGATATTTGTTTCTACGCAAAGATATAGTATCGATATTTATTTTGATCGATATTTCGGACCTCTAATCTATAATAATAAAACAAGCTGTGTGTCTGTCTATCTGTTTGACTGTGGATCTATAGAAACCTACTTAAAATTGGAGTAGAGCTCTGAAATTTTAAATGTATAAAGTTTTGCCTTTCTAATTTTATGTATGTCAAACAAAATGTTAAAATTTTAATTAGTTCTTTTTTAATTAAATTTTTTAATTAATTGATTTTTTACAAAGTGACTTCAAAAATAGATACAGCTCTGAAATTTTCGACATAAGTAGTTTTAGCCCTCTAATTGGACTTTTGAAAAACAAAATGTAAAAATTTTAATTAGTTATTTTTTAATTAATTTTTTAATCAATTACAATTTTTTTTACAAAACGACTTCTAATAGGGCTACAGTTCCGAAATTTTCAACATAGGTAGTTTTAGCCTCTAATTGGTCTTTTAGAAAACAGAATTTAAAATTTTCAATTAGTTCTTTTTTAATTAATTTGTTTAATTAATTAATAAATATTTTACAATATGATTTCTAATAGGGCTACAGATCTGAAATTTTTAACATATGTAGTTTTAGCCTTGTAATTGGACTTTGGAAAAACAGAATTTTAAACTTTTATTTAGTTCTTTTTTAATTAATTTTTTAATTTTTTTTTTTTAATTAATAAATATTTTACAAAATGATTTCTAATAAAGCTACAGCTCCGAAAATTTCAACTAAAGTAGTTTTTCCTTTTAATTGGACTATTGAAGAATCGAATTTTAAATTTCTAATTTAGTTCCTTTTTAATTACTTTTTTATTTAATTAATATATATTTTACAAAACGATTTTTAATAGGGCTACAGCTCTGAAATTTTCAACATAATTAGTTTTAGCCTTTTAATTGGACTTTTGAAAAACAGAATATTGAATTTTTATTTAGTTCCTTTTTAATTAATTTTTTTAATAAATTAATGTATATTTTACAAAACGATTTCTAATAGGGCTACACCTCTGAAATTTTCAACGTAAATAGGTTTAGCCTTTTAATTGGACTTTTGAAAAACAGAATATTAAATTTTTTATTTAGTTCTTTTTTAATTAATTTTTTTAATTAATTAATAAATATTTTACAAAATGATTTCTAATAAGGCAAAAGCTCTAAAACTTCCAACATAAGTAGTTTTGGTCTTCAAATTGGACTTTTGATAAACAGAATTTTGAAATTTTATTTGTTTTTTAATTAATTAATTAACAAATATTTTACAAAACAATTTCTAACGGGGCTACACTTCTGAAATTTTCAACATAAATAGTTTTGGCCTTCTACTTGGACTTTTGACAAAAAGAACGTTAAAATTTTAATTTGTTTTTTAATGAATTTTAATTAATATTTTAACAACAAGCGACTTTTAATAGGCCTAGAGCTCTGAAAGTTTCAAAATAAGTAGTTTTGAACCTCTAATTTTGCTTTTTACAAACATCGCGTGTTAAAATATTCTTAAAGGGGTGTTGTATTATAGTTATAAAAGGGAAATTTTTTTATTGTTTCTCGACGTGGGAGGGGCTTCTGCTATTAAGACTTTACGTAGAAATTAGTTTTTAGTGTGTGAAGCGACCTTATGCTTACGCAGCAATGAAAACCTTTCATCGAGCAAAGCGAGTTCACGTTTGTATAGCAATGAACCTTTCAACGAGTTAATTAAGCCTTTGCTTATGCGTCAATGACTTTTTCAGCTAGCGAAATGTGCTCAATTTGGCGTTGCAATGAACCTTCATGCGAGCGAAGCGCCAAAAATTGGGGCCTATACACCAATGACGGATTTACGCAACACGGAGCCTCACACCTGGCTAAAACATTTAACATGGTAAAATTTCGTGGCGAAGCACGGGTATTCAGCTAGTTAATTATAAAAATGAAGCATAGCACAGCTTATACTTTTAACAACAATATATTTTCAACATTGATCTTTTACTGTAACTTTTGGATAGTGCATGCCTGATTACTGATTTATAACAGAAGAAGGATTAAAAATCCCCATATAAAACTATATTCCCAAACTACTTAGCATCTGTTGAAAACCAAAGGCGACCTATTACAAAACATTAGATGGGGATAGTATGGCTGAAATTCAAATGACTTCATCTGTGTGCAGAGTTGTAATTGCTTACGAGCTATAACGAAGTTACAGAGATCAGTGATTTGCAATAGCGAGAATGCAAATTCATTTCGAGATAAGTGTTTTATAATTGAAAAAATTAAACGTTTATAAACACTGTTGCGTGGATGGGTTCGAAAGATTTGAAGCCAAAGCAGATTACACTTGAAGAAATTTATTCCGATATAACTCCAGAACTTCTCGTTCTAGTAGACTCAATACAGCTCTTTACACAACAATAGAGCACAAAACAGGAGTTAAAAACTTTACAACACAACTGATAAAAATCGCCGCAAAAGACAATACAATTCACTTTCGGAACTCTCTGGATGCTTTTGCTGAGAGACAGCTAACTCTGTAACTCCAGTCAACTATCTGACTCGCTCCCCTCACGGCCGGCCTTATATAGGAAGTCAATACTTCGTGAATCTTCTAGAGATAGAAATTTGGTGGACTTTCCAGATCGTAGTCGAAAAGTCCTATACATGTAAATGGGGACCGAAAATGCCTCTCGCCAAATTTGCCGACAAAAAAATTAGTCGCCAAAACCGTCGTCAACTTGGCTCTATCTCGCCAATTTGGCGATATTGCCATAACTATAATGTTAAATGGCATTCTCTCTGTAAAACTCGCTTCCCAGTATTATCTCTGTAATACTTTTTTTCAAGCATTAAGAGACACATTGCAGGAAAGCAAACTCTTGCACTGCCTTATGCGAAATGTAGATAAATTTTCCTATTTACTTAATCAATACTGCGGAATATTTACAAATATACAGAAAATCGTAACAATACTTCATACTTAAGTAACATGGTTCTCTTAAGTTATATTAATTAAACAATGATGTGTGTTTATTTAAGAACACCTATTTCAAAGGAAAATTATGAATACAAATTATAGAACGATATTTTAAAAAATGTATAGAACGTTAATATAAGAACAGAATGGTACTCTCTAGTAGATAAACATTCTAGTAATACATAAACAAGTTTTAAAATAAAATAACTATGTAAATAATTAAAAAAAAAACAACTTGTTTTATAACTTTATAACCTATTAGATATGAGATGAAATATTTGCACACCCTGAAGACTACCATAAATGTTTGCTTTCTCTTCATTTGTTTTTCCTCTCCACAATCAGTAAAAATTGCGTCATAAAATCAAAATCATAAAACGCGGTTTTTCCTTGTCTATTCCATTCAAATATGTTTGCGCTCTGGGACTAACAGGAAGCATCTTAAAAATATTTCTGTTTCATTTCATTTCACTTTCCTAGATGTGGAGACCACAAAGCTTTTATTCGGATTTCCCATGTGAAAAAAGGGGATGTTACACAGAATATTCAAGAATTTATTGACTCAGAGAAGTCAATATTTAGCAATAAATTTAGTAATGTAGAATATTTAGAGCTCGAATATTTTGAAATGTATTGAATTTTTTTTTTTTTTTAGAAATTAATGCATTTTAATCGTGGTAGTATATGTGTAAATGTCTAACGTTGAATTAGGGAATAACCATACTTTATAATGATTTATATTCAGTTATTAAATACCTTAATTATTTTTAGTGATATCTAAGCTTAAGTTGTTTGACTTGTTCTTAAGTAATTTGAAATGAATGCGTAATTCCGAAAACTTAGTCATAATAGTTTTAAGATTATATTTCACTGCAACACTAATTGCAATGTATTAGTTTAATTAAAAAAAATATAACGCAATGTTAATAAACTGCAATACATATTATATTAGAGTATATTACAATAAAAGTTTCGTGTAGTACAAGGTGTTCTAAAAATATTTTATCGTTGAAAAATTAATATTAAGTGAACATTTGGGAATAGAATGAATAAGAATAAATACTCAGAAAAAATCATTTTTTCCATCACAGGGAAAAAGATTGTTTTCAGAAGATTGTACAAATACAGCTTTACATAAAAAATAGTGCTAATTCTGTAATTTTACATGATTTCGTAACGCTAACTATGTATGATTATTTGAAAGTTTTCTTTCAAAGGATATTATCAGTTTTACTTTTTCTTTGGCTAAAGGTCTATCGGCGGATCGGATATCTTTATGATTATTGAGAAGAAAAACAAAATAAAATTATTAACATCACTGAACAATATATAATGTAAACAACACTGAGTAGATTTCTACAGTGTAATTTTTAAAGAAAAAAACTATTAATTTCCTTTTTTGTTTTAGAAAAAAAAAGGTCTGAAATTTTCTAGGCATTTCTGCCAAATCCATATTATTCTAATCTCAAATGTTGGGTTGGCTGTTTTCAGAAAATCTGGCGCCGTCAGTAACACCAGGGGGGTATAATGCGCCGAAACATTCGTCATTAAACAAGCCAACATACATTTACAAACACCCACGCCTAACACGGGACTCGAACCCGCAACCTCGCGGTCTAGACGCTAGCACGCTAACCACTATACCGTTTGGTCGGCCTCAAATGTTGGGGGAAATTACTAATTTTATAGCATTCCGTTACTTTTGGATCACACTGTATTTAAAATACCAAAATATAATATTTTGGTACACCTTCTAACCTCCATAGCTGTTGTGAATTATAATAATTCGCAACCAATATAGATGTACCAGAAAAGTTTACTCATTTGTATTTCTTTATTAATTATATAATAATGTATTTTAGTATAATATATATTTGTATGTGATATCATAAAACTGATATTACAATTAACTGCAATATAGTTTTCATTGTAGAGCACACAAACCTAGTATTAACAAATGTACTTTTAATACCAAGTAATGATGATTTATTCTCACAGAACTTTCTCTTTCTAAGCAATGTGAAGGCAAGTGTTTCTTGCTCTTAAAGACATTTGATATGATCCTCTTGGACCATCACCACACATTATTGAATAGAAATCAATTGTTCTGTCTCTTTCAAAATTGAATTTAACAACAATACTAGTAAACCCATCACTGAATGCACCGAATTAACTACCAATCCTCTTAATATCATCCTGCATTATACTAATTCTCACCAGCATACCAAACTTCCCTTAGCGCATCTACAGCAGCCACTCAGAGATCACGTGTGAAATCCGCGGATTGAAATGACTTCAAGTGAACTGAAAGAGCCGTCGATATATATCCGGCATCGCATATCCGGCCTCTCCACACAAAGGGATTTATGGAGGGGGTGAGGGATTGCGTTATGGCTCGGACTCATTGAGAAGCAAATCCGGCTTCACTCGACCCCATTGTGCTCAAGTCCGATTGAAATCCGGCAAGGTATTTCTCGATCGTGGTTAGTGAAAGCGGTAGGAGTGGAATTCCTTGCATTGTTGGGGTCGTTGAATATAAAAGTTAATGATTCGTACTATAGATAGACGTCAATGGATGATATTTGGTAGAGATGTCGATGAACTGCACCTGCAGTTAGTTAATGAAATAATCATAATGGAGAATGAACTAACTAATGTTACATACAGTTTTACGCAACTAAATCTATTCATGGTAAACATACACTGATTAGTTTAACAACTGGTACAGACTAGATTTTTCAAATAAACTTAGTAAACCATGTATTAATCGATTATTACAAAATATGTTCAGCTGTGAAAGACAAGCAATCTGACAAAAGTGTATATTTTGATGACCAATATTAAATTTATGACCAATATGATTTAAGAGAATTACAAGTGCTTTTGAAGTAGAAATGCGGCTTTGCAGAATAGACCTTTTTGCAATATTCGATTCGTATATACTTCGTATTTTCACTAACCATTTTATGTATAAAGCAGCAGGCATCTGTAGAAGCTTCTGGAGCTTTTTTTCCAGAGTGACTTGGTATCAAGATTTAGGAGGTATACTCAGTCTGGTCATGCACTATATACCTAATGCTTTACTATTTTGACCTTAATATCTTCCAAAGTATCGCTTAAAAACATATTATTTTTGATCAGGTATAACAACAGTCACGAAAGATTTGCCCATACCCCATAGAACTAAAGATTTATCATTTTGCAGTCATCAAAGATCATTAACAAAACTTAAAAGGAATATAAGTAGTGGTTTGTTTATTATTATTTCAAAAACGTTTTAGGAGCTGGTTTATAAAAAATGTTACAGTGTAAGAAAATATACATGCAGTTTTTTTGTCCTTAAATTTTCTTAATTTTTTTTTATTATTCTATCCACTCGGTGGGTGTAAAAATTCATGATTTAAATCGATATTGATGAAAGAGACGGCTGATTATCCTCTTTTAAGCAATTTGAAACGTGATATAATAGATAGAGATTGGGAGATTTGGAACAAACTTTTAGGGTAACTTTTCTTAGTTTATCCATTACTTAAACTTAAGGTTTGAAGGGAAATAATAATAATAATAATAATAATAATAATAAAAAAAAAAAATTATCGCTAAAAAACAGAAATCTTGCTCCCACAAAACCTTCGACATTTCTCTAACAGAGAAAAGCAAAAATGATTTGGTAAATATTGTTATTAGAAAGATTTCTTTTCTTTGAAAGTGAAAATAAATATTAAGTATCATTAAGGAACTGTTAAAAACTGTTTAAAATTACTGCTTTTTTCTTCTTCTTTTAAGATTCTTTAGAAATCAAAATAATATCTCTATGTTAGGGCCATAAAAAAGGTGTACGTTTTTCATTAAAAAAAAAATGTTTTTAATAAAGAATGCAAACTACCAAAGAAGAATAAAACAAAACCGATGAAGAATCGAAAACTAATTTCCCACCGATGGAAAGCTTAGATCCAAAATGCTGTATATAAAATAATGAGCGAAACACCTTCCGGAAGGCCTTTTAAAGAGCAACTCCTGCAAATTCACGTTTTAAATTAGATAGAGAAACTTACTTGATAGACTTGACAACAAAACTAACACCTATTTGCCTAAAAAAGTTTTATAAATTGCCATCGCGCTTAAAATTGAACCTGATTCATCTCGTATAATAGGCAATTATTATGTCTATGAGCCATGAGCTCGATACTGGATCACTAGGAATATATCAGGGTATAATACACTGGAATATGGAGTCCGTAGATTAGCACGCATTTTGGAAAAGGACATACATCCTACCTGGTTGGTTGTAGAGAGGATTTTCCGAAGCGAGCGGTACACAAGACTGAAACATCGCAAATATATTATCTGTGTGAAAGAATAATACCTTTAGAAAGTGCCCCTCACTTGTAAGTTAAAATGATGGAAATACGAAACTCTCACCAAACAGTAACATGAGACTGTCACTATCGCTGTCGAATCAACTCTCTTAGCAAAGACCGCAGATTCCCGGGGATACAAGGGTGCAAACAGAAAATTTTGCAAAAGGGGGCAAGTACTATCGTGAGTTCCAGTGATTTTAGACTTATGCTGACATACATTTTCAATATAATCCTCAATAAAATATAAATAATTACACAAACCAACAGTGGTTTTGGTGCCGGGGAATTTGGAGCTGATTTCATATGAAATTGATGCCCTGAATTCAAATATGGCACTAGTTTTTGCCTAGGAGCTCGAATTTCTGAGATATAATATTTTAATGAAATGGGACAATTATCTGGCTGATGCACGGGACATTTTGGCTCCTTTTTCTACTCGTAAAATGATAAGAATTATAAAATTAAGATGAATCTAATAGTTATGCTTTTATTTGTTATAATAATACATGGTGGCAAAGTTATAAGGAAAAACAATAACTTTAATTAGGTCAAATATGCATTTTTTCCCCCCAACGCACGGGACACATGTCCCGTGCTTTTAAATGTATATTTGACCTAGTTAAAACAAATATTTTTCAATATAACTTTGTGAACAACTAGAGTTATATAAGACAAAACTTAACTGTTAGATTCATCAACATTTTTGTTTCCGAGTAAAAAAAAGAGCCAAAATGTTTCGTGTGCACATCAGAGAATTACCCAAATATACTTTACACTATTTTAAGTTAAATCAATGCATCAAATAAAAACATAAACACGGAATTTTTATTATTAAATTATAGAAATATTATTATTTACAAAGATAGAGGAAAAAAGTCATCGATGAAACTAACTATAGTCCCTGAACACTTTAGAAATTTCTTTTCCGTGACATTCTTGAATGTATTTTGAAACAGCCCCTTTTTGAACTCCAGCAGTAATAAGCCATCATATGCGTATCGCATCTTCCTTGGTAGTGGTCTTCCATAGTTTTAATATTCTGGTGAAATCTTTTATCTTGTTCCTCACTGATGTCGCCATTATTTTCAAGATAACGGTTTTAGTTATGTACGACCCTGCTTAATATGTAGTGAAGGAAAGATGATTTTCTCTTGTTCACAACTAAGGCATCGTTTATGGCATTCTTTTCCTAAACGTTCATGTTTTCTCTGTTTGATCACTCTTTTGTAACCCAATGGTGTGTTTTATCTCTGCTATCCCATAACCAAAAAAATCAAGGATATTTTGTGTCGTCACTTTGCTGTCCAAGAAGGTAGTTTACCTTTTTAAGTCATCACAAATCACCCATTGATGTTTATGATACTTTATCATCTCCAATGCCAAAACTATGGTTTTATATTTTTCATTCATTTTTTTCTGAGTAAACAATTAGTATTGAACTACATTTATTCCCATTGTGTAAAAGGAAGGACACATTTCAAACTTCACTTTGAGCTGTCAATAAATAGGCGTCAATTATCTGGAAAGAGTTCAGGAAGACCCATTTTTCTAGGAGTTCTCTAATTTCTTGACAAATTACAAGATTGTCTTCTTGAGAGCAGAAGACTAGCAGATCCTTTTCTCTTGTACGGTAAAAAACAAATTTTTGTTCCTTGTTCCAGTACATTTTTTCTTTTCAACCTGGATGCCAGTAATTCAGAAGCTTCATTTTGAAAAGTCGAGATCTCTGGTGAGGTTATTTAATTCATACTGGTTGAAATGTTGAGGAATTTAAGATATCCCATCATAATTTATATTACCTTCATTAAAATCAAAAGTGTGATCAGAGGGCCAATACTCGTCTTTACAGAGCTTTGGTAGCTGGTAAAATGTTGGTATCGGCACTTCCTCTCAAATGAAAGACCGGGTGTCTTGCAAAGACTGAATTAGAATGAGTCCTCTTAGAACAGATTTTTCGATTGATTCCAGTAATATATATTAAACTGAAATAATAGCAAACCCTTGTATATGTGATTTAGGACTTTAAAAAATAAAGTTAGAACTGCACATTTCGTGTAGATCTGCATGTTAAAGTAGAAACAGATCTAAAAAAGGAGAACTGATAGAGAAAAATTGATTTTATATTTAGATTCAGCAACCCAAAGATAGCTAAAACCAATTCTAAAATATTGGGCACAAAAAAAAAATAATAATAAAAAAAAAAAAAAAAATTGGCCTGTGTTATTGTTATCAATAAAAGAATTTCAATGATTAATTCAGTAATTAATTTTAATAATTAAATAGTTTTAATATTTAATGTGCTTTATTATTTAAATATGTATGTTTAATAATTAATTTCAATAATTAAATAGTTATTTTTATTAATTTATTTTAATCGATAAATTGTTTTAATAATTAATTTAATACATCAAAATTTCTTTATCTACTCATTACACCTTGTTTGAATGAATTTGATTTTTAAAACAAACCAAAAATAGTTCGTTGTCAAACTAAAATAACGAAATCTGAATCGCATATTAATGAATGTCCAGGCATACAAGTAGTACGTTTATCAGAAAATGATATAACAAATGATAATATACATTTAACCTTAAAAGTTACAAAATAAAGTAAAAAGTCGTAGTACGATAATATATAAATCATAGGGTATCTATTTTCTAAATATAACATAATCTATAAAATTTAATGTGATCTTACTAAGTAAAATTACTGAATTTGCTCATTTGTCAATTTCTTTCGGCTATTGCTGATCTCATTGCTACAAGAATTGCCATTCACAATTCGAGAAATTTACCCCAATCCCTATTTATGAGTTTTTTTGTACATCCAAACAAGATAAGATACTTAACTGTCAATAATTTGGTGGACATTTGTAGTTCTTGATTTATGATCTATCATTGTCTATATTAGACTGTAAAAAAAAAAAAAAAAAAAAAAAAAAAAAAAACACCACGTCAGAAAAAAAAATGTGCTTTCGGACAGGCCTATTTTATACAGACACTGACCGACCCGGTAATTATACTGAACAACTCTATGGCCAGTACTCCCCTGATAAGAATTAACGATAGCCAAAAATTTATACAAAAAGCTGAATTTTATCACTTACCAATTATCGCCAATACTGCTAAATCCTGATTATACCACAGACTAGGAATTAACTCGAATTAAAAAAAAAAAAAGTATCGCAGAGCCACGTAGTGTATTCAGTACAATCCCAATGCAGTCACTGTCTAAAGTGTAAACTTAGACTGGTTAGTTTGTTTTCGTTCTCTTAGTCCCACATCCATCGGGATTTCCTATTTGTCTCCTTGTTCGAAACCCTTGCCCACCCCATGCGAAACACCTTCAAGAAATGGTTTGGAGACTGGATGTAAAAAAGAAGAAAAGATCCTTCTTACTCTTTTGGGAGTCGTTCTTGGAATGCGTAATTAGTAAAACTTCTGCTTTTAAAATTCCAACTTGTGATGCAATCAGTGTATGGCCACCCCCGGGCCCTGATTAAAGGTTTTGGTGATGGGGGTGGTAGAAAGACATAGAAAACATCTAACATCAATTTGTTCCTTGTCTCAACCCTGTGGCAAACGTTTCTTTTGGGGGATTGTCTGACAGTTCAGACACTGTCTGCTGTCTCGGCGGTCAAGTGATATCGACGACCTCTATACTAAGTAAAAATAACACTATTCTTCTATATAAATATAAAAATATCACTATTCGCTTACAGGATCTCATAGATCATGTCTACTACAGCATTTTTTTTTCTCAAATACCTGCTGCTTTCTGATGAAACTTGGAAACGCAATATTACACTTGATATGTTGCTTTTTCATTATGAGCAAAGTACAAAATGTTCTATATCAAATGTTTAATGTAAATTTTTTTCAACAAAATTTTCTATAAAATTTTTTTGAAATTTTTTATATTAGAATGTGTTGTTTTAAATTTTGAAGTGCAACAAATGAAATTCTATCAGTTAGAAAATCATTTGGAAAAGAAATCGCAAAACATTAAAAAATATTCTGGACGTTTCAATCATTATTAAAAAAATAAATAAATAAAGTTGTGTAAATAAATAACCTGATTAACAGCGCTTTTTGATTTTACAAAACACTGAGCACGTTGGCAGAGGTTGAAAAGAAAAGTATGCTTCATGCCACAGAAGTTTGTTGAACAATTTTGTGGCTAACTCTGTCTCATTTGTCTTGAACACACACAAAAAGTCACACTTTCTATACTATTTACGACGACCAAACGGTATAGTGGTAATATATAACATATATTGATGTTTCATAATTAACATACAAAACATCAACTCCAAATTTGGTCCCATCACCATAAATACGTGGCGTGGAGCCAGAACGCTAATCTAACAGCCATAGTAAGTAACCAATATCAAACCCTACGAAACTACCATAAAATGGGGTGAAATGGAATACTTTACAACTTTCAACGTAAAAATTGGGTGTAATAAGATCATTGACGAAAATTCTTTGACTTTGATACTTGAGTCACTTTCTTCTTTGAGAATCAACCCCTAAAATATAGGAAATTTTTTTAGCTTGCATTTATTTTGATTTTTTTCAACACAAGATTATCCTAAAAAAATCCTTTAATATCACATACAAAATTTCTTTTTGTCAAAACAAATCGTATGTTTGAAAATGTGTCAAATTTTCTCCGTACCTAATTTAAAACAAGATCAATAATAATTTTAAATTTATTTGATGTTTGCTTGTCGTAAGAATGTAACTTTTTCAAATTACTTGAGGAGGGAAAAATTAATTCTTACCTGTTTCAGAAAAATACCTTCGTTCCTGGGTCCTGAGTGCTTTTTGTAAAAGACGCCTACTTAATCTTGTAGGTGTAAAACTTGGCTCACATTGAGTTCGCTGTTGGGTTGCGTTTTGCATTATTCCTAAAAGATAAAGAAGTCATCTGGCAAAAAATCTTCTGGTACAACTGGGCTTTTTGAAACGTCGAAACTTTTTCCCGTAAAAACAAAAACCCGTAAGCTTTTTTTCTGACATTGATTTAAGCCTATAACTCTTGAGTACTGGATTGAAGAGAGTAATAAACTATTCTTCAGTCGTTTAATCTTGTGTGGAACATAATCTTGCTACAACCCATTTTTTTACTACTTTAGTTATGTGATCTGAATCACTCGCAAATCAAGAGTCAACTCAAAATCAAGAGGAGACAAAACATAAAATGAAAAGTTTTAAAATCAAGTTAAAAAGTTTTTGAATGGCTAAATTTCATTGGATTGTATGCATGCTGTTTCAGAATTTGTAATATATATATATATATATATATCTGTTTAACTTATATAAATGAGTAATTTATTTGTAATATTATGAAGTTCCGTATCGACTCTCCCCGCGATCTCTATTCACCCCGTTCTACAATTTGTCCTAAAGAATCAGCCAACAGTACATAATAGCTTTTGCAAGTAGAATTTGAAACATTAAATTTTATCTTTGACAATCAATTTTTTTTACTAATTATTAACAGAAATCTTATATTTTGAACTAAAATTTTCAAATGGCAATAAATAACTTTATTACCTATTTGAATATCTCATTATAATATTGAAAAGTAGAATATTGAACTCTGAAGTTCTATTAATATATTTTAGACTGCATATTTAAAAAATTAGAGAATATTTTTTTTAATAATTTTTAAATTATGTACATCTATTGATTTTAAAACTAAAAAGTCAATTCTTGGGTTATTTTAAAGAACTAGTTAAGGATACTAGTAAAGGTTGGGCCTTTAGATACTCGATGTCAGACATTTTCGTATTAATTTAAATTAACATGGCCTTCTGAGTATTCGCTGTTGAGATCTGCTTAGTGACTTCCCATTGCCAGCGGGCTTCCTCTCTTTTTTTCTTGGTAAACAGAGACAATATGCTTGCTCAGGCGTAATGTAACTAATAACTCAAGCGTAAATGTAGATCATGGAAATTTGTCTTTAGTTGCCCAATTTCTCTATAGAGTAAAATAAATCATTCTATTTATTAACATAATTTTTTTTGGTGCACTTGCTATTGTGGCTTTTAATGATTAACTAGGATCACACAAATATTCATTAGAAACGACTAATTTTTATTTAAATCCTCTATTCAGTTTAAATGAATCCATCGGGTAGTTAAAAGTCGAATACTAACTACTACGAAATTCCAGATTAATTTTCTATTCAAAGCATTACTAAAACAAATACCATTCAACTAATTCATGTTTGAAATTGACGGATAAGCGCGTGCTACGAGACCATATTTCTGTGATAGATTCACTGTATATAATTATAAATGATGGAAGTATTTTAAACTGCATCCGAAGAGCATAAAACGTCCACATCAATCACCGTAAAGGACTCTCCGTTTTCAATTAAATTCCGGTTAATATATCACTTTAAAGAGCGACATTGATTCAAAATTTAATCGCAGTTGCAGAAGGTGCGCTGTTGGGATTGGCGAAATTAGAATGTCACCCTGTATATTGCACACCATGTGAAAAGTGACTAACCTTCTACTGAAATTGAATAGCTGTTGAGTCACTTTTCCCCACATCCACTATGATATATACTGTCATTCTCTGTACTGACTGTGAAGTTTCATTCATTCTAATTTATACGTCGATAGACTGGTTGGTTGGGAGTTCAGTAGGGATGCGTCACTTTGAGAGATTTAATGAGTTGTTTAAGTTTGGAATTGTTAAGCTACTTATATGCAGGTTGATCCATAAAAGTAACAGAATATTTTTAAAAGTTAGATTTTATGAACAATAGACAATAGGGTGATTTATAGAGAAACAGATTAAAAATCAGATTTCCCTTATAAAGAAAAATAAATACCTTTTTTCAATAACAATTTACTCTATAGGTGAATATGATCAATCATCTAGTGTAATTTATATACGTCGTGTTTGCTAATCATTAAAATTCTTCTACAAAACACTATCTATTGGACAATTCTCTTGTGTAAGCATTTGATATTTGGGGTATTTTTTCTGCTCTTCAACAAATTAGAATTATAAAATTAAGAGGTATCTAGAAGTTATGTTTGTTTTATATAACGTTATTAGAAAGGACAAAGTTAGAGGGAAGACTAATTATTGAACTAAGTCTAATATAGATTTATATGCCACAGAAGCAAGGGACACGGACTTATCATATCCGTCTTCAGATATAAATGCATATTTGACCTAATTAAAATATTTTTATTTTTTTATGTAACTATCCATATAACTTAGTTACAAAGTAACAATATATAAAACAAAAACATAACTACTAGTTTTATCTTAATTTTATAATTGTTCCCTGTTTAAGAGTATAAAAAAGAGCCAAAATATCTTCTGCGTGCACCAGAGAAATGACCTTTTGAAAAAAAGTGTTTTTTTTTGTGTGTGTGTAAACATGATAATTTGCTGTGCGTTTCCACGAAAAACCTCATCATCTTACTTTTAATATTAAAACAATTATCGATTTTTGGATATTTTATTACTGTTAGATATCTTTTTACGGTGAAACGTGTGAAATGGTCAAGATCGAAATTAAGAGATTTAGGACTAGTTAAAAAAAAAAAAAAAAAAAAAGTATTGGTGAATACTTTTACATGTGTATTAACTTTGTTAAACCCTCTACTTTTTAAGAATTATTGTATCGTTTATTTCATGTTTTTTTTTCAAATAATCCATTTTTTCTAGAGAGTTTTTACTTCTAATACTTACCCTTAATGCAACATTTGAGCCCAGTGGTGTTAAGAAAATACTGGTTTATATTATTATATTAAAGTTTATCTTCCGTCGTACTAATACACATTTTTTTTTAACATTAAACAGGAGTTTTGGTGAAATAATGAGGAGTACCTGCTAAAATATATTTACACAAAAATACATATAAACAATGGTTATTTAACTTTTAATGTTGTAATCGAACGATTTAATAAATTTGAAAAAGAAATATCGTATAATTCCGTTTCATAAATTTCTTCAACGAAAACAATTCTAGTAAATTTCTAAAAGTAAAATGTTACTTTTGTAATATTTTTTAATACAATTCTTAAAGATAGAGTTTATTATAATTTAGGTAAAATTTTAGTTGAAATATGAAAAAAACAACTTTTTTGAAAAAAATTATAAAGTGGTTAGATAAAAAAAAAAAAAAAAAAAAAAAAAAAAAAAAGAAGAGGAAAAAAAAAAAAAAAAAGAGAGAGAGAGAGAGAGAGATGAAAATAGCTACTTAATAATTAAAAATATAAGTTAAACATAAAATCGAAGTTCAAATAAATTGTAGGATTCAGTTATGTATCACGATATTAAGGCACATACTATTTAAGACTATATTTCATCTTCTTTCCCTTAAGACAAACTATTTTCTCCAAGTTTAACGACTGTCATTCAACAGTCAAATTAAAGCTGTAATTCTACTACTGAGCAGTACAAGGACAATGTAATACATCTGTTTTATTTACGCAATGAAAAATCCCTAGAAAACTATTTGCGATGTTAAATTAAGAAACTGCCTTATGAAGAGAGTAGAATAAATCTTTTTTGAATGCGTTTTTATCCCAAGGCGGAATGCAATAAAATAATCTTTAAAACGCTGAATGTGCACATTTAAGGTAACATAGAGGCTAAACGAATAATGCAATATATATATTTTGATAGTTGTATTGTGAGTTTTATTTGGTAATGACAACTTAGGCATCACCCGAATGATTTTGTTTTACGATCTTGTGTCGCTTCAGTAAGAGGATTTACGCGTTGATGAGTTTGACAATACAATTTTAACATCTTAGACACGGAATATGTTTGACTATACTTTTAGCTTCTTAAAACATAAAACTAGCCTGTTTTCAAAGGAATTTCATTTGTCTATGCTTATTGTTTCTTCAGTATTTATGAAAATGAAATGCATGCAATTTCTTTATGAAATTCCTAATAAAAATAAATGCTTTTGACGTTCTTATGGTAATAAAACTCCATTTCTGGTATTTATTAAATAATAACATATGTTTCAGAAACATACATAAAAGAAGTTAAACATAATTAATTCGATTAAAATATAAAGTAATGATTATGAGTGTAAAAAAAGTTTATTTTTAAAATATAAATATAAAAAACTTTTTACTTGAAGTTTATATTGTTTCATTTTATTTCAATATTATCTTAATTTTTAAAATATGGTTTTCTTTCTTGTTATTTTTTTCATTTTGTATGTGAAGGTTAATATGATGAGCAATAAGATAATCTTTAACTTTTACTCCACTTTTGAAACCAGTGATTTTAGCCTATAAAGATTAAGTACCAAATAACTATTTAAAATGTAGCTTAATTAATGAAATCGTAAAAACGTTTGAATGTGCCTGTATAAACCTTATATAACTTAAAAAGCATAGATTTTTTTTTTAAACGATACATTGAAATTATTCATGGAGAAGACAATGTAGAAAAGACATTAAAAATATAATTTTTCATACATTAAGTTACATTTTGACCGATAAAATTACTCCACATACTTAACTTACCAGAATCAATTCGTGGAGAATATATATTCACACTAATAAATAAACGTCCGTGTACGTTTTGAACAACCAAATAAAAATGTTCCTAATGAGTTTATTACAGAGACTAAAAGTTCTGATATCAAAGTTTTAATGACGAAAGAATTAAAGTTTTGCTGCATTAAAAAGCTGTGTAATTGTAAATTATTTAGCATAAAAGCAAATGGTGCTTACATTTTACTAGACCTAATCCCAACCCAGAATATGTTGACATTGTTAATCTGCATTTAGATGAACAATATGCAAAAAATCCCAAAGATGGTAATATTTTTAGTTCTTAAACTCTCATGACAAAGCTTTGCACTCATGTCTTTCTTTTCTATAGTTCTGAACATGAATTTAATTCTTAAGTAATGTCAAAAGACATCTATAATTTTTTTAGCTTATGATGACGTAATATTTATTGCCAACTTGTCTCACTTTTAATAGATGTAGCTCGTTGGCGTTAGAGAATTGATATTGTGTGCATTGCTCTTCATTGAAAATTAAAGAACGATGGGTTTCCAAATAAAAAAGAAATGCCCAATCTTTGAAAAGTTCTGAAATATTTAGCTATCACATTTAGTTCAACGTATTTAAAACAGTTTTAGCTATTTTTCCCTCAACAGACCAGTATATTCATAATCCACTCTCATTTCTCAATATTCTATAAAAATCTTTGAAATTCTTAAACTTGCAGTCGTTTTTCAGACTACGAAAATAAATTCGCAAGCCAGAACCTTCATTAGTGTTTATCATCATGGCAGGAGTTGCTGTATATCGAGATCACACTCGGAAAGTTGTAGACATGATCTCGAATATCCAACTGAGCTGCACAACTAGTTAAGAGTCATTCTCCATAAAACGCACAAAAGCTTGTCATAGCATTTTTTTTTTACCACTAGACAAGTTAGATAGTTCTGTTAACCATGGATTATATTTTAATGTAATCAAAACACTAAAAAAAAAAGGAATATAAATTTAAAAATATATTTTTATACTAAAAAAAGTAAATACGTCGACGGACATGATTTGTCATGTTCATGGTTAAGAATAATTAAATATTTATTATTAATTAAATATTTGATAGTATTTGTTGCATAGATATTAATTTAGTAATCTCATGCTTATGAGCCTAGAGTTTCAATCGGAGCTAAAAATAACAAGGAAATAGTCATATCCATGGACATCATGTTCGTGGATGTCAATCCATGGAATGACGATGAACGATCTCTATATCTTACCTGACGATCTCTGCCAATTTCATAATTGGATTGTAATTGATAAATTCCATGGGAGAAAACATTTTACCAAGCATTTAATGACTTCAATAATTTTTTCTTTCCTACTGCTGAAATAGTGCGTTCTGTGGAGCATGATCCTTACATGCCCTGCTTCATTTACAGACACACTTCTAGTTTTATCTTCGTTTAAAATTATTATTTTTTTGCTCCTTCAGTACGGGGTTGGCAATAGCTGTGGCAAGCATTCTTATTGTTAAAAGCTCTTCAGAGGGAAGTGATGATACAGCTTTACAAAACAAAATTGATTATTTATTTTTCATTTCAGAGGCTCAAAAAACTTCTTTTAACGACAGCAAACTCTTCATCAAGCTTTAATAAAGCTTCAGGTGCAGCAATAAGTTCAGACACCACAAAAGTAAACAAAAATTGAGTTTCTTTCAAAACATTTCTAAAAATCCAACTGCCCAATTTCATTCTTGTCTGCTTTTATATCCTCGTGTGCGAACTCTTCTGAAAAAATCACAGAAAAGTAAAAAGAAAAATCAATCGTGGTATCGAAATCATATTGGTTAATAAAAAAATTTAAGAAAGTAGAACTTTTAAAGAAACATATGTACTATTCACAGTTGTATACAGAAAAATTGCATAACATTTCCTCCTTCCTAATTGTTCAAGATTCTACGTCCTTGGCAATAAGTAAGTCATCCTTGGCAATACTTAAGGAGAAATGTCATCCAACCTTAACTACTCTTATTCCGAAATAGCCTATTGTAATGTACAACTTTAGGATTATAGGAATGTGTCTGTTGCATCCTAACCACGACATCATTGCTCTTCTTAGACATCGTACAGCCTTTCCTAGCTCACTCTAAGAGCAGTCTTTAGAGCACTCGATTTTGCGACCAACACGCGCAAAATAATCGTGATATTTCTTGATTAAATCTTTGGCTTTGTAATATAAAAAAAAGTATGTTTTACCACTGCGAATAAGGTTGCGTGGCACTAGCCGACGTGTCATGAGCGCATTGGGGTAAAATGGTACCACTAGCGCACAAACACCTGTTTATAAGGGGAAGGAAATCCGCTACAAGGTAACATGGTACCAGAAGCGCACAAACTCTAGTTTCCCAGGGGCTCACTTCTTCATTTTACAGGAGCGAACAAAAACAGATTTATTCAACTAAGTAAACGATAGGTTTTCTTTATTTTAAAGAGACAAATATCCAAAACTGTATTTTTTTGCGGCTAAATTTGTTACTCAGTGTATGCAGTACATATTAATAGAACTTACAATAACAAAATACGCATTTTTATGTTTTTGTTAGATACTAGGTTTTTAAATTGGAGAGCCGATTCATATTTCTTATGATGAAAATGTTCTGTTTAAATTAGAAGTTTCATTCCGTTGCACTTTTGGGGATTATTTTAAATTCTGATAAGTTTTTGGTTTTCATATGTTTAGTTTGATTGCTTTATTTAGAGTTCCTCATTTCTACTGTGTTCTGTATTGTTGTAAATTTTACATTTGCCAATAAAAGGGCCTGCACGTTTGCAGTTTTACATGAATGCTCATCTTTTAATACAATCAGAATGCGACATTTTTATACTTATCATCCCCATTGTTTTTAATTTTAAGTTCACCACCTCACATATCTATTTTATATCAAATGGAACATATCCATATTATACAAAACGGATATGTAAGATGGTGTATGGACATATCCATTTATATTAAAGGCATATCATAAGTTTGATGGAAACATTGAAAAAATAAGAATATCCAACGGATGAAATTTTGTTTCGAAAATATTTATAGTAACTTTAAAAAAAAATAAAATGCATTGGTTATACCTTAACGAGTTTTTACGTGAATGTTTTTAAGTTGTTGTAACCTTCTTCTTTCTTCCTTATTTTGAGGCTAAATTTAGCTTTGAATACTAGCGAAAATGCTTCTTATTTTTAAGTATGCGTAGATTCAAAATCAGAGACCTTTTTGAATTGTGTCTGAAAGAATGTTCTAATAATGATAAATCCAACGCAATTTTTAATCACATATGTAAAACTGTTGGGGAAATAATAAATTTTTCGACTGAGAATGATATAAAACAAAATTAGACGCGTGTATAGTCATTTTAGAAGTTTCAAACAAGTCTAATTAATTCATCCACATATGAGCATCCAAGCATTCCGCTTTACAAAAAATCAAGCAGATCGAAAAGGTGAGATGCGGTTCAGTTATTGAATGAAAAAAAAAAATGCGATTCTTCTATAATTATACAAATTGCTATTATGGCGACACGCAAAAAAGGCTATTATTATTTGGCAGCAATTTTGAAAAGAAGTCAACTTAAGTCCATTACCGCCAGCTAAAATGAAGAGAATAAATTTTTGTAACAGCGTGCAAAAAAATTAAACTTTTTAATCATTTGGAATCAAAAATAGTGGCGAAAGTATCACTTTTTCGAGAGGAATGTGGGAAAGTAATTTTTTCGCACTAGTATGAAAATGAAATTTCTCGCACGCCTCGTGCGCAAATAACATATAGTCTTGCCATCGGAATGACATACTTTCAGAAGAAATTCCTTGACACGAATTGGCAACATTAATAAATATATATATTAAAAATATTTTTTGCCCGTAATTATAAAAAATATTAAATGCAACACATAGGAAGAAGGTTCATCGTTGCACAAAATCGAGCTCGCTTCATTCACTGAAAAGTTCATTAACACATAAGCACAGGCTTACTTCACACGTTGAAAAGTTCATTGCTATGCAAGCATAGGCTCGCTTAGCGGTTCATTGCTGCTTAAGCATAAGCTCACTTCACTCATTAAAATCTAATTGCCACGTAAAGCCTTAATAAAGAAACAAAACATCCCCGTTAATATCCCGTTAATACAATACCCCTTTAAGATTATTTTAACACTTGTTTGTGGAAAGCAAAATTGGAAGGCCGAAAGTACTTATTTAGAAACTTTCAGAGCTTTAGGCCTATTAAAAGTTGCTTTTTGTGAAAATATTAATTAAAAAACAAATTAAAATGTAAACCTTCTTTTTATCAAAAGTCCAATTAGAAGGCCAAAACAACTTGTATTGAAAATTTCAGAACTGTAACCCATTTCGAAATAGTTTTGTGAAATATATGTTAAAGTTAAAAAAAAATAAATTAAAAAACAAATAAAATTTTAAAGTTCTGTTTTTCAAAAGTCTAATTAGAAGGCCAAAATTACTTATGTTGAAAATTTCAGAGCTATAGCCCAATTAGAAATTGTTTTGTAAAATATTTATTAATTAATTACAAAAAATTAGTTAAAAATGAACTAAATAAAATTTAAAATTCTGTTTTTCGATAGTCTAATTAGAAGACCAAAACTACTTATTTTGAATTAAAAAAATTAACTAAAAAAGAACTAAATAAAAATTTGAAATTCTTTTTTTCAAAAGTCCAATTAGAAGGCCAAAATTACTTATGCGGAAAATTTCAGAGCTGGTAGCTCTCTTAGAAATCGTTTTGTAAAATATATATTAATTAATTAAAAAAATTAATTTAAAAATAACTAATTAAAATTTTAACATTCTGATTTTCAAAAGTCCAATTAGAAGGCTAAAGCTATTTATGTTGAAAATTTCAGAGCTGTATCTCTATTTTAAGTCACTTCGTAAAAAAAATTAATTCAAAAAGAGCTAATTAAAATTTTAACTTTCTGTTTGACATAAGTAAAATTAGGAGGCCTAAACTTCTTATGTTGAAAATTTCAGAGCTCTACTCCAATTTTAAGTAGGTTTCTATAGATCCACAGACAGACACACAGCTTGTTTTATTATTATAGATAACCAATACATTATAAAACACCTTATAAGCACATTTGTTATAAACTGTGTATTTTTTCAAACTTTTTATTTAAAAACTTATAATTAAATAAATATTGAAGCCAGATTCACAATTCTTCATGTCTCGCACATCCGCATGTCCGTTCTAATAACATCCTAATTAGTCATTTTAATTGCAATTAGCTAATTAAAAAATTAACGGAAGAATAAAGTTTACGTTTAAAAATGCATCATTTTTAATTTTGATGTTCTGTTAAGAAGTTTGAAATTATAACATAAAAATTAAAGAATGGAGATCCTACCCTCTGCACATAAACTAGCAGTTTGTGCGCTCATGGTACCATTCGCTTGATAAATGAGAGGCAACTCTCTTCCCCCCCAAATACTGCAGGTGTTTGTGCGCTCTTGGTACGATGCGCTCATGACACGTCGGCTCGTGCCACGACACCGCGAATAAAATAAATAAATTTAAGAAAATAGAACTTTAAAAGAAATGTATGCACTATTTACAATTAATTACAGAATAATTACGCAACACTATTCATAAAAACACAACTGTATTCCTCTCGGAACAGTTACGCAGGTTTCAAACAAACTTTTAATCCACATTACCAACTTTGACTGAGTTTCTTAATCAGAACTGGAGGAACAGACCTTGAACATAGTCAATGGCTTCTTAGCGATTAACAAAACGGACATTTTAATTGTTCTCAATCATGTTGAGTGGCATAGGCTTTTAATTTAATCTTTAAATTCAATAACATCAATATACATTGTATCAATAACATTGCATCAATATACATCAATAACATATTCTTGCTTGAGGGCAAAGGTTTAACGTCATCTTTACAGTCTTAGGAAGTGGATTCACTTGAGGCGTTAGATTCTTGCATTGGTTTATCATAGCGATAATTTGATTGATACAGCTGCTTCATACGTATAGAAATATACAGAAATAAAAAAATATTGTTTTAAATTTTAAATTTTTTAAGTTTCACAATTTTTCTTGAATAAAATTGCTTTTAGTACCAAATGAAATGAAAACCACATAACAAAATCATCTTAAAAGAGAATATCAAAAAAGGTACAACTGGTTATAATTTCTGAACAAAACATTTAATTATAGGAAAATCGGGAAATAACTTTTATCCCGTTTCCCTCTTAATTCCAAAACGTTGAAGAAGAATTTTTTTTAAATATATCAGGAAGGTAGAAGAATAGGATCTTCTCATTGGATACTATACTCTAACACGACACTAATTTGTCAGAGATGTTATTAACTTTCCGATTTTTAGAGGAATCTACTGCTTTAAAGCTTGTATTTCTGATAAAATTTATAATTTTTATACTAATAAATATTTATAATTAAAAGTGATTTTTGGAAATAATAAATTTTGAATTCCCCAAATAATTACATTATTTACAAAACTTCGATGATATTTTTGTTTATATCTTCATTTAAAATAATTACGTTCCACCTCAATCACCATTATAAGAATTTCATACTCTTGAAAACTAACTACCCTAAAATTCAAGTTTACTAACGATTTCCGAAGGGAATAAATATTTCGAGAAAGTAATTTCGAAGCGACAGCTGTGTGAAATCTATTTTAAGATATTTTCTATTACCTATATGGTGGGCGATTCAATAGAGGGACTGAAAAACATATTTCGGAAAACTTCAAACAAAGGAGAACATCAGAGGACAGAGGTTTTTTTTACTTTTTATTGAATGCTTCTTTTCAAATTGAATTTTAGAGATCAAGGAGTCATTTTAAAGTAAAGTACTCATGTAGTTGAGTTTGAATGTTTGATTCCTTCTATGTTTTGAGAGCACTTGGAATCTTCCGCTAGATACTTTGGCACTTCGTGACTCAAATAGAAAGTTATTTTTTTATTATTTAAGAATCGCTTTTCTTTTTGGAACTTTATTGGAAAGCAATGTTTTCAGCTTGACGTTTTAACGAGGAGATATTTATTTTAAAGGGGCCAATAGCATTGCAATGTCAAAAGATATATAAATAAATAAAATTTATCTTTTCCCAACATGTCAGGTTTTAAATTGAAGAAGAGGGATTTATAAGGTTTGTTAGAGTTTTGACTTTGATGTTTACATCAAATGTAGAGTTGTTTCAATATCGTCGTTTTAATTTAGCAGAAGGCATGATCACTTCCTCGGATTATATTAAAATCTTAAAAGAAAAGAATGCAACTATGGTTAGTTCATATAATAATTGCCATAAGATTTACCCTGATCACTGACTCACTCACTCTCTCTCTAACGCTGCAAGATAAATTTTAACTGATCATTATTAAAACTCTTTGCTATTGCCAAAATTTCTTTTATAAGACTAAATAAAAGATAATTAGATATGAATTGATAAATTCATTATGGAGCGTGGTTCAGTCAATTCAACGTAGCAACTTAATTCGCGTAGTAACGCTGTATGTGAATTTTTTTTTTTTACAGATTCTTCTTGAAATTCTTTCCTGTTGCCAAATTTTGCAGTTAGGGCTGTATTTATTATTTAAAATTTAATGCAAACACCAAGCGCACGCTGACAACATAATAGAAGTTATGTTAATGAATAGGATGATAATCGATTCTGCTATTCGATTGCTGATTCTGTTGTCAGTAAAGATCCAAATGATGCATCCAATTTTCCTATTGAGTTCATGCTCAATGTGGTTTTTAACAGAGGCCTTGCATATTAAAATTTTGGTCCAATTTGAAGGTTAGGTCTGATTTTCATCTAATTTGTAAATGATTTTATAATTTTAAAAATTTTTTTTTTTGTGCTTTTAATTTGAGAATTCTTATGTGTCAGTCCTTAAACTTGTAGTTGCAATGGCAAGAGCTGAAGATATTTCCAAATAGAAAATAATACAAAATTTTAAGATTAAAAGCAGATGGAAAGTCACTTAATGAAATTGTAGAGATTGTGGAAAGATCCTTGGGATATTTTATGCTGTTTTATCATTCAAAACTGAATGGAAAACATATTGTAAAGATCTAGAAAACTTCTAATTGTGAAAATAAGTACATTAAAAATTGCGTCAACCAAAAATATATCTCGTGGTGACTGTTGTAGTTTTAAATTATACTGTTAATAAAATATACCGAAAAACTAAAACTCGTAGAAATATTGTTTATACAAAAATAGCATGAAACCATTTTCCATTTTTGAAGGAAAGACATATAGTCCAGGCAATTTGTGATTGAACATGAAAAAAATTGCAACAGAAGCTTTTTTAATTGATTTTTAATCAGTTATCGTTACTGAACAGCATATCCAAAATCGGACAAAATTGATCCATGGGAACACTCCGAAAAACGAATTTCAAAATGACGGATTCCATGCCCCATGATGGGGATGCCTAAGCGTAGTTTTTCCCTCTCAGCACCTCCTTAAACATGACATTTTAATCACGGATGTTAGTTTTAACACAACAAAATGGTATGTTATTGTGCTTAGAATTGCATGGATTTTTTAAAAAAAGGGGGGGCATTACATTTCACAGGTAAAAAGGTATACAGGTACAGGTATACATGATGTATTTTAAATAATAAACATATCTTAAACTGTACATATCTTACATTGTTCCTTTAAAGTTTGTTTAATATCAGAAAAAAATCCCTTTAATCGTTTTCTTCACTTTCATGATATTCATAACTGTTGTGGTTTTTACGTCCATTGATTTGGCACGTTCCACAAGTTGTTGAACAGGGCAGGCCATTACACTTGCATCCACATCGTAATGTAGAGCAGATTTTTGTGCAGGAACATCATATCATATTGAGTAAATAATCTGGAGCTGATGGTAAGTCACCGAGTATTAGATAGTAAGAGTAAGTTTTTACACACATACCCCATTCTTCTGGTTTGATTCTTTCTTTAGTATCTACCCATATATTTTTTATAAGTATGTTCAATAGCTATGATATTTTGTTGAAGAATCAGTAGGGGGCAGACGTTCCAGTGCAACAAATGATTTTGCCATAGTTACCTTAGCTACTAACATTTGAAGGCGTAGTTAGTCTGTGCAATTTAAAAACCAGCAGTGGTAAAAAGGAAGCATTGCTTTTCTACCAGCGACAGTGATATCTGAATGTTGACCTGAATCAGAACAAAATATTTTTGCAACAGAGTGGAGCCCTGTCTCCTTTATCGTTTTGGCAAATGCTGAGGCTTTCCTAGTTGAAAAAATTCTGAATATGGTACCGCAGCTCGTAAAAGCATGCATAAACAACAACAAATTGTAACTTTCACGACCTAATATAGATTGTATGATGTGGATATCATATGCTGGCTTTGGAGTTGATCCATGTCTTATATAACTTCGATAATATAGCTTGAATCCCTTATCTTTGGCTTTGCACAGAAGCAGAATCAGCAGATCGGTATCTTCCCCTATCACATTGGTATGACCGTGTTCTGAAGATGAAACTGCGGTACTAACAATGTCCGCACAGGCATCACCTTCTGCGTGATGAACAGTACAACCTTTTTTCTTCAGCAAGTCACCAATGAGGGCAATTAGGGTTTGCTTGATATTTCCATTGGCTAGAAAATGTTCCTTTTTGCCAACGAACTCCATGCATAGGCTAAAATTAACATCTCAACTGGTCTTTGCGTACCGTCGTCTGTGAGCCTCATCCTTGATTGCAAGGGACCCAATATAGCCATTACAAACGACAGCTTTTCCATATGTTTTAAGAGTAAATTCAACATACGGCATTGCAATGTTTTTGTAAGTGTCATTGTTACACCAAGAAATTTGATGTAAGAGAGATCCTCCATCCATTCCATACTTTCCACGTTGTCAGATTCTTCACTATCAAAATGTTTGGTGTATTTGACAATTGCTTCTGCTAGCTGTGATTTGTCTGCTTTTCTCATTAGGTTTTGGGATTCAAATAATGCTGCAGGGTAAGCACATAGTTCATAACTCATGACACCAACAAGATTCATATCAGCACAAGTGGCAACAGACTTCATTCTTTAGAAAAGTAGTGCTGGATCCACTTGTATATCTGAATCATCTTTACTACAGACAGCACCAGCAGATCCTAGAGATTTCGCTTTATCGGACCTTTTAGCAGAATACTTTAATACACCCTTCCCTATCATTTCTGAAGCGATTTTCGCACCAAATAAGTGCATCTCGTCAACATTAACTTTTTCTTCTGCTGTTACGCCTATAACTATAATACGTACAGCAGAATTAAATCGAGATATGGATTCTAGTACTTTGACCAGTTTTTTTTAATGTCATTGCTGTCCCTCTTTTGTCTGCTGTCTCTTATTTCTTTGTGTTATTCACTAGTTTGCATGGAAACCCCTGCTTACTCTTCCATAGCTAAATTTTAAATTGAACAAAAGGACACTCAAAACAGCTATGTAGCCCTCTGATTTTCGGTAAGTCCACTTCCTCTCGTTCATCTTCCTCTGCTTTTGAGGGAACGCATAAGCATTGCTCTATATTGTAGACCTGATCCAAGTTCACCCCATAATTTGCCTCTTCTTCTTATCACAAATTTACCTTCCACAAACATTTTATGAACCTTTGTATTTTCAGATAGTAGTTGAAACATTTTCTGCAAGTATAGGTAGAGTGACTTGAGATAATTTACATGACCCGCAGCTGTTATTTTGGGGAGAATCTCAAGCATAGCATATAAGTGCAATTTCCAAGAACTTATCCTATCAGCTGATATCAAGGTTCGTACAACACTGATCATTCACTGGTATTCCAACCATAGTTTACTTGTTCTCTAGGAAGAGGGCAAGTGATTCTTCTTTGTCTCCTAAGTAAAATCTCAATCTGAGCCAAAGCGTCACACAGTTTTACGTCACTCTTTTTTTGTTTTTGTCCGGTCGTAATATCATAGAACAGATCACAAGTTTCCTTAACATGACCATGAAGATATCTCTGTCCATCATGAGGAAAAAACTCTTAAACCATCAGGATACTAAGCGATGCATCTACAATCATGTGTCCCCGAATCGTCCTGTAAACTGTTTTCCTAGTTACCATATGTAACACAGCATTTGATCTATAGATTTCTTGATGCACCTCAAATAATATTGAGCCATTCAGGAAAGTAACTTCAAGAAAATAACTAAAAACTTCGATTTAATATTATTTGTGGTCCTTTATTGAATTAGTATGTATGTTTAGCTCATTTTCAAGTGTAATCGATGCTTCACTATTGTGACTTTGTCTTTAAACACGACACTCTAAAAACGAAAGCAGACAGAAAACACAAACCTCTACACATACCTGTACCTGTATACTTTCTATCTTATTAAATGTTATGTCCTCCTTTCTTAAACAAGATCCATGCCATTTTAAGTGTAATAACCTACCATTTTACTGTGTTAAAGCTTACATCCATAATTAAAATATCATGGTTGAAGAGGTGCTGAGCTGGAAAAACTACGCTTAGGCATCCCCATCATGTGGCATGGAATCCGTCATTTTGAAATTCATTTTTCGAGGTGTTCCCATGGATCAATTTTGTCCGATTTTGGATATGTTGTTCAGCAATGATAACTGATTAAGAATCAATCAAAAAAGCTTCTGTTGCAATTTTTTTCATGTTCACTCTATTTTTAATTTAGTTTGCCTGGACTAATAAAACAGAAAAATTAAAATGGATCAATTGACTTAAACATTATGGTGAAAAGCGGTTTTGAGTTATATTTAGTGATAAAAAAGAAATTGAAAGTAGATGGACCCAATGAATATGCCTTCTCAGCATACGACTTAAGAAAGGAATCGAGGAGTTTTATTTAATGTTCAAATATTCAAATATTAGGAAATTTTTAGGTACGGGAATAAATATGAGGAGTATCAAGAAATACTCAAAGACAATTTAGTACTTTTCTGGACGTACATGAAGGATTAGATAGTATTTGCCAGCAAAGTGGAGCATTGGATCATACTTTAAATTCGACAAAAGTTTGGTAACAGCTAATAAATAAATGTTATGAATTGGCCAGCAGGAATAGTCCTGACTTAAATTCCGTGGAAAATATGTAGAGCATGTTAACTCGGAAGATTTACAACAATGGAACATAGTATTTCTGTGAAAATGACTTGGGTGCTACCATAAGGAAGACATGAAATGAACTTCCTCCAGATTTCATGCAAAAATTAATTTATTTCATGCAAGATCATGCATTTAAAGACATTCTTAATAAGGGATTTACCATTAAGTATTAATTAGTTTTTATTAATTGTTGTATGTATACAAAAACTACCGCACTTCATATATATTTTCATAATTATGAGCAAAAATGAATAATATTTGTAATTTGAACTAGGGTCAGCAAATCAAAGTTTAATAAATTTTAACCAATTACATCCTTTCTATCCATTTCTGGAAACTCTCTTTATTCGTCCGTTTTTCTTTGGAGGTTAACAGAATTTTAATCGTTCACTGATTGGAAAAAAAAAATATTTAAGTGGTCGTGGTGGACCAAATGGCAAGACAAATTGAAGTTTTTAGTTTACTTTATTTTTTATTTTTTTATCACTTTTTGGCTAAGAGTTGATTTGAAAATATTTACAGTTTCAAATGCTTGGATATGAAGTGAGCATATGATTTGGAAACCCTTCTTTTCAAAAGAAGTAATTTATACTTGGAAATTTGAGTTGCAATAAATAGCAGATAATTTTGAATTTTAATATTATTGTTTAATTAATAATCTTCGTTCGTACTATAAGAATTTTTTTTTTTTATAAAATAAGAAACAATTATCCATGTAGAAACTTATTACATAACTTATTTAAACAATTATACATGTAGAAACTTATCTTACTATAATTAGATTAGTTGTTAAAAGGCAGAATGTTTGGACAACATGGAAAAGGTCCCACGATCGAACCTCGCTGATTCTCTTCAGTCTTTCTTTAAAATGAGTATACACGGCAGTGATTGTGACAGATAGTGTAGTGTTAATTGTTTGGCTATATTAGGGAGTTATCTAATTTTTTTAACTCTACAGAATGAAAAATCTAGGACAGTTTCCATTGAAAAACCTCCCGGAAGGCACCACTTTCACACAGGTATCGATTTAACGACATTCCAGTGCAATATTGCCTCCATATAGTTATTACGCCATAAAATCTCTGGTCAATACTGAAAGAAAATATCAGTAGGGGACGCTGCAGTCGTTTCTGAATGTACTGAATCGTATAAACTGTATTTTTTTTTTTTTAGTAAGACGGCTACACTTCATTAAGACAGTGTAACATTGGACAATTCAAAGATATAAAAATTTAATGAAAACGCATTCCAGGAGGATTTTCAAGGAGAAAGTTACACGCATTTTCGTTTTGAATGGAAGGAAATACGAATAACTCCCATCAAATAGCACATTAATTCGAATTCCGATCGTAATAAAATTCAGATAATCAAATATACCAACAAGTTAAATTTATCACTGTTGGGGGTCGCTATGGAAAAGTATTGGTTGGTTTTATGTTATGTCTTAGCAACAGCTACAAAACAAGAGGACTATACTGCGCGGAAACAACGTAAAACATGGGCAGTTAATATTTGGGTTATCCATTTGTAATTAGGATTGCCTTCCGTGAGGTCTTTTAAAGGAAAACTGAAAAGTATTTTTTTTTTTATTTGATTTTGTAAATTTCAATTTTCTTGTTTTGGGTATTGTGCTTTTTGACGGAAATGTTCTCTATTTCCTTTTATTCGAGATGAAAATGCGTTTCAGTTTCTCCTTGAAAGACCTCCAGGAACGTGTTCCTCATAAAATAGTTAATCTAATAATGAGTTTCTGATGTTTTAGGATATTTCCATGTAGAGTAGTCCTCTTGTAGCTGTTGCTAAAAAAATCACATACTACAACCAAATGAATTTTACAAAACGATTATAGCCTCCCCTAACAATAATAAATTGAATTTAGTAATTTATTTGATTATATGAATTTTGTCAAAATCTAATTCTTTTTACTATCCTACTTAAAGGAAGTTTTCCATATTTCTTTCCATACAAGACGAAGACGCGTTTTAGTTTCCTCTTTAAAGATCTCCCGGAAGGCATTCTTCTTTGTATTCTCGTAGCTCTGAATTGTCGAGCTGTAATGATGTCTCAATGTCTCTGCTAAAAAAATCAAGTCTAACTTATTTAATTCAATACTTTTAAAATTGACTGCAGCGTCACCTACCGAAAATAGAGTAATATTTTTTTTATCTAATTTTCATAAATTTTATTGAATATTCAATGAAGGTAAAAGTTGTTTAGTAATAGTTTTCGAGGTATTAATTTTTAAAGATGGGGTGTCACTTTTGGAACACCCTTTTAATCTAATTTTTTAAGAATGATGTGCACTTCAGAATGGAATCCAAAAGTATCCATTCGTAAATGGAATCCAAAAGCATTTAAAAAAAAAAATAAAAAAAAATTGCTAATTTTGAAAATAATAAAACAAACTAAAACAACAAGCGATAATCAAAACAAATAAAATAAGAATGCGAATTAAAATATATATATATTTTAATTTTGATTGGATATTTAATTTTGTAATCAGGGAGTCCTTTTCTGGACACACACACACACACACACACACACACACACACACACACACACACACACACACACACACACACACACACACACACACACACACACACACACACACACACACACACACACACACACACACACACACACACACACACACACACACACACACACACATATATATGTATATATACAGGGTGTCCAGAAAAGGACTCCCTGATTACAAAATTAAATATCTCGAAAACAAAGATCGATAGAGGAATGCAGTAAACGGTATGTTTATTGTGAAAGCTGTAAGAATTTTATACAGCAGTTTGAAATAATAGTTACTAAAGCTGCTAACAGATGGCGCTGTACGCTGTACAGCTCATTATCAGCATACATAAATGAAATAATCGTATGAAAACATTCTTTGCAAAAAATCACATCACAATGTTTTCAAAATGTTCACCATTGGCACTACAGAGGTGGCGCAAACGAAGAATGAAATTTGCCATCACATTTCGTAGTGTCTCAACAGAAATGGATTCACATGCCACACAGATCACCGATTCAAGCTCGTCCAGTGTGGCGGGATGCTACGGGTTGACAATGTCTTTCAATGTGCCCCACAAAAAAAAAGTCACAGGGAGTGAAATCCCACGAATATGGAGGCCAATCCATGCCTGCACCAATAAATTTGGTATATTCCAAAGCAATGATTCGATTCCCGAAGTATTCATCAAGAAAGCGAAACACTTGTTCGGTACGATGTGGTCGGGCTCCATCTTGCATAAACCATTCAGTACGTGGTCGATCCTCTAACACTTACTGTGTGGCAACAAATTGTTCCAAAATTGCAACGTAACGTTCACTAGTGACCGTTTCTCGAATGAAAAAAGGGCCAATAATGCCTCTGCTGCATACTGCAGCCCACACAGTAACTTTAGGAGAATACAGGGGTTTCGCTTCACACCAATATGGATTTTCGGAACCCCAAAATCGCCAGTTCTGTTTATTCACGAATCCATTCAGGTGGAAGTGTGCTTCATCTGTAAACCAGATGTAGCCAACATCAAATCCTTCACTATCAATCATTGTGAGCATCTGATTAGCAAAGTCAATCCTTTGTTGCACAGCTCGTGCGGGTATGGCCTGGTGAGTTTGAATTTTGAATGGAAACATGTGTAGGCTCTTTCTCAGTATTTTCTGAGTGCTGGAACGCTTCAAACCAGTCTCAGATGCAATTCTACGGACGGATGACATTGGATTTTGCTGAATAATTCCAGAAAATGTGGCGACATTTTCAGGCGTAACTGCAGTTAGCTTGCGACCAACATTCCCCACTAGATCATCAGTTACGCTGCCTATTCGTTGAAATTTGGCGAAGAGCGTACGAATGATTTTCGCATCGGGTCCTTTTGGAACATTAAATCGTGCTTGAAAACTGCGCCTTGTTGCCGTAGGACTCTCTTTTAACCTGTGGTACTCTAGCACCAGAAAAACGCGTTGTTTAATGGAGTACATGGTTTTAATCTCTTCCTTCGGTACGCTAACCTCCTTTCACGCTTCAATAGTGGAACTGATCGCTCTGGGCTTCAGATCACTATTTATACTAGGCATTACGTATGACGATTACAGAGCCATCTGTTAGCAGCTTTTGTAACTATTATTTTAAACTGCTGTATAAAATTCTTACAGCTTTCACAATAAACATACCATTTACTGCATTCCTCTATCGATCTTTGTTTTCGAGATATTTAATTTTGAAATCAGGGAGTCCTTTTCTGGACACCCTGTAGTGTATATATATCGTGAATAAAATGCACCATGCTATAACATGTCAAATCAATCGCCTATTTGATGTGGGCGGTGTTTTAGTCCTTTCATTGGAAAGCCGTGAATAATTAGTATTTTATTCACTGTTATTGGTACGTTTAGAGTCGGTGATTCGGATTTTATCTTTGCGCTGCCTGAAAAGATTTTTTTGACCCATAAATTTTCACTTGCGACCCCGACAATAAATTGGAAGTATGATTTATTTTTGTTCTAGAATACGCGGGTACTAAGGAAGTTTCTGAACACCTTGTATAAAATGCCAAAACTGTGCATATGTCTATAGTTAAGAGACATGCATATGTCTATAGTTTTTAGTAGAACGTATATAAATATAAAATGCTATAATACAGGTTGTCTCTTATTGTAGAATTTGCTATGTTCTTTTATAATCTCAATTTTTTACATTTGTCTACAGATTTGAGACGGACTGTATGACAAAACATTGAACCACTTAGGTATCTGTCTAATCAATTTAAAACATGTGAAATTTAATAATGCGGCACCTAGTTTGATGATGTAAATAAAATTTAGGACTCAGCTACTTAATACATCCCCAAACATATAGATATGATATCACTAAATAAAGCTTTTTCTGAAATTTTTCATTTAAGCTTGATTTTTTTCTTGAATTACGTTGTGTTTTGTGCTAAACGAAAGCCACAGCTAAGGGGATTTAAAATATATATATAACATGTGAGTCTGGTTATACACTTTTAATAGAAAATTTAATAAATTATTTGGAAATCTTCCTCACCCTCTTAATCCCGAAATGTCAAAGCAGGAAAAAATTTAAACACATCAGGAAGAATGGTGAATAAGGTACTTGGTCTTCTCACTGGAACTGTTCAACAAAATGAGACATTTATCATAGATGATTTTGTGGTGAAATTCACCTGAGAGCTTTCAAACAAAAATAATCTAAAGGTTAAAGGCCTGTGTTAAACATTATTTCATAACCCAAAATTCAGCTTACATCCCTACTGTGGTATAATGGATGCAGTCAGATGTATTAATGATGTGTCACATGTGTTAAAGAAGACAAGCATGTAGATTTGCTGAGTAAAGGAATTTAATTAAAATTGACAACAACAAATATTCAAGTCTAGCAAAACGTCTTGACACTCAAATTAACCTAGTAATGGCCTAGCGAGGCCATATATATAACCTGCACGCAGAGCGCACAACAAAATTTTATACAGAGCGGGGAAATGGCAATGGCATAGGATTTTAACTAAATACTTGATTAATAATAATTATTCAGTGAAGTAAGAACATTTGGTATTAGTATTTTTTAGAAATGCTTATCTGTGAGAGTCTCAGATTCCAGGCGCGTTTGACCGGCACATGAAGATTCAGGCTCCTGGATCAGGTAAAGTCCTAGCGTCGGGAGAAGTTGCAGGCTCCAGGGTCAGGAATTAACACGGCTTCCGATGAAGGTCCCGGCGACAGGTAGTAACACAGCTTCCGATGAAGGTACAGGCTCCGGCGTCAGGAATTAACGCAGCTGCCGATGAAGGTCCCGGCGACAGGTAGTCACAGCTTCCGATGAAGGTACCGGCTCCGGCGTCAGGAATTAACGCAGCTTCCGATGAAGGTACAGGCTCCGGCGTCAGGAATTAACTCCGCATAATGCAACGATTTCTCAGGCGTTGGCGGGGATTACTTTAGTAGTCTTGCACGATCTCGAGTTTTCAAAGTCTTCCAACCATCCTAGCCGCCACACGGTTCGTTCATCTCTTATCTCCAAGCTCCCAAAAACCTCTCTCCCCGCTACCCCGTTTCTTTTTCTTTTTTCACTCCTTTGGCCCCCGTAGATTCTTATTTTGATCCTACCGCCGTCTCGCTTTTTCTCCCTTCACTTCCTTTACACACCAACAAAAATCGCGGCACTCACCGCTCGCCACCAGAAAGACGTTTTCTCCCTCAGGTAGCTGACGTAGCAGTTCTCCAATCCCCGTTAGAGTTTAAGCAAGTCAAAACCGCCATTGGAAAGGCAATCCAACTACCCACAGATTCGCCAGAAAGGAAATATATTAGTGGAGAGCAAAAGTCAAGATGATCAAAGTACCAAAAACTTTAGAGGAAGCAAAAGTGCACTTAAATCAAAAACATACATATAAAATTAAATATTAGCATCACAACATATCCTTCCTGGTATCTGTAAAAAAAAAAAATTCAAAGATTTTTTTTTTTTTTTCTATAGACACAAATTTATAAAACATTCAAATGCAGCTAAATTTTCATATTCGAAACACTACCAGAAAACAACTTCTCTGAGCTTGTTTACAAACAATTTTCCAGGTTCATGTGAGAAATTAATCACCAGTTAAAAAAAAACCTTATCCATACAATCACATATTACACCCAATATCAAAACAATAAGAATAACATATCGATATCAAACAGATGATTCTGAAGCTTTGTGAGGTAACAACAGAAGAATTCAAAAGAGACCCCAAGATTCGTGTAATTTTACCACCAAGCAATTATAAATTACCTTAATTCAAATACAATTTCACCAACCTTTTTCTAAAGTAAAACATTTCTGAAAAATGCAGTTAAACACTTCACCCCATTTTCCCAAAATCCCCACTCCAAAAAGTGATATAAATACATTACAGAGACAAAATTTCACATTTACAATATTTTGGATTATTTATGCAATTTCCAGAGTATATAGTTTAGTAACACAACATAATCAACTCAGCATTTTACATTTTGGTAACAAAACCACAGTTATCCCTGCTTCTAAGATTATAACCATGTTTTGACGCAGGAATTTCAGAGGCACCAATTTGTTCCCTACTCGAAGTACAAGCTTGGTTTGCTTGTGGGAGAGTTCCTTGAGGCGAGACATTTAAGTTTATAATTTCATCAGTCACCTGTGCATTTTCAGGGTTTAAACCAAGCATGTTTGGAGATTCACTTAAGGAGCCACATGTATCATAACTACTTATGTTGCCAACCCCGTTCACATGTGACCCAATACCATGCCATAAATATGGATGGTTCAAATCAATGGGCAACATTAATGGAGGATATAATATTTTACATTGTTCCTCATGTTCACCAGCCACAGAGTCAGCAATCTGGAGATCAACCTCATTGTTATCATTTTGATATGGGAATGGTTGGCGCATTTCAACTTTTATCAACCTATTCATATGCACCTTTTGAATTTTTGTGGGATCAGCAATCAACACAATTTCAAACAGAACAGGGGATGATTTCCTCATAACTCTATAGGGACCCTGGTTCTGTTTAGATAGTTTCTTTGACGTGTGTATTTTTATTTTTGGTGTGTGTAAATATACAGTGTCCCCTACGTCTATTTTTCTATATGAGTGCTTCTCTAAGCTTTGCTCAACCTGTGTGTCAGCAGCCTTCTCCAGGTTTTTCTTAACGATTTCAAATGTAGTTTGTAACCTTGACACCAAGTTCTGGGCATATGTTGGAGTGTCATTGTACGTGCGAAATTTTGAAGAGAAAATTAGATCATAAGGCATGGCAATGTCTCTACCATAAAGTAGGAAAGCTGGAGTTTCCTGAATTGTCCTATGAAACGCTGTTCTAAATGCCATCAAGGCTAAAGGTATGTGTTCACACCAGTCATCTTGGGTTTCACTAACAAGATGACTGAGTGTATCAATCAGAGTTTTGTTTAGACGCTCCAACATGCCATTTCCACCTGGATTATAGCTAACAGTGTGTTGTTTATCAATGCCCAAAATATTATAAACCTGTGTCATGGCCTGCGACAAAAAATTGGGGCCTCTGTCAGAATACAGGACCTGCATTAGCCCATGTCTGGAAATAAAATCAATCAATACCCTTGCCACAGTGTTACTCTGTATATCTGAAACAGGGTAAGCTTCTGGATACCTTGTAAAATAATCGCAAATCACCAAAATCCACTTGTTTCCAAGTCTAGAAGTGACAAGTGGTCCAACGGCATCAATACTGCATTTCTCAAAGGGTCGACTAGGGACGGGAATTTTCTGTAAGGGGGCCTTTGCAGGTTTGCAAAATCCCCTTCGTTGTACACATGAGTGACATGAACCCACATATTGTTTTGACATTTTATACATACCAATCCAAAATTTTTTTTGTTTAACTCTATGTAATGTTCTACTTAGACCCGAATGTGCAACAGCATTGTTGTCATGACAATATTGCAATACCAGGTGTACCAATGATTTTGGGACAACCAGTCTTGGGCCATTGTGTCTCCCATTGTTTAAGTTTTTACAAACCAAAATACCCTTGTGTATGTAGAAGTGTGGTGAGGAAGGGGGGAACTTGAAATTAGAGTTTATTTTTTTCACAATCTCCCTACACATATCATCTTGCTTTTGTTTCGATATAATAATGGCTTCTGACATAACACCAAAACCAAAATTTTGAGTGTCCAAAATAATGTTATAAATGTGTTTGGGTGTGGTTTCTGGGTGTTCATGGGAGGGTATGTACTTAGCTCTAGACAAATAATCTGCCATTTGATTTAACCTACCTGGTTTGTGTATGATCTCATATGAAAACTCCTGTAAGGTCATGATCCACCTGGCAATTCTAGATGTGGGGTCCTTGAGTTTGAAAATCTGTGACATACTCTTTTGGTCACAATAAACTTTAAATTCTCTCCCATACAAATATTGTTTAAATTGCTGTATGCCAAACACCACACCCAAAGCTTCCTTTTCAAAAACAGAGTACTTAACCTCGGTGTCATTTAATTTCCGAGCCGCAAAACTGATTGGATGCTGAAATCCCTGTTCATCATCTTGAACGAGGACAGCCCCCAAAGAGAATTTGCTTGCATCAGTGCAAATAGCAAAAGGCCTATCAAAATCTGGAAGTTTAAGGCACGGTTCCCTAACCAAACTCTGTTTAAGTTGATCAAATGCCTCCTGTTCAACGTGTGTCCAGGCAAAAGGATTGCTTTCCTTAGTGAGATTTGTAAGGGGAAGTGCTGTTTTTGCATATTGGGGAATGAATCTCCTATAAAACCCTGTTAATCCCAAGAATCCTCTAACTTGTTTCCTGTTCTTAGGTGGTTGAGTTAGTGTAATGGCTTGTATGTTTTTCAGATCAGGCATAACCTTACCTTCACTTACACGGTGTCCTAAATATGTTATTTCATCCTTTAGCAGTGAGCACTTCTTGGGTTTTAATTTTAAATTTGCTTGTCTGAGCCTTTCGAAAACAAGCTCTAACCTCTCAATGTGTTCCCCAATTGTTTTGCTTGCGATTACTACATCGTCAATATACACAGCTATTTGTAGGTCAGAAAGTCCTGTAAGGACTATACTCATGAGTATCTGAAAACTTGAACTCGCATTCCGTAATCCAAAAGGTAGGCGTCTATATTCAAAGACACCTTCCTCAGTTGCAATGCCTGTGAAATGAGCGTCATCAGGATGCAAACTCATTTGATTAAACCCACTAGTTAAATCTAAGCTACTGAAGAATTTGGCTCCATTAAGCATGTCTATCATTTCTGTGAGATTTGGTATAGGAAAATTGTCTGGGAGTGTTTTTTCATTTAACTTCCTCAGATCGGCTAAGAGTCTGTATGTGTTATCTGCTTTACGAACTAAAAGAACAGGTGCAGCATAACTAGAGGTAGAATGTTGTATAATACCAGCATCTAGGTGATCATTTATCTGTTTCTTCATTTCTTGTTTAAGATTGTATGGAACACGATAGGGCTTTTGGCGGGTAGGAATGTCATCGGTCAGGTGTATTCTATGTTTAATTAGTTCACAATTTCCCAGTTGACCAATGTCATTAGCAAAGACATCACTATAATTTTCAATTAAATTTTGTACCCTTAGTCTGTCATCATTATGTAAGTGAGACAAATCAAATTTGTCAATGAGATTATGGCTCTTTTCCCTCGTTAAAGTATTAATGTCCACATTGTTTGTAGGTATATTAGACATGTCGAGAATTTCGACAGATACAAGTTTTGCTCCTTTATTTAAAGTCAAAGTTTCACTTGTAGTGTTTAACACCTGTGCATTACAAGAGTGCAAATCTGAAACTTGGCTAATAGCATTCGCTACAAAATATTTTGTGTCTCCAGCATACGTGTTTGGTTGTGTTAGCACAATTTGTCCTGGCTCAACTTGTCCAGGATTTTTAATTCTTATCCTGACCACTTGTTGTGAGAATGGGGGATCTTAACTTTATCAATAAGAATACCAAGATTTATGTTATGAATTTCTTCAACTTTGTGTTGCAAGTTATCCCTTTGTACCTCAGGTAATTGAAAGTTTGAGAAATTTGTGCAACTTTTCCAGGGTAAAGAAATTCCAGGACCTCTCAACAATTTATTTGCACAGTCCAGAGTCAAATTGTTAGAGCATAAGAATTGAATACCCAAAATAATGTCAAAAGAAGAAGATAAGGTAGTGTTTGAAATAACAAAATTTGTTGTGAAAACTTGATTTTGTATTTTTACCTCACATTGGATTGCTTTCTGGGTAGATAACTCAATTCCCGTTATCGTTTTAATAGAAAAGTTTGGATTTTCTAGATTTCTGTAATCGCTTAACCTATTTAAAGTATGCACAGACATCATATTAATAGCAGCACCTGAATCGAGCAGGCTGAGAATAGGAATGTTGACTAAATGTGTCTCAATTACAGGCAAGTCTATTCGCTGAAAGTTTTGAAGTGACCATATTGGAAGTGTAGGATCAGACTGGGTATTTATGGAGGACATGGATCCCTGTGTGTCTCCACCCTGCATTAGTTTAAATGATTGTATGTATTTTGAGCCCCTGAAAATTCCCCATGATCTGCGGTTTGACAATTTTGCCCACCAAACTGCTGTGTTTGTGCTGAGCTCCATGGCTCTTGATCCACAAAGTTAGCACTGAAATGGTTGCCTGGAAAACCATTTCTAAAAACGCGGTTTTGTTGTGGACGAGACCCCTGAAAGTTTTGATTCTGTGTTTGACCCCCGTTATTCCTATTCCAGTTTGTTTGTGGGCGAGGACCTCTTTGATTGGTTATCCAGTTCTGTCCATTAAGTTGCCTGGACTGATCAGACACTCTTTTCCTGCAATCGTTCATTCTATGACCTCTAATATTACAGTAAAAACAGGTAATGTCCCTGTTTGTACTGCGATCAATTTGCTGAGCGTTGTCCACCCTTACCGCGAGTTCTTCAATTCGCTTTGTCAACAATTCGAATGATTTTAAATATGTATCTCTGGTAATTTCCAGCTCTTTGACAAAATGAGCATTTGCAGAATCCTGTATTTGTGTATGAGTTGAGACTGTGTTGACAGTTGAGTGGAGGGATTCCAGAGACAATTCCACTCTCTGAGCCAATTGAACCGCCTCTACAAAAGAGGAGGGTTTTGAATCTGTACCTGCGACTTAATAGAAGGTTTCAAACCCATGATAAATTGAGACAGTTTTAATTGTGTCCTGAATTCTGCAGGTGCATTAGTTTTGTTTGCAAGACCCTCCAATCTAACTGAAAAATCCCTGCAGGATTCATTTTGACCTTGCGCAGCTGAAGTTAAATTTGCAATGCTTGTAGACACTGTGTCAGTGTGTGAAAAGTGTTGTACTATAATGGTTTTTAGCTCAGTGTATGTTATGCTTTTACCATTTAGGATATTCTTTACAAGATCCCTAGCCTGTCCTTCAATTTTGAGTTTTGTAATTACCAGCATTTGTGGGTGAGACCAATTTGACAACTGACCCATGGCCTCAAGACTTTCGAAAAAAGTAGTACAATTATTTCCATTTAGAGAAGGCAAACTTGCGAGAAAAAAGGGATTTGCTAGGTTTTGTGGATTAAAATCCATATTTACCCCTATAGGTGGTTGTACCAGCTCGTCATCCATTTTTACTACTGACTCTGTGTTAGGGAACGCAATCACCCGAATATATATGCGTGGTTACACAACATGGACTAAGTCACTAAAATATTGTACATTCAATCCCACAAATAACACATCATCAACAACCCACCATTATACCAAGTTTTTTTAAATTAGATGCAGCAAAGGTCACGGCACCAATATTTATGTGGTGAAATTCACCTGAGAGCTTTCAAACAAAAATAATCTAAAGGTTAAAGGCCTGTGTTAAACATTATTTCATAACCCAAAATTCAGCTTACATCCCTACTGTGGTATAATGGATGCAGTCAGATGTATTAATGATGTGTCACATGTGTTAAAGAAGACAAGCATGTAGATTTGCTGAGTAAAGGAATTTAATTAAAATTGACAACAACAAATATTCAAGTCTAGCAAAACGTCTTGACACTCAAATTAACCTAGTAATGGCCTAGCGAGGCCATATATATAACCTGCACGCAGAGCGCACAACAAAATTTTATACAGAGCGGGGAAATGGCAATGGCATAGGATTTTAACTAAATACTTGATTAATAATAATTATTCAGTGAAGTAAGAACATTTGGTATTAGTATTTTTTAGAAATGCTTATCTGTGAGAGTCTCAGATTCCAGGCGCGTTTGACCGGCACATGAAGATTCAGGCTCCTGGATCAGGTAAAGTCCTAGCGTCGGGAGAAGTTGCAGGCTCCAGGGTCAGGAATTAACACGGCTTCCGATGAAGGTCCCGGCGACAGGTAGTAACACAGCTTCCGATGAAGGTACAGGCTCCGGCGTCAGGAATTAACGCAGCTTCCGATGAAGGTCCCGGCGACAGGTAGTCACAGCTTCCGATGAAGGTACCGGCTCCGGCGTCAGGAATTAACGCAGCTTCCGATGAAGGTACAGGCTCCGGCGTCAGGAATTAACTCCGCATAATGCAACGATTTCTCAGGCGTTGGCGGGGATTACTTTAGTAGTCTTGCACGATCTCGAGTTTTCAAAGTCTTCCAACCATCCTAGCCGCCACACGGTTCGTTCATCTCTTATCTCCAAGCTCCCAAAAACCTCTCTCCCCGCTACCCCGTTTCTTTTTCTTTTTTCACTCCTTTGGCCCCCGTAGATTCTTATTTTGATCCTACCGCCGTCTCGCTTTTTCTCCCTTCACTTCCTTTACACACCAACAAAAATCGCGGCACTCACCGCTCGCCACCAGAAAGACGTTTTCTCCCTCAGGTAGCTGACGTAGCAGTTCTCCAATCCCCGTTAGAGTTTAAGCAAGTCAAAACCGCCATTGGAAAGGCAATCCAACTACCCACAGATTCGCCAGAAAGGAAATATATTAGTGGAGAGCAAAAGTCAAGATGATCAAAGTACCAAAAACTTTAGAGGAAGCAAAAGTGCACTTAAATCAAAAACATACATATAAAATTAAATATTAGCATCACAACAATTTTGCCGACCCGATTTACAGAGGTTGTCTAGTAGGGTGGTACGAAAAATAATAATTTTTTATTTTTGAAACGCATGAGGTGAAATAAGATTGATTCACATCTTGATAAGAAAAACTGTAAAAAAAAAAAAAAAAAAAAAAAAAAAAAATGAAATAAAATAATATCTTCCGATCGCGCAGTGACCTCAAAGTTTGGAGAAAATACAAAAAATAACTATTTTTCCAATTTTTTTTTAAATTTGTAAACGTTATATATTTCAAAGGAAATTGTTTGTAATGTGTTGGGAAAGGGTGGTATAACACAGACAAACACTATTTTATACATTTTTAAAACATATATTAACCCATAGAGCTACTGTTCCGGATTATCTCGTCCTTGCATCCCCAGTTTTTCCAGCAATACATAACATTTTTAAATTTATGAATAAAATTTAAAATAAAATATTTTTTAAATGTTTTTATTAGGATGATAGTTTAAAACACATTGAAACAAATTGAATAAATAAATAAATTAAATTAATTATATAATAGAATCAGAAATATAAGTTAAAAATTATTACAGGGAAAACAACTGTACAGTTTTGCCCATTCCCTGGACGCTTAATGGGTTAATAAATTAAAATAGTCAAAAGTAACCTTTTTTTGTAAGAAGTAATGATTTTTCTGTAAAATGGGTACTAATGCTATTTCATATATATATTTTTTTTAAACATGCTGTTATTCATTTGGTTCACTTTTTTTCTCTAGCTTTCTACCCCAGTGATGCACTTTGAAGGAAACTTTTGTAGAAAGGCGGGCATTATGAATATTATTTTTGAAAAAGTGTTGTCCTAACGTCTTTTGCGTCAGCGTCACCCACTTTTTGTCTTGTCTCTTTCCCCAACATGTGAGTGACAAGGAAACGAGTTGAAGTCTGATTTCAATGGTCCCTAGTAGCTCAGAAACTCTGGCCAATTTCTCCAGACGTAGGCCAATATAGGCCGTTTTATATGTAGACTGTCTAGCTAGGGAGGGATACCGCATTCCATATACTTTGTGAATGGAAGACTTTTCTAGCCTTTGGATTTGAGCAATCAGGACGTCGCTTAATTGAATTTTGAGAGTTACAGGACATACCTGATAAATGTCTGCTGAACTTAAGTTTAAGTGACAAGTTTTTTCAAAGGAGGAATAGTAGAGCACTAGGCATTCACGCTTGATACAGGGATGGACTTGTCGCAGGATCGGGCTTGAATGTTGAGACCCTCACCCAAGTTCAAGGTATGGATAGTTCCAAGGATTTTTTTTTGGTATATCAAAGAAGATCTTTAACTACATAAATTTTTTTTTTTTTTTTAGTATAGCGTGGATAATTGCTCATTGGATGAATTTTTAAGTACAACTTGGGTAAAAGCCGGTTGGGTGAAGATTGTAATTTTTTTGGGGTTTTAAAAGAAGAAAAATACTGTATCAATGCTATCTATCGGTCTGTATTCTAATAAAGTAATGAGAACATTAACAGCAGTGTATATCTTATTATTTGTGCTCATTTACCGAACGATTGGCACCCCACGGTGAAGAAAATTAGTTAATCTTTTTTTAAAAATAGATTTCAATTTAAAAAAAGATCATTAAAAATTATAAGAAAAAGTTTCTTATAAAATAACTTTCGGAATCTTCCGGAAACTTCATTCATTTTGAAGATTTATTGATAAGCTTTAAATACTACACGATTGGCATCCCATATTGAGGCAAACAAGTTATCCTTTTTTAAATAGATTTCAATTTAAAAAACGTTCATTAAAAAAAGAAAATATTTTTATAAAATAACTTTTGGAATCTTCCGGATACTTTATTTATTTTCAAGATTTATTGATAAGCTTTAAATACTGGATAATTGATACCCCATGGTGATGCAGACAATTTACTCTTTTTGAAATAGATTTCAATTTAAAAAAAAGATCATTATAAATTATAAGAAAAAATTTCTTATAAAATAACTTTCGGAAGCTTCCGGAAACTTCATTCATTTTCAAGTTTTATTGATAAGCTTTAATTACTAGACGATTGGCTCCCCATGGTGAAGCAAACAAGGTACCCTTTTTTAATTAAATTTCAATTTAAAAAAAGTTCAGTAAAAATTATAAGCAAAAATTTCTCATAAAATAACTTTCGGAAACTTCCAGAAACTTTATTCATTTTCAAGATTGATCGATAAGCTTTAAATACTGGACGATTGACACCCCATGGTGAGTCAGACAAGTTACCCTTTTTTAAATAGATTTCTATTTTTAAAAAGTTCAGTAGAAATTATAAGTAAACATTTATAATAAAATAACTTTCTGAAACTTCATTCATTTTCAAGATTTATTGATAATCTTTAAGTACTGGACAATTGACACCCATGGTGAAGCAAACAAGTTACCCTTTTTTTTTTTTTTTAAATAGATTTCAATTTAAAAAAAGTTTAGTAAAAATTTCTTATTAAATAACTTTCGGAAAGTTCATTCATTTTCAAGATTTATTGATAAGCTTTAAATATCGGTCTTCCTGCCGTTAAAAGCGAAAGTGAGTGAAATAGTGAAACGGAAGTTTTCGAGCCTAGCTTTATCTGATGTAGTAATGGCGCTTTCCCTATCACCTATCTACATCGCAAATCGGAACGTACTCGGAAGTAAGAACTATTTGCTGCATTTGATTGGAAATATAGATCCCTGGAAAGTTGAATGTCCCCTTTTCGCTTTAGAATATTTTCCCTCGAGTTATTTGTTTGATAAATCGTATATAATTCTTTTTTCTCTCTTTTAGTGACGCAGAAAGAAGACTGCTGATTTTATAAATTTTTTAAAGGCAACATATTCTGAGTATTCGAAATATAACTGTGAATATATCATTTTAGTTTGTCATGGAGTGTGACGAAATGATTGTCGACGTGAGAAAGTTTTCCTTGCAGCAAATGTAAAACGTGAAACCCAGATATTTTGCAGTTTTATTTCTTAATAATGTAACTCACAAAAACAAAGTTTTTAATATAATATTATAATGCATTGCCAATTTTTCTGTTCAATTCCAACTTCTTGAGCTCATATCGAGTTTTCATAGTGCTTGACCACTAAGAACAAAAATATCCATTCCAAACTATTTGCTAAGTTCTTGACTATTTCTAAGCTCCCGAAACTATATTGAATACATTGTTATCCAATCTATTTGGAAAGAATGGGTTTGATTGGGTGACGGAAAATGGGTTGATTAGCGCTAAATTGATTTTGCCTCGTCAACCTTAGTATGGGAAGGTTTCAGTCAATAAATATAGTCAAATTGAGTATGTTTGAATTAAGCTTGGTATCTGGATAATAGAGAGTGATTAAAAGATAATAAGTATGACATAAGGTAATAGAAATATGTGTAAAAGGGGCCATTGCGTGACAGTTCCAAAATGTAATAGAAGGCATTGTCATCGACAACGAGTGTACCAGCCAAGTTTCAAAGCTTCAGCTCGATTGGATGACGGGAAGTGAGTTTATTAGTAATGCAAAGCAGCACTAGAAGCGTTTATAAAGTGGCCTTTTAGTGACAGTCCTCAAAACTTGATATAATGCAACCTTATCGAAAACGAATCTATCTATTAAATTTTATCTTGATTGTATGACGGCAAGTTGGTTTATTCGTACTGTGAAGTGATAATTGAAGCATGTATAAAAGCAGATTTATAGTGACAGTGATAGCTCCTGAAATTTGATATAATGGATCCTCATTGACAACAAATCTATCTATCAAATTTCTGAGGGATTGGATGACACAAAGTTGGTTTATTAGCATTTCGAAGCTGACCGAATCGACCTTTTAGTGACAAAGATAAACCCAAAAATTTGATAGAATGCATTGCCATCGACATCGAATCTATCTTCCAAGTTTTAGCCTTATTGGATGATGACAAGTAGGTTACTTCGGCCTCCGCATATTTAACCCGCAGCACAAACATACACACACATGACATCGAAGTTAATAGATTTTTAAAGTTTGTGCACTTCTAAATTGAACGTACTTCAATTTAAATAAAAATGTCATCAGTGTAACTTCTTTCTTGACAAAACTTGATGTCTTAAAGGAATATGAAATTGAAGTACACACATAAACTAATTTGACGATTTTTCTATTATTACGTTGATTTATTAAGTTTAATATTTATTAAGTTCAGCTAATTCTAAAAAATGTTTGCTTGATTAAATTTTTCTATTTTAGTAAACACATTGAAGAAAAGGCAGGATTTAACAGTCTACTGTTAAAGTGAAGCAATGCGTACTGCATTATTTTGTTTCGGGTATTGTAAAATAGAGGCTGGGAATTATTCAACCATATACAAAATATGCATGTTATAGTTTGACTTCCTGTTTTATTTGAAAAGTAGGTGAACATATTTATACACATTGTAGGTTCACTGTTTATTTGAATTTAAAAAATAATAACAATACAACAGCGATCAGAGTGCTACTAAAAATAAATAAAATGTACAAAACTGTAAAATTAAGAAAAGATAATTTTTTTTTTAAAGCAATCTATAGATAAATCCAAAGCTTTTTCTATTTGTTAATTATTTTCCCCTAATCTTAACACTAATGCGAAAAAAAAAATACCAGACACCAGAATTTCTCTTTTTTTGTTCTTCTAATAAAAAGCAACAGAGTATACTCACTTTTAGCTTATAAAACATTTTTTTTTTAATTGCTTTACTTTTTTTTAAACTGTGATTACAGAGCAATTGCAGTAATGAATTAAAATGGAGTTCCATCATGTATATTATTAACGATATTCCTATAGATTCCCTTAACTAATTTGATATGACTATTACATCTTTTCAGTAAATACATCTTACTTTTTCACAGGCTTTTAATTACTAATCACTTATAGTTCTAGTAGTCTCTCTTATTATACCAGTTTGTTTTCTAAACTTTTTTTTTTATATCATGTAGTCTGATGGTGAAAATTTACGACTTCACTTTTGAAATCAATTCAATTTAGTATTTTAATTTAAATAAAAGGAACAGTAGATATATTGCAAACAACAATATGTGTTTAAGCCCCAATGTTAAAATATTTGCTAGGTGGTGACACAGCCATCTTATGTAACCCTCCTTTGTTTTTTTTTAGTTATTTTTTTGTCCCCCTAAGTGATGGAATGAAATGTCTGTCTGCTCAATAATTTAGAAACTGAATTGATATAACTTCAAACAATAATGTGTCATCATTTTTGCGTCCATACTTCTCTTTTCAATATGAGTATTTTATAAAAATTATGGTTATTGGTTTCTTACATATAATAGACAATAACTTTCAACAATGTTGAAATGAGACAGTTTAAAACACTAGAGGGTTCTCCCAGTGTTCGCTACTCTCCCGGGATTTCTACGTAATGTTTTTGGTTTGCGAAGCGAACCAAGCTTGCTTTACTCGATTGAAAGGGCGAAATTTAAACTATAGCAAAGAGCTATTTCAGCCACATAATCAAGAAAATTTTTGAAAAGCGATATTGTTCCATGAAACTATATTATACTATGAAATTGAAAAGTTAGATTATGTATGAGGAGCTACAATACATGCAATATCACTTTGACATCACTATCTTACAGTTTATGTCGAGACGCAAGATAAGCAAGAATAGCTTGGCGTTAGAACGTATTTGGAAGACAAACAAAATAGAGTTCTCAAACATATATTTAAAACAAAGATCGGGGGGCTCCGTTAATCCGGTGACTAGAGTAACGAATTCATCATCGGGAGATCATACGCGGTCCTTGCGGCCAACAAACATCTATGTGTGCGATAATGTTGGGGCTGGTGAACTTTAAATTTGTCGTGGTCTTAATGTCTTTTCGATAGTGTTGTGGGATGGGTTACACTAGAAAATTTCGATCTCATATTCGTCTAGATGCTCAACATACTATAGATATGTGGCAGTGTTAAGCATTTTACAAGTGTCAGCAATAGGCAGTCGGAACTTGCAAACCAAACCAAACCAAAGATTAGGTATATTAATGAACAAATGGAACTTACGGTCTGGTTTCGCATGTAGTGTAAAAAATAATTAAAGTTGTACATCAACATTTCTTTCCAATCAGGTATTGTAGCAAGTAAATAATGATTTGTTTGCATAATCTTTTTTTGATAAGTAGAAAATAATACGTTAAAGTTATCGGCTATTGCCAGATGTATCAGTCAAATTTTAGAAGAAAATAATATATATATATATATATATATATATATATATATATATATATATATATATATATATACGTTTGATCAGTTTTAGCTGAGTGAAAAGAGATATTCTACAAATGGTTTTTGATAGTAAAAAGTTGATTTCCCATTTGTTAAATTAATAAAACTTCAAAATAAATAATAAAAAATAATCTTCCTAAAAATATTTAAATCTGTATTAAAGAACATTTTCTAACCATGTGTAGAAACATTGGCAGGTCCTCTGAGGCAGTTTCAAGAGAACTATCTCAAACTCATATTTCCATCCAAAGAAACAATGAATGGGCTCGCACAATGCATGTATAGTGGACTGACTAGTCTGCAGTTCAGATATTTATCTAAATGAATAACATTGTATGAATTCTTGTCTTTCAAATGCATGCTGATTTATAACGGCCCGCTAGTGTCACAGAATTGAAGTTTGCCACAGAACAAGCTAGTTATAAAAAGTGACGCAGAAATCACACAAAAGATAATTTTTTCATTGGTTAAATGTCTTTTGGATGTCATAAAGAAAATACGGCCAAGCTTCTTTCTACTAAGCTGCTCTAGTTTTCTTTAAATTAAATATTTCCCTAAACTTTGGAACAATGTTATTTTCTTTTTGTCATGATTTACAAAACAATGATAGCTGATAATTATAATTTCTTACTGTTAAAAACTTGTAATGTGTAATAATTAATGAAAGTTTTGTTTTGTAAACATATCCTTTTGGCTTATGGACCATTACAGACCTACTCTGTAAATTGTATTTAAGACGAGGAATTCGGTACTGCGAATTGTATTCAAGACATAAAGACGAAAGCCAATACCATCATGCCAACGTATAGTCTATTTCTTTAGGGAAATATATACAGAAAGAGTTGCGAGTGTAACCTATCCTCAGGAGAAGGCGCCATTTCTGTTTTAGAGTTTTAACTTTCAATGGACTGCAAAGAGAAATAGCATGAAAAATTCAGCTAGGAGCTCGAGCAATAAAATGTTTTTAAGGTCGAAAGAACTCAAAAGTGAGGATACACGTATATAAAATCAAAGAATGATTTTTTGTTTTATTTTTGTATATTGGTGGAATAAGGTGGAGGTTGACTTTTCGTATAGGTGTTGAAAATATATTTCTTATAAATTTTTTGATACATTTATCGAAAAAAACAGGATATTTGTAGAATACGTGATGTCAATTGCATTCCTTTTCTCACATTTGCAATACTATCAAAATAAATTTCACTTCTTTGACCCAATAGAAAAATTCAATATCTTAATCTAAAAATAGATGTTCTGTAATGTTCCAGAGAGTAATCTCTTATGTTCAATTTAAAACCGTTGAGTGGTATTATCTTCTGTAGAGAAAAGTATTGGTATTTTATGACCGGAATAGCATTTTTCGAAAAGAATAATATGTTATGAAAAGAAAAATATTTTATGATAATAATGGTATTTTGTGACAAGAAAAGTGGTTTTTTTTTTGTAATAATAGTATTTTCTGGTAAAAATATTTTCTTAATGTAATAATGTCTTATTGTTATAATAACATTTTTTGATAATAATAATTTTTTTTTCAAAGAATATTTTATGATAAATGTATTTGTGGGATAATAAGAGTATTTTGTGGTAATCATAGTATTTTGTGATATTTCTAATATTTTTTGATAATAGTATTTTGTGCCCTAATATAGAGTATTTTGTGATAGTAAGAGCATTTTTATTAATAATTAGAGTATTTTGCTGTAATAAAATATGTATTATGAAATTTCTTCTTTTGAGGGTTTTGTAATAAATTCCCATTGAATTGCCTTTCTTTGATAAAGTATATTTATAGGAAAATGTAGTTTTGAATATTTTCTTAGATAATAGTCATTTTTAGTTAATTTATAATGGAAGAATACATAAGAATTTATGTGAGAGAAAGCATTTTTGTAACTGAACTGAATAATTTATGAAATATCCATGTAAAGTACTTTTTTAGTAGAGCTCTATGACCACTTATCAATATTCAAAGCAAATATAATTATTTACGAAAGCGGAAGTGTTAAAATTTTTAGACCTCCTAATATTTCTAAATCTATAGTACTTGTTTATTTAAAATTTCGTTTCCATTTAACTATAAATTCTACTATTATATTATCCGTAATCTAATAAAATAAAAACATTCTTTCAATGTTTCCTTCAGTCCAAATAGTTTATGAGTAAAACTGTAACACCGAGTTTTGCAGTAGTACAGTGAAAGCACTTTGAATTTGTGACAGCAGTATTACGTTAAAGTAACCATGAAAGGACACGTTTTATGGCTTACGCGCACACCCGATGGTGTAATTTCGAGAAAATTGTTAACATTTATACTTTCAGAAATTTAACCAACTCTTGATAAAGTTAAGATGTATTTTTATGTTACAGTTGTTACGTAGAATATGTTGTAAGTTAGACAATGGTTTATAGATTACATTTACCCATTAATACTCGAAATGTTTCGTGCAATAAAACTAAAATTTTTATTGTTGAGGAATAGCGATGCTAAAAACTCTTCTTAAAAAAAAAAAAAAAAGAATCAAATGAAGTATTTTTTCCTCCAGGCTATTCACAATTAAAAATTCTCGTGGTTACATCTACCTGGATACTGAAGTGATCAATTTTTCTTATTAAAATTGTGTTAACTTTTTATAAAGATCACGGAAAAATTATCCCTAAAAATAAAATAACTAAAATATTAATGTTTGATAAGCTTTTAACAGAAATTTGAACTATCTTGTTGATCGTTGGCGAGACAAAAAGTTTGCCAAAAGGATTTTATTAGTCATGCAAAATGATCGTTTCGGACGTCCTGTCCAGTTGAGGCATTTCACGAGAAAAACCGATGCTGGATCCGATCAGACCAGACCTCAAAGTGGCCATGCAGTTTGAACTTTTTATAACCAACAAAAAGTTCGCCAATGGTCAATGGGACAATAGACAAGCTGAGCATTTAATTTTTTTTTAAATTTTAATTAAGAGTGACGAAAGCCAACCAAAACTAGAATTTTTTTTTAAATCCGTTCAATATTTCTCGATTTATACCCGTTTCAATTTCTCACTTTTAAAAGCACGGCAAAAACGAGACTAGCTTTGCTGTGACGTCCCCCTACGTCATAATCCGACTTTTGCTTCGCGTGGTATTGGGGAACTATCGTGAATTTATTCCCATTGCTATAGCGCGATTTGATTTGTTTTTAATCTTGTATTCTTTTAATCGATTTAAAATTATATCCTCCATTTCAGCGTACAAACATTGCTTTGTCCCGAATTGTAAAAATTCTTCAATTTCCAACACTCCTCAATTATTTATCAGTGTTGCTAAACACGCAGATATCCGCAAGAAGTGGTGTAAAGTCATGAAAACGAGACAATGTTTCTTCAAAATGTTCTTGACACGTTTGTGAAGATAATTTTGATGCAATAATAGTACACCTATCACTCTTGTTTTTATGTAATGACATAATTATTTTGAAATTCTATGATTTACAGTGATTCCTAAAATTGTTCGTACAGTTTAAAAATGTGTAGAAAAAGTAGTTCTTCAGTTTGGAATTGAATTTGAATATTAATTTCGATATTTTTTTTATGTTAACTCTGAATGAAACCTAATACTTAAAAAAAGTATTGAATTGTTTTATTTTTATAAAAATATAAATTCATAGAGCTAAGAAAAAAAAAAAAAAAAAATACCACAATGGTGTTTGTTCGTTTTAACATTTTATGATAAATTCACAGTAATAGAATTATTTTCTGGCTCTTTTTTTTTTTTTTTTTTTAATTTTTGCATTGTGGAAACATGTAAAAAATCGATTTTCTGTAATATTTGATTTTGCTATTCGTTATTTAAAATGTCTCGAACTCATATTTGAATATTTTGAAAAATAAATTAAAATTGTCAGACCAAAATTAGGGCATTACGAACGACATTATTTTTTATCACAATAATAGTCCGAACACACTTTATTCAATATTTGCTTCTGGTACCTCTATAATCTATAATATAAAATTTAAAAACTCAATTTTAGTATCCAGAATGAAAAATGCAAAGGAATTTTGAAAAATAATCTTTTTTTTGGTATTATTATTACCATCCTGAATAAAATATAAAAATTGTATTAACTGTGTAATGGTAGAAGCTATATTTGCATGACCAGAAACTAAAGCATTGCCTATGCTTGTGATCTTGAGTATATGTAATTTGTTAAAGACGAATGTAAAATAAAAATACATTTACATGTACATAGCAGGGCATGAAATTAATATGAGAAAAAATAATAATAAAAAATAGAAGCTTTTTAAGCCTTTCAAGGTAATAAGAGTTCGTCATAGCGGACTGTATACGAACATCAGCGCCCGACTCTGTTCTTACTAAACTAAAATTATTTTTTAAAAAAGTAGGTCAAAGAAAATTGGATTAGCTTTTTAATTGAACAGGAATATACAAACACAAATTAAATGTATAAACACAATTAAATTCTATTTGGTTTTTATTCTGCTTCGATAATTTGGTAGAATTTGTTAAAACGATCCATATTATTTTCTTTGGTTCTTTGGTAATAAATGTCGCCAGCTTTATGAATGACAGGTGTACAAGTTGTTCAAAGAGGTAACAAGTGTCCTTGAAAATGGGGAAGTAAAATTTCTAGTGGAATATAAATTATCTGAACTGAAAAAAAAAATTAAAAAAAAATGCTTAATTGAAAATAATGGTAAACTTTTTTTTTACTCTAATGGATTTTCATGGCAGTTGGTTACATAGCACGCCGAGTTACAGACATTTCACTTATTAGTAAAAAATGTGGAAACTTCTACTATTTGAGTCCTTCAATTTGAAATTTTTATTTAAAAAATATTACTGGATACAACTGTACTATGGACAACTAGTGTTTTTATAACTTTCTTAGGAGTGAAGCGATGTTGAAAAACGGACTTAAAGTTTTCATAATAGCATCAAAAAATTTATGAACAAGGAAAAAGTCATTTGGTTCTTGTACAAGAATCAAATGAACTTGTATAAGAATGACTTGTACAAGAATAAAATAAAGATTCTTGAACGTGCATTTTAATCGAATGTACAGTTTTTTTGGTAAATATGTGTCACGTTTCGAATAGTGCGTAAAGTATGTAAAATGTTGTGCTCCGAAAATATTGTAAAGAAATTGGCGACTGCAATGTTCTGCAGTTTAACTGGATGGAATGGTAATTGAAAATCAAAACTTAAAAAAAAAAGAAAAAAAAAAAGAGTCATATTCAATCAAGTTAAAGACAAATGAAAAACTGTTTGTAAAATGGGTACATACCTTTCAGATTTTATACCACGAATATCAGCTCCTATGAAATTCGTAGGTCTTCGTAGGTAAACAAATGAAGGAGAAAATTTTCTATCGGATTATGACGTCAAATCTAACCAGAAAATGATGGAACGATTTGCAGTTACGTCATAATTCCACTGTTTTAACAATTTTTCTTTCGATATTTAATTAAATAAATTTTTAACCGCAATATAACTTACATATTCGTAATCAGCTTTGCTTTCTTTTTTAAAATTTATTGCTTTTTACCATTTTTAAAAAATACGCAACTTCTCTATTCCTACGTAAACAGAAATTAATGACGGCTGGTTTACAACGTTCCACATTGGGATTAGTCAATCTTGCGCGATACTGACCAACGTTGTTATGCTATTTTGAAATACTTCCTGACATTAATAAAGTCTGTTTTAATTTCATTAATTTGTACTTCTGATATTTTTTTCTGGATGGTGATCTAAGATCATAAGAAATTTGTTTTCCTCAAACACGACGCGGTGGTAACAAAAATAATTAGATAACATTTATTAATTTTATTTTAGATATCCTGGCATTTAGGTTAATGAAAACCTACATTTTGAAACAGTTCTTGATGTTGTCATTGATTCTTTTATAATTAAAAATAAATAAATAAAGTTTAAAAGGGTTGAAGTTGAAAACTTACCGTTTGTAGATTTTATATTGTCTCTAAACTGCTATTAAATCTTTTTTTCTTAATAACTGTTTTAGTAATTATATAAGCCAAAGTTCGCTACTAACTTTTGAAGACGTGTCGCTTTGACTGTCGCTGGCCACTAATTTCGGAGACGTGTTCGCGATCCACAGATTTATTCCGAACACACCATTATATGTATCTGTAACTATTATCGATTTAACAATATAAAGCATTTCTGAAAACTGAAAAAAATATTGGTATTATTTTTATTTTAATAAAATTATAATTGCCATTTGATTCTTTTTCCAAATAATTAAAATATAATAATTTACATTATCACGTAAATCAAAGTTTAAAAAAAAAGAAGTGGATATTTCGTTTCAACTTGACAATGAGACTTGACCTAACTTTCACTGAAGATTTTTAAACCTTACTTCCAGAGTTTTGATGAAAACATTCTCACTGAAAGATTCTTCAGATTGTTTCTTCGGGCCACGTAGTGAATTCTATTCTACGTAGTAAAAACGTACTATTTTGCAAAAATTAAAATTATGTAAAAATACGTCCATACCGTGAAGCTTTATTCTTGTTCTTCTGTGCTGCAGGCAGACCACAGAAAAATCTGTCGCGGATGTGAATACGGCCCGCGGGACGCGTAGTGGCTAACGCTGACATAAATAGATTTATTCCAAGAAGCTTTAAACTTTTCGCAGACAGCACATAACTTTCACCCACACGTTAGTGTTTAAAATTAGTTTAATTAAATTTTCTATGTTATCTTAGCCAGTTTTAATTAAACTATAAAAAGTGGAATCTGATCAGGTGTTCAGTATTAATTAACTATTGTTCTAATTAACTAAATTTTCAAAGTTCGTTCATATTTGCATTTTAAAAGTATTAAATGTTCTTGGGGGTTTATTTATAATGTGTACTTTGAAATGTAACGTGATGACTGAAATTTGAAAAAGATCTAAGTGCCTGTTTGATATTTATTTGTATATTTTCTGTCAATGAATACTTAACACAATTAAAATAGTGTAATAAATTAATTTAATTGAGTATTTTTACATATCCATAGTTTTTTTTTTTACATTACATCATATAATCAACCCATATTCATCCATAATTAACTATTATTCTTTTTTACGAAACTAAAGAGTATAAAAATCGAGCTTTCCTTTTCACATATTTGAATGCTCGTGATAATTCAATTAACCCTCGTAATCATTTGCATCTTTCCAGTTTCATTAAAATCTATTCAATATTTTCGGATTTAAAGAAGGTACAATTTAGAATGCAACTGACAGACCAACGATCAAGAAGATAGCGTCGAGATTGTTACATTTTTAAAATCAGTGTGTTGTGTTAGACAATATGCTGGCATTATATTACATGAAAAAAAAAAAAGGTTCAAGGATTTGAATGATTACATTACATTCTACTTTTGAAGGATAAGAAAATATAAAGGTAACCAGCTTTTATATCTGTAATAGAGATTATAAAGTATGGGAATCAACAGCAATACGGAAATCAAGTAACGCATTTTAAGGACAGGGAAAATAAATTTATTTAAATCCTTTATATTAAATTCGATTTTGTGTATGTGTCGATGGAGTGCAAATGTGCTGTGGCTTAATTAACCCACTTGCAGTCATTCAATCGGTCTGAAACTTGACAGATAGATTCAATGTCGATGATAATGCATTCTATCAAATTTTGGGACTATAATTGTCACCAAAAGGTCGCTTTTATGGAATGCTAATAAACCAACTTGCCGTCATCCAATCATGCAAAATAGCATTTAACCGACCATTAAAGAAACTCTTTCCTGTTGCCAAATTTTTTTTAAACAAACAAACAAACAAAAAACAAACAGATAAATAAATAAAATTGTTTTATTCAGAAAAATAAAGGTATTTGCATGTGAGTGCATGATTTCACGTTCATTTTTAATTCATAAATTCTGAAACGTATTTTGCTGCACATTTTGATGATAGAAATGCTTTCGATACTTAAAATTAGACGCAAACACCAGGCAAACACTGTTTACTGAATCGGCGCTGTGTTAATGAATATAAAAATTGCCAATTGATATAAAGTATTTATAATAAAAAGTTTGTTTTTATGGATTATATTATTTTAATTATATAATCTCAAATTTAAATTTAACAGTCCACAATATCACTCAAATATTAAAATTAAATTATAAAATTCAGTCTCAGTGGAACATCTTAACTGCCATAATTTCAGCACAAATACTCAAATCAAGATTAATCTTTAGCACTATTTCTGAAGGACTGAAAACAAAGCATTCCTAGAGTTAGCTTTAATCCCTTAAAGTCGACATCAACAATGCTTCTTCAAGTGCTAAACCTTTTCCTAAATCCCAGAAAGCGCTGTCTTTAATATCTTTATCTCCATTTTTAAGAGAGGTCTCACCAGTAGAATCTCTCCCCAAACTGCATAATCCGAACTATCAACCCATTTCCAAAGCTGGTCAATCTCGCCTCTAATCACTGCCCTGATACCGATAAAAGCAAATGGAGTCTGGAACAAACAAGTGGAACTTTGAAATCGTAGCTTCTCTTTATCCATTAATAGCATTTCTCCATCGCCCATCTGAATCGGGAATCTGGGATATGTGGTGTTTGGCCATTTTCTATCCGATTTCCTTTGACGTTCTGGAAGTGGGCGGCCATTTGCATTTGTCTGGAAATATAAATCCCCATGTGGAATCCCAGCCTTTTACTCTCGGAGAGTTCCACACGCTTTGTTTGTTAGATAAATCTTTTCAGGTTTTTTTTTTATTTGTGGGGATCGGAGGAAAAAAATGCTGATTCGATAAAGCTTTACCAAATATAGAAGCTCCAGAGTATTTGGTTTTGAATTCTTGAGATTTGCTTCAGATTTTGTTGTCTTTAGGAAATGCAGTGTCAGTGTAAGAAGTTATTCTAAAACAAAAAAATAGGTATTTTAACTACAAAGTGTTCAAAATCAAAGTTTTTCTGTTAAGAGCCAAAAGGAGCATGTAAAAATACCAATGTATGGCAACTGAATAGACTACTCCGATGGCAATGCAAAGGAAAAAACGCGCCGGTGGTTGATGATGATGTGTGGATGATTAACCAATCACAGTTCACTTTTATAGTTGAGTGGGAATTCGTCAAACCTTGTAAAGTCCTAGAGTAGATATTTTTTTGCACATTACTATTAGTTAAAGTCTACTATTGACATTTCTGATGTGTACAACCAAGTATTTTATTTTCAATCTTCGGCAATTCGTTTTTTTATCCACTCAACGATCTGGCAACGGCTTCATTTTCTCAGCGTTAAGCAAGCAGTCTATCCAGTTGTTTATCTATATCTATATCAATGGTAAATATAAACATATCTTTATAAAATTTTTTCCCTGCATTACGGATGAGAAAGTGATCTCTAAAACACAAAATAATTATTTATGCTTAAAATTAAGGGGGAAAAAAACAAAAAAAAAATAATTTTTTTTTAACGTTTTAAATTTCGTAAATGATGCTTCAGAGGCAGCAAATAAGAAACAACTTTTCAAAAATTTCTTACTTTTTGTTGGTCATATACTTAGCAACATTACTGACTTTTAATTACAACTTCTGGTTAGTGCAGTCCACCTGATGGCCGTGTGGTTAGTGATTTAATCTCGCATGCCAAAGGTAGGCTACATTTACATGTTAAATATCCATACAAAATATTATAGTTAAAGTATATACACAGTTTTCTATACATGTCATATCTAGGTATTAAAATAACTTACAAAAAATACCTTATATAGGAAGATAAACTTCTGTGAAAAGACAAGAAATACACTTTAAAATCATTGGACGTATTTTATGGTAAAATAACGATAGAAGTAATGTATATAAATTCATGAGTGAAAAGTGGCAACAGGATGATTTTGTGAAATCTCAGTTACTTTTATAACCCATCAAAAGTAATTAAATTCCTCTATCCTCATCAATTCTCCGGTGACATGTGTTCTTAATCCAATAGTTAAACAAATACACTAAGAAGAAATGGGTTATATTTAGATTTTTTTTTTAATTTTGCTGACATCATTATATTTGTGCAATGTATAATAATATTCTTACAAAATAAAAATTTTAATACAGTATGTAGATTATTTAAAAAAATATACAAAAAATAACACATATTTTCTTTGGTAAAAGTCAAGAAATTGTCTTTGAACCAAAACAAACTTAAATATTTTTTAAAAAACTAAATGAGTTAAACAAAACGTTTTTAGGGATTTTGTTTTTGCAATGGAAGTTTTTAGAAACCAAAAATTATATAGATATAATTTTACTATTTTTTAAAATTAATATAACATATTTAAATACTACTATTAACATACACAGTAAATTAATATGTTAATATTATAGCAAGTTTGAAACCGTTGTTTTAAATGGATATGAAGTTATACAATTTTAACGTAATGAAAACGAGAAAAGATCAACAATGAAAACCATGGTTTAATTGTTAAAATCGCATAGTTAGATTAGTGATGTAAAATGTGTATTAGCTTAAAATAATGAGTTCTACTTGCATACAAATAAAACTTTGGTGTCCTTGAATTCAAAATAAAATGACTTGTGTCAAAGCAATATTTAAAAAAAAATATTTGTGATGATTTTGTGTCCAATTCCCTCGTAAGCTATTGCTAAGTATCAAACTCATTAAACTATAATCCATTATCTTAAAACAAGTTTAAAACTCTTTTCAAGAACATTCCAAAACATTTAAGGTAAATTATTCATTCTCGTAATCTTCCAAAAGGCTTGGGTCAATGTTATCCTCAACCTCAGTTCGTTCCAAAATTCCTTCAAATGTTTGGAAGGATATATAGTCATCTGTGATCCGTATATTCAACGTATATCTATGCATTATTCATTAGAAAATGGAAAATGCTCTGCGGTACGGAGATAATTTGTTATGAAACCAGATTATAAACCTTAATCCACTCTTAAGAAGGAGCCTCTTCGAAGGGGTCTGATCGAACTATAGTAGAATGTGGTTGTCCCTGCAGTTGAAGAGTAGAGACTTTGGGAAGCAGCCTGCTAGAGATTTGCTCTGTCGCTCGCAATCCAACATAAATTAATAAGGGTTGGGTTAATATAGGTGTAGAAGGTTTAGAATGATACTATTATCGTGTAGCCAAGGGAGTTTCAAAAGTATTTTTATAGAAACAAAATGGGCTTGTGATAAAGTTTTCTTAGTGGTTTGTAAATGTATTTTTCAGTGTTTTGCATTGAAAAAAAAAAAAAAAAAAAAAAATAAATAAATTAAGAGTAACTTTATCTTTAGTGATGTTACGAGAAACCAGATATTTTATTTATTGTTATATAAACTCATTAGAAATAACATTTATTTATGTCACTCAAGTTCAAATTCTTTTCCCTTTATTATGTAGTTGATAAACCATCCTACACTACAATCTACTCCATTCTAGTGTAGTGCAGATTGTACCTAGAGATTCTAGTGGAGGCTTCATGCCAAGTTTTTCCCAAGGCTTCTTAACCAAAGCACCATTATCAAAAAATATCCCTAACTTAACAACTTTAATTTGCTGATTTTGTCAATTCACAAGGAAGTGTTGAGAGTTTAGAACTAACAATGATATAAAAGTTAGTTTGATGTACATACACATCGGGATATTGGAGCAGGATTAAATGACACTGAGTCCATCAGTCGCCTCTACTAGTTTAACAGAATCGTTATACGTCAATCGTACGTATTTCATATCTTTTTAGTACTAGTCGAACAATTATGATCACTAAATAGTTTATGAAGCAAAACATGAATTCTAATTAAACATAGCATTTTACATTTTGACAGCCTTCTAAAGTAAAAGTTATATTCTCTAAATATATAATCGACCAATATCTTGTCTCTTACAAGGATATGAATGTCCATTTTGAGAATAAAATAAAGTTATTTTACGCTGTTCTGCATTTGAACATAATTCCATGTGAAGGATCCTTCAATTTTAGTAACCTGTTGGTAAAGTGTTTTGTTAACGAGTATTATAGATTTATAAAATGTGGTAAAAATATTTTATCCTGATTGTTAACTGAAGATATTTTACATTTTGGTAAAACATGTTGCTTTGTTGTATACTATATGAAAAGTTTCATTGTATTCTCTTTTAAGGGGGTATGGTACCGAAATTTCTTCAAAAATCCCAAATTTTTTTTCGGATTTAAAAAAATAGTTCATACGTTCCTGAAGAGAATGATGTTTTTATCTTATTCCTCCGGTGATTAGAACGCCACAAAATTACCTGTGATTTAAACATCACTAATGGGCGTAACACCTTGAAGCGTCTGCTTAAAGTGCGTTTTTCGAGCACTAGTGTTTTTCATAGATGTTGCATATTCAAATCGATATATCTCCAGAACCATTAACAATTGGCTATTCAAATTTTTGGAGCATTTAATTTATATAGTTTTAAATATTTTTTCTTCACAGAATTTTATTTTTTTAATTCTGTTTTAAAATATAATTTTTAGCGTAAAAGATAACATAAAAAAAAAGCAAAAATTTCAATATTTTAACTTTGAGAATTTTTTAAATTTTTTTTATTTCACCTATCAAAATTCTGTGAAGACAAAATTTTCTTTATATAATTATGTATTACAGAAAGCTTTCACTTTGAATTTTTTTTATTTTTTCTGGACTTAGATCAAAATACGCAAACATCAATTTTTATGGATTTTTCTTGGTTTTTAAATTTTTTTTTAAATAACAAAACACAATATTTAAAAAAACATTTTCTCAAAGATATATAAATAGTATCTCATACATAAAATAAATTTTTGACGTAAAAATGTACATAAATAAAGTTTTTTTTATTTTCGGTACCGCACCCCCTTAAAAGCAGGGTGGAGGGAAAATGAGATGCTTTTAATGAATATTAAATAACATCAACAGTACAGCCATCCACTTCTGTTATAGGTTGCCAAAAACTTACCCCTTAATAGTTACTTGTTGAACAAGAATGGTTTTCTTAAAATAAACCACCATACCGAATAGAAAAACAATAAATATTTTACAATTGTTTGATTGAAATACAAGGTGACACCTAAAAAAAAAAAAAAAAAAAAAAAAAAAGGTTGTTGACAATTTGGTTTAGTTCAGATGTTTTAACTGATTTTCTGCTTAGAATGTTTGCCTATTATGTATTTTTTATTTATTGTGTATCTATTGCTATTGCTTAATTTAAACCTTTACATATGTAGAAGTAGAATAAGACTATATATAAAAATAGCATTTTATAATTCTGTTATTTGAAACTAAAGTATGGAAAATAAAATTTATTTGGTAAATTAAATGTATTTGAAAGGACAAATTAATAAGGTTAATATAAGTTTGTCTTTTACAGCAATCAGATATCCACATAATTAGATTTTCTTATGTAAATTCCGTAAAAAAAACAAAAAAAAAACACTCTTGTAATAAGTTTACTGCTGGCAAAACTATATATTTAATGTGTTTATCTGGAAGCTACTTTTCTAAAAGATTGTTGAAATAGTTGGTTAGGCGTAAAGTCCGTTTTTTCAAAAGTCCGTTAATTATGATATGTTACGCTACGTCATTAATTATTATTCAATTACTTTCCCAGTTCTGGACACATTCTACTGCCAGAAATTTCTCGAGTTAAACTGCTATTTCTCTCTTCCGACCAAACATAAAAAAAGTTTGATTAATTGATGCTAAAAGAGTCAAAATACAAAGAACTTGTTCATTACTTGGGGACAAATGTTTGGTATGAAAAGAAAATGTATCGTAAGATTAAAAAGTAAAACACCTTTCTTTTCTCTCATACGGTTGTTGGATTGTTTCATTAGTTTAATTACTTAGCTCAAGAGCATAATTTTTTTCTTGTAATTTATTATTTCATGCGATACAGTGATTTCATATGTAATTAGTTTTTTATGCTGTTTCAGATACAACTTTAGAAGAAATGGGTGGGATTTTTTTTTTTCATTTACAGAGAAAATGTGTTATGTGTTTTTTTTTTCTCATACAAATTATTTTAGATAAACATACTAGAATAAAACACACTGAACGTTCCATTAATCATACATGATACATAGTATTTGAAAGAATTATGTTAGTAATTATTAAGGTATAAAAATAATTTTATTATATAATGATTTGATAATGTAAATTTGAAATTAAAATTAAAATTTTGGATAGATTTAGAATACGAGAATTGACATTTGAAATATGTAGTGTTGCAAAATGGAATTTCTTTTCAATAATTAGGTACATACAGTATATTTAATTACGACAATTAATAAATCACATATAAACGATTGAATTTAAGGTATAAAAGAGCTTTTCATGTAATATTTATAATGTATATTTATCCATTCATGGAAACGGTTGCAAGCCTAAATATACCATCTGGAAGGTGGCATAATTTCTTTTATTTATATGCTGTTAGAAAAAGTTTAGTATTTTGCTATTATAAATAATATACTTAACTTTTAGAAAAACTCCATTTTGAATTGATTATGAGTTAGATAGCTTAAAGAAAGCGTATCTACTTGGCAGAATTGAGATTTCCCCCGTTAACTCTAAATCGCTGAACATTAAATCCCGTTTAAAGCGAAGTAAAAGCAGTTCTTTTTAAGCAAAACTTAACATTAATTTATTCGTTTAACATGAAATTCGGAGAACGTGAACAATTTCGGTGGCCCCATCGATTTCGCGTTAACGGGATTTGATTGTATTTGGTCCACTATACAACTGATGTATTTTCAAATATATACACACAGCAAATTGAAATGTCTTAAAATAAGACACAAAATGATCTTAAACAAGTGGCACTGTTTTAAGACTAAAAATGGTGTCTTAATCTTTAAGACACATGAAGTGTCTACTTTCTGTCATTTTCTCTACTGTCATTTTAAGACACATGAAGTGTCTTAAAATGGGGTGTTTTCAGACATTTGGAGTGTCTGAATTGGGGATATTTTCAGACAGTTGATGTGTCTGAATAGGTTGTTTATGGTACCTTTCAGATGTTGGAAAAATTTTTACACAAACAATTCAAATTTTTACACAAACCAATTCAAATTTAATATTAAAAAGTTTTACTTAAAAAAAAATAAAAATTACTGTATTACTACCATGTTGCTCATAACTTTTTGTTGACTATGTTACACTTTCCTGGTAAATGTAAGCATGAGATTGTAAAACAACAACTATTAATATATCCAAGTAAGAGATAGTAACAGGGACTTATTGTAAAATATAAGCATTGGTATAGTAGACATTGTATTGGGGCTGAATCTCAAATAGAAAAGTTTTGGCTTCTAAGATTGTATCATAGTTTTCAGTTGCTTTTTTCATGTCAACTTCAAGGAAAAATAACAAGCGTAATGTAAGCATGCACCTGGTTTATAGTACTATGCTTTGCACTGACAAGTCTAAAAATGCTTCGGATACATTATATGGCAACATAAATTTATGGTAATGATGGATCAAGCAGTCGTAATCTAATTATTCCCCATTTGGGAATTTTACCGGGTTATAACATTCCCCTATAATAACACTACCCAACAGCAGTGATTATAACACTATGACGCTTCAATTATTGTCGAATAGCTGAAGCAGATACAGGGCATTTAAAAAATACCTCAAAAGATGCATAAAAATAAACAAGTACAACAGAAGGCATTAGAAGTATGTAAGGAGATACTTCAAAATAGAGAGGTGGAGCATATTAAATTTGAAAAGTATGTAAGTTCCACACAATTTTTTTTGTGTTTCTGAAAAAGTTGGTTTCCCAAATTTTGGTATGCTCTTAATTCCTGTAATTTTGAGGATAGAACCTTTTTACAACAGTTTTCCCTGTCACTGCGACACTTTGTTAATCGGTTAAAATGCGTTATAAGCCCCCCTCTCCCTTTTTTTAGTGATTTTGCGTCAAATATGGTAACCTGGTGCCTACATGGTTCCCTTACAACTTGGCTCCCATTTTGGAAAACCTTAAGTTCAATTCAGTGGAAGTGTCAATACAACTTGGCGGCATTTTACAAAGTCACCAAAGTGGGGGGCGTACAACGCATTTCGACCCGTTAATCGCTGAGAAGACTAGAGAGGGCATTTAAAAAACTTTAAAAAATTTAATATAAAAAAAGGCATTAGAATAAAGATGGCTGCTTCAAAATACAGAGGTAGAGCACATTAAATTTGAAAAACATGCAAGTTATTAAAATTTCTATAGTTTTCTCGAGTTTTCTCAAAACTTTGATTTTTCAAAAATTTTTATGCTTCGTTTAAAAAACAATTAAAGATGTAGAATTGAAATTTTTCACGTCAATTACATAACATAAAGTACATACAAAACAAAAATATTATTAAAATCTATGCAATTCAATTTTTAATTAGATTATAACTTAAAAAAATGCAAATTTTCATACGTTCAACAAACTAACGCATAAAAAACTTATTTTTATTATTTTGTGAAATCTGATATTTAATGCAGTATATAGACATTTATTAGAAATAAAACTAAAATAAAGTTTTTTTGCATTATAAGATTTTTTATGAGCTACCACAATTCAACTCACTGCGGAAAATTTTATTTAACCGAGTTTTATATAAGTGATTATAAGTAAATTATTAGCCTATTATTATGAGCTTTTTTGCTAAAATATTATTTAAAAATGTTTGAACAACATATGTAGAAAAAAATTCTTCATTTTGACAAATATTAAATGTTTCACAAATTATTTTGTAGCGTTGATTTTCATAATTTTATTGCTGCCATCGAGAACCAAGAATAAATGTTATTCAGATTATACCAAATCCCATGCCAAATATATTCCCATTAGTACTTGTAATATGCAACAAAACCAATAAAAATATAACTGAATGTAAAAACAGAAAACTTAGAATTCTGTGGGTGTCATTTAGAAATACTAGATCAATTAAAATGTATTATAAAAACACTGAAAATAAGTGTATTATTGAATAACACTTACTGTAACACGGTACCCCATTTTTCACTAATTCATTGACTTATTAAATATAAAGCCAATCTAAATAGTTCAAAAAGGGGTTCGCATTAGTTTCTTGTAAGGCAACTGCTTCATCTCAAGAAATGCTCCATGTTGATTTAATAAAGGAACGCTTCCAAAAGAATTCTTAAGCACAGTTAAACAAAAGCACAAGATTAAAGGATATTAACATTAAAGTTAAAATAGGAAAGTATTTGTTTTTTGGAAATACCGACTGTCTATTTCTGCCACTTAAAAAGAAGGAAAGCAACCATTTTAGAATAATTTACAACCATTTTGTGTGTAATCGAACGCTACACGAACGCCAAGTACGAGACGAGACGCAAAAAATACAAACAGTATTACGTTTAAATGAAGCAAGATTCTTTACACAGCGCAGGCACCAAATGCTTTTCGAAAAGCCCTTCTCTTATTTCATTGGTTAAAGAACATTTTGAAGTTTCGCTATATAGTCGTACATTTCAGACGTTTTATTACTTCCTGTCTTAAAATCCAAATGTCTTATTTTGACCATTCCTTTGAGTGTTTAAGTCGCTTTTGGTGATATATTCTTAAAATACAAATAAAAAAATCTTAAAATACAAATAAAAAAATCTTAAAATACAAATAAAATTCTTAAAATAAAAATAAATTATTTTGCATATTGCAATTACGTTTATCTATTCCATTGTTTATTTACAGTGTTTCCTTCGCCTGAAATCGTATAATTGAATCCGAAAAAATACCCCCATCATGAATTCCTGATGAAAACGTCGACGACACCAAACATGATGTCTTAAATCGTGTTTGGTGTCTTAGACGTTAGTTGTCTTATTATGTTAGGTGTCTGAATCCCAAAATGTCTTAATATGGTGTTTTCTGTCTACATTTAAGACACCAAGTGTGTCTAAATGTGATTTTAGAAAGAATCAGACACGTGTTATGTCTGAAATGGATCAATGCTACGCCAATTAAGTCACTTAATGTGTCTGAAATGAATTTTTCAGACATTTTGTGTCTAAATTTAAGACACCAGCATTTACAGTGCATATTTTAATAAGATGGCAGAATCATTTTTCTATTATATCTAACAACTCTAAGTGAATTTGTTTAAGTAACTGTCACACGATTCTTATTTTGCCTTTGACAATTATTATCTGATGCATTAACGTTTTCGTGAAACCTTAAATCCAGACTATTTCCTAGTTATTAGGGAAATCCATTGAATACGGTAAAAAAAATTATTTTTTTTTAGTAAAAAAAAAAAAAAAAAAAAAAAAAATCCCTAAGCGCAATAAAAATAAGAACATTGGTTAATATGTTTGAAAATACTTCGCTTGACTTAAGTACTCAATTTTCTGGCTCAAAAGAATGTGTGTTTTGTTGGCAGAGGTAACAACACATGCTTTCAATTGATCAAAAGTGTCAAGGGGTGAAGTTATTTCCATGAAGTTTAAAGGAATTTATTTGATTTTTTTTGCAGTGGGTAATGCAGTGGATAAAGATCAGATTTAACGCCATCAGTCAAAAACCAAGAATTAGTTGGGGAAAAAAAAAAAAAAAAAAAAAAAAAATTGGTTGACTTTGTCAATGTGTACAGCAATAACTCTTCTGAATTTTTTAACCAGAAAAAATTATGTCCATCTTGTAGTGGCATGCTTTATGCCATGATATTAATTGAGTGATTGTAAAACACTTTAAAAATACAGGAGTTTATTAAACCTTTTTGTAGTGACCCTTAATTGTGAAAGAATGAAAAAACCACAACTACATTTGGCTAAACTAAAGGTTAATATTCCAATCGACTAAACATCAGACAATTATTTTGAAATATCTACATAAAATTACTTGATTTATGCTATGAAGTCTTTTAATATACTATTAATTCTTCAGATTTTTCTCTTTCGGAGTATTAACTTTTTGTAAACAAGATTGAGCCAATGTTTGACAGGAACGAAACTATCATGACGAGATGAGCTGATTGTCCAAACAACTTCCTATTTTGAATAGATTTGCAAATTATGATATATTTGAACGGGTTGAAAAAGCTTAAGAAACTATGATTGATGGTGTGTTTCGACCTTGAAAGAAATTAGTTTGAATAAAAAAAGTGTCTTGATATATTTTTTCATTTCATTTTTGCATGGGAAAGTAAAAAAAAAAAAAAATAGAAAACTGAAAAATTCCTTACAGTCCTATTTTAACTTAAAAATTTAAAAGATATGTTGATATATGAAAGCTGGGTGGGATGTTTCCATTTTCATTTCTCCTTACTATTTGTTTGCAAGAACATACAACCATAGTTTATATTTTTTAAAGAATAACATTACTTTGGATGAACTTTTTCTTACAAAAGGTTTAGTATACTCTGGCACAAGAGGCTATACGAATACAGATTTCTCCTTAGTTTTATGAAAAGCCATTTTTTTGTTTGTGTAAAATTCAGAAACCAATCTAATATCCCGTTTTCATAACGAAATAAAGTGATTTTTCCCGCTTCCAGTTTCAGGTTTTATATATCCCAGTTTATTAAAATATTCCACCCCTCAATCTTTTTAAGATGGCTAAAAGACATTTTCAATGAGTAACTGGTAGCTAATTTAAGTTTTTCTGAGTTTATCTATGACATTCTCATTTAAAAGCCACTCCGGTTTTAAGAGATTAATTCAACTTTCTGTTTAAATACAATAAAAGAAAAAGTGCACTTAAAACAAATATTTGAAATGGGTTTACGATATTTTTCATTAGTATGTTTGAGAATTCCAAAGGAAGTATTTCAATTGAAGATAATTTTTCTTGCTTCACTAGTCAGATTGCTAAAACAAATATCAAGTTATGGTAATGTATTAACAAAACGAAAATGATGTTTTATAAAGCTATTGATAACTTACTTAGGAAGTCCCTAACAAAATGCAATGCGTTTGTGTGTTGGCCTGTTGAGGAAGATAAATGATCCAAGTTATTTGTATAAATATTTAACTTTCATTAGTATTCATAATCTTATCTATACGTTTAAAATAAAAATATTCCTTTATAAATATTTTTATATTTCTTGAGTGAACATTAAAATGTACTGTTTGAATTTTTTTTTATTGTGATGTCAGGAATTAAAAATATTCTTTTCATGTTTTGTAAACTAGTGAGAGTATAGTATTTTTGCTTTGTGTGCCTTTTTTAATTGATCCGCTATCGATGGTTGATGGGGTAGCACTAGTTTATATATATACATTTGTGGGTAAAATTAAAGGAGTATCTGTTTTTTCTCTAGTAATTTTTTACTGGAGCAGTATAGACACATTAAATTAACATCAAAGAAATATCGTTATGTAACATAAAGATGAGTAAAACAACGTAAAATGCAAAATGTGAGGTGGGGTGTATACAAAAGAATGGAGTACAATTAGTGTGCAGTTCCACATATGCATACATAATAAAAATCCCACAACTCAAAGAACTAAATTTTAGAAGGAGATATGAACTCCACTGTCATCAGTGTTTACTTTGAACTGCATTCTCTATAAGTTCTTGTGGATAACTTGTTCTTTCCACCTTAATAGCTGTTTTTAAGTGATGAAAGTCCTTTGAATCTTTTCACAATGCTTCTCCTTTAAAGAAATCTACACATAAACGAGAACATAAATGTAGTCTGTACTATGTACCGGAGTAATTTTTACACTTTTTAATCATATATCCAAAGCAACAGAGGGAAAAATATGCCCTAAATATCAATAACGGAAAGATATTCCGTTATTGATATTAATGGAACAAAAAACACGAATTATAAACTAATATATCCCTATTGAAGTAAAAAAAGTCTAGTTTTATTATTTTTTGCGTTCCTTGAGACGTAAATAAAACAATCGAACAAGTTGGCTTTCAAGACAAAACCCTTTTCCCATTGGTTCGATATCTTAAATAGGCATTTACCTCGTAATATGATAATCCCACCTATTTTCAGATACTCTGACTTCTACTTTTATTTATGCGATTGAAAATATTCCTTTCAGTAAAATGCATGTTTAAATTTGTTTGGTTTGGGGCTCAATGTGTTGGATTGATATATTGAGGAGCGCAAAAGATGGCGAAATATTACCTTTTTTTACTGTAATTACGTTTACTAGCTCCAGAAAATCTTATAATGATGAAATATTAGTTTCCAAATCTTGTTTATTAAAAATTCTAGCATGTTTTATAACACTGTTGCCTTGTATAAATGATTAAAAAATGTGAAAATCACTCCTATATATAAGCCAGACTACTCTTCTAATCCAAATTTCCTTGATCATGAACTAGAGCTCATAATGAACTTTATGTTATAATGGGAATACGGTGCAAAGTAAAGACAGATGACCAGAAGAGATCATACCTACTACAATTCAATCTTTTGAATTGCGTGTTATTTATTATGGATGAATAATGATATATAGAACTGCAAACTAATGGTAGTCCATTCTTTTGCATATGACCCAACTGAGATGTTGAATTTCATCTTACTACTGTGTTGTTTTACTAATCGCTATGTTCCGTAAAGATGACGACTCTTTAATGTGAATTTCATGTGTCTCTGCCGCTCCACTGAGAAGTTATTAAGGGAAAACTTATATTATTTTAATTTTACTCACGAGTATATAAAAAATGACAAATAAAAATTACACATTATATTCAGTTATTAATGTATTAATTCTATTTTAGCAATCGAAACAGGATTAAAGATGGTAACCAGCAATTGATTGTTTAACTCAGCTGAAAAATAATGTAAAATTGGTTTCATTTTTCCAGATTCAACATGACCGCTTATTTTATAAAATTTATTGTTGATTCCAAATACTAAAAATAAGGTTGCATTTATTTTTCATTTTAGTCTTTTGGCTTTCATATTGGAAATTTACGCATTATAAAATAATACATATATAAGCAGGAATATATTTCTGCATAATAAAATACTACATAACACAGTAATTCATTAAAATTTTATTATTTTCATCAAATTTAATTAAAAATGTAATTTTGTAATTTAAATAACACAACTTTTTCATAAATATATCATTGTAAAACCTTTAATGTTCGTAATTTCATGTATTGTCTACATTTTCATCTTTTAAAAAACTTTTATTTTTGTGATAATGTAAGGTACTTACAGATGTTAACACTGACTTTTTCTCTATTTTTGTAAACTTGGTTCAGTAGGAAACAATTTTAACACTTTTTGCATTTTTTGTTCTAATTTATAAAAAAAAAAAAAAAAAAAAAAAAAAATTAAATATCGTTGTGTAGTTATGTATAAGTTATTTATATATACTGTGTTGTGCTATGGGGTCATATAAATAATAAAACTGAATAAACTTCGAAATATGCAATGGAAACCCCATAATTGTGTTTGAAATTTGGATTTAGCATTAAAAAATGAGGAAAACCAATTTCATAATTGGTTAATAAATAGTAACTGATTTAGTGATTCCAAGAAAAAACTGAATAATGCTAAAACGTAATATTACTTTTTAAGCAAAATGGTAGAATTATTAAAGTACAATTTTAATTTTTTTGCAAATAGTAATTTGTTAAAAGTCAAATATGAATGGTAAAGCACTTTCAGGTCAAGCAGTTCTTTATTTATAAAAAATTAAGTAATAATTTTTTAAAGAAATTCATATATTTATTGCCTGGCTTAGTTGCCACAAATATGATCGATTATGTAAAAACAGCGTATTTTGAGGGGACGTATCTACAAGAAGTGTCCAAACGACTTAAGAGTTACCTTATCCATTATTTCCTCTATGTTTAAATTGTACGCCTCAAAATTTATACAAGCCTCAAATACGTTTCGCAGTACTAAAGTTTTGGGTTTAGAGTGCATAAAATACTCTTTTCGAATGATATTTGAGTTTATATTGAAGACTTCAGAGAAATGTTGCAAACAAACTAGCAGAAGAACTTTGAAAAACTAAATTTCCTTTCTTTTGTAAAAAATTGTAAACGAGGCACATTGGGGTAAACTACTTCATCTAAATACTTTTTAAAATGAACTATAGATAGAGGAGACTTATGTACTTTGGGCCACCATTTACCTAGGGCCACCCCACTTTTATTGAATAATGTTTAGTTCTAAGTTTTTATAATCACTTTGGTAAGTGGCAACACCCAATATCTCTCTTTGAAGTCATTTTGGAATTTTAGAGGAGAAAGCTGTGATAAGGTATGAGTGGAAAACCATTTTATATGGTCTGCAGTAACATTTTGCAACTCATGTCTTTTATTGTATTACTAGCTAAATACCCGTGCTTCGCCATGACATTTTACCATGTGCATTATTTTAACCAGCTGTGAGGCCTGCGTTGAGGAAATCAGTCATTGGTGTATAGATTTTTTGTGCCAATTTTTGGCGCTTTGCTCGCAGGAAGGTTCATCGCAACGCAAAATCGAGTTCGCTTCGCTCGCCGAAAAAGTCATTGACATATAAGCACAGGCTTACTTAACTCGTTGAAAGGTTCATTGCTATGCTAACATGAGCTCGCTTTGCTCGATGAAAGGTTCATTGCTGCGTAAGCGTGAGGTTGCCTCACACACTAAAAACTAATTGTTAGGTAAAGCCTTAAGATTAGAAGCCCCTCCCTTGTCTAGAAACAATACAAAAAATTCCCCGTTATAACTATTATACAACACCCCTTTAAAAAATATTTAACACGTGATGTTTGTAAAAAGCAAATTTAGAAGGTTAAAACTACTTATGTTGAAACTTTCAGCGTTCTAGGCTTATTAGAAGTCGCTTTTTGTGGAAATATTAATTAAAAATTTATTAAAAAACAAATTAAAATTTTAACGTTCTTTTTGTCAAAAGTTCAATTAGAAGGCCATAACTATTTGTGTTGAAAATTTCAGAGCTGTAGCCCAAATAGAAATCGTTTTGTAAAATATTTGTTAATTAATTAAAAAACAAATAAAATTTCAAAATTTTGTTTTTTAAAAGTCCAATTTGAAGGCCAAAACTACTTATGTTGGAAGTTTTAGAGCTTTTGCCTACTTAGAAATCATTTTGTAAAATATTTATTAATTAATTAAAAAAGAACTAAATAAAAAATTTAATATTCTGTTTTTCAAAAGTCCAATTAAAAGGCTAAAAATACTTATGTTGAAAATTTCAGAGCTGTAGCCCTATTAGAAATCGTTTTGTAAAATATATATTAATTAATTCAAAAAATTAATTAAAAAGGAACTAAATAAAAATTTAAAATTCTGTTTTTAAAAAGTCCAATTAGAAGGCTAAAACTACTTATGTTGAAAATTTCAGAGCTGTAGCCCCATTAGAAATCATTTTGTAAAATATTTATTAAGTAATTAAAAAAAAAAATTAAAAAAGAACTAAATAAAAATTTAAAATTCTGTTTTTCAAAAGACCAATTAGATTGCCAAAACTACTTATGTTGAAAATTTCAAAACTGATGTAGCCTTATTTGAAATTTTTTTGTAAAAAAATTTGTTAATTAATTGGGAAAATTAATTAAAAACAACTAATTAAATTTTTAACATTCTGCTTTTCAAAAGTCCAATTAGAAGGATATAACTACTTATGTCGAAAATTTCAGAGCTGTATCTCTATTTGAAGTTATTTTGTAAAAAATAAATTAATTAAAAAAGAACTAATTAAAATTTTAACATTCTGTTTGACATACATAAAATTAGAAAGCCAAAACTTCCTATGTTGAAAATTTCAGAGCTCTACTCCAATTTTAAGTAGGTTTCTATAGATCCACAGACAGACAGACAGACAGACAGACAGACAGACAGACAGACAGACAGACAGACAGACAGACAGACAGACAGACAGACAGACAGACAGACAGACAGACAGACAGACAGACAGACATTTTGTTTTATTATTATCGACAAAGTTAAGAAAAAATACTTTTCTTTGAATTCTAGTAAAAATTTTGTTTGTAACTTTAAGTATTAAATAAGATGTTTAAATAAATCCTTTCACCATGTGCAATTTTAATAGAAGAAATTTTATATGAAATTACCAAGTTGTGTACCTAGTGCCGCATAATTGCTTATTGTGTTCAAATTGCCGAAACCAAAATCTGTTGATGCTTCAAACGATAATGCATGCAGATCATTTTTATGGAATCAGTACTTTATGAATACTGGTGCGTGTAAGAATGCGTGTGAATGAAAATACTTGTAATTCACTAATAATTTGACACATTGCAATTTATTATAGTTATTATATGATAAACCAATGACTGATTATTACTTGATATTGTTTCTTTTATAAAACTCACATGTGTATGTTTGTTTTCTATTCATTATGAACTGAAAAATCACTTAAAGAGAATGGTCCTAGATGCATCAGCTACTGACACTAGATACAACGAGCTCTTGTACCTAGGGCCATTTGTGAAATTTCTGTAAAAACCTTCTATTTGACAGAATCCATTATTTTTTATATTCATATTAATCCCAACGGGAAGTAATTACTATAACTATGTATGCATATCAATTTCACATTTTTAAACGGCTCAGTGGCTCATTTTTTGCGCATTGAAAAAAGGCGGCCCTAGGTATATAAGTCTTCCTTACGGTTATTTTTTTTCTCTTGCTGCAAACTTTTAGGAGTTCAAAATTTTCATAAGTGAGCCCATTGGCACTTTTAAAACATATTGCTGGTAATTTCTCTAGTTAATTTTCTTAAATTGTATAATTACCAAATGTCGAGGAAATAATATATTTTTATTTAAAAATATCTTTGTAATGGTAAGAGATTTGCAAAATATCTGAAATATTCTTTTGTAAAAATGTTCATAATTTGTGAGTGGCATTTTTATGCATGAGCATGTTTTTCCATTAGGGACCTCATTTATGGATCATAAATAAATAACATGAAGACAATAATAATAGTTTTTATGCTTTTGAGTAATACTTTTTCATGAGTAAAAATAAGATTAAATATGTTAGTTTTATGCTAACGCAGATAAATTTTTCTGAGAAAAAATACACTTAAAATAATATCGTTTATAAGAAAAATTATGGGTTTATTAACTACATAAATCATCTAACATTTATTGTTTTTTATTACTATGATACCGCTGTAACGTTACTTCTTGCTTCAATGTTTCTTAAATTCTATTTTTCATAAGTTAAGGAAAAAATAAATAAAAAATCTTTTTGTATTAGAAACATTCTAGAAATCACATATTTGTTTTGAAAAGAAGATATTCATCTATATGTTTTCGTACAGTAACACATTTGCTCCAGATATATCATTGTTTTCTTCAAATATCGGTTCGGAAAAGCCAATTTTTATAGATATTTGCTCAGATTGTCACAACAAAATGTTCAACATTTTATATTTCACAAACAACTTATCTGAAATTTATGAAACGTTGCATTTAAGGTTATAGGTATAAATATTATAGTACTATATGCGTGGCTCCTCGTTGCGGAGATCCGTAATCGTGTATAGGATCAAGCTTTTGACGCTTTGATCGCTGAGAGGTTCATTTCTACATTCATATTTTATTATTGAGTTGCAATGAGTGTATGACTACACGTAACCCTAAATTTAATCCTTATAGCAAATCCTCCTATGAGCTAAAACGGTACTTTTATTGTTTAAATGTAATAATATTGTTAAAGTACATAATATACTCAGCACCAGATTTTTTTTGTGTACTTTAATTGTTTGCTTTATTTTTACAAAGTAACATCTACAAAAATATGATTTTGAATGTATAATTACATTTGAGCTAAATACATGTCCATGTCTTTATCAACTTGAAAACAATATTTAATGGTTGTGGATGGGATTACCGTTATAAAATACACTTTCACTTCCTTATCTTGAATATATACAGTCAATAGTTTAAAAAAAAAAAAAATCAAGGTACAATGTCGTAGAATTATTTTATTATTGTAGGTTGGTTCTACTTTAATTTTTATCAAATTAATAAAAGTAAAATTTGAAATTTTTGAAGAATTCTTTTTACTTTTTTTATGAAATTTTAAATATACTTAAAGGTACATTTTTGTTTTAACACTACACTCACCTAGTAAGAAGTTTATATAAAGTCTTTTTCCACTCGTCTGTTCGTTCTAGTTCAAAATTGTCACAGTTAACTACTTCTGAGCTAAAGACAAGGGCGATATGTTAACTTAAAAACCTAATCAAAAGGAGTTATAATACCAAAGTTCAACGGAAGTTACTTGGAAGAACGAGAAACGTTAACCAGAAATAAAATTCGTTAAAGTAAACTATAAGTAGTACAGACATGTGTCATAAATCAGTTTGACTAGTTTAGATTAGTTGGAATACGTAACATTTAATCATATGTTCTTAACGGAAAAAAAAAGATTGTGATTCTATTTCGTAGTTACTCAAATAGAATTTCACAAACTTAGCTCCAAATAGAGATATTTGGTTGGAACTCTTGGATATTCTGTGGCAAGTCTTGCCAACTTAGTCGTTAAACTGTCTAATTATGCAGCGTTGTTTACATATCATTTTGAATGTCCTAAAAAGTTCCTAAAGAGGTATAGTATTATATGATTAGATTTGAATTTTGTTCTCACCAATATTTGTTATTTAAAGATGCATTCTACTTTTCCCTTTGTATTCATAAGAAAATTGAGTTGAAGTGGCAGTTAATATCACTAAATGGACGCTTATGTATAAAAATATCAAACTGGCGCACTGCTTATGATATCATTTGTAATAAACTAAGTTTAACACAAGGATAATAAATTAAGTCATTAAATTTTTTTAAATTGTACATGCTTAGTTTGAAAGCTATTATAAAAAGATGGTTGCGGGGTTAATTTCTTTTGTTATTATAAATAGGTCAACATGGTATATTGTAAAAAATTGCTCAAAATTTGGTAATTTATTAAAAAAGTTGCGGGATTTTTATTTTTATAATACCCTGTAGATAAAAAATATCAATTTAAAAAGTGTTCCTGGGAAAAAAAATCAACAAATTTAACTGATTTTAAAATCAACCGAAATACAGCTAATGAAAAACCGTAACTTACACCATTCTAGAAGAGTTACTTGATGGAAAAATTTTAGAGATGCTCGCCGAATTGCGGTTATTTTATCTAAGGTAGTCTAAATATTTTGACTTAAAGGCACCTAAAAATAAGTTTGAAAGCAAATATTTCAATAAAAGTGTTAAACAGGTTGCATGGAAATATATATTATGACATTGCTTCCCTCAATATGGGAATTTGCTTTTCTAAACAGATACAGTCTGATCAGTTTTAGAGCCGTTAAAATTCGTTTAATATTACTGTAAATTTTTATTTAATTAACATGATTTTATTTCAAGAATACTTTTGTATGGACAATTTATTTCTGGAGAGACTGTAAAAAAAAAAAAAAAAAATATATATATATATATATATATATATATATATATATATATATATATATATATATATATATATATATATATATATATATATATATATATATATATATATATATATCTATATCTATTAGCAAAAGAAATATACATCGTTACCTTCTTTTGGAAATATTTTGTATATCTCTGATATACCGAAATTATAGAAACAAGGGCAGGATCGTCCATTTGGTGACACTGTATACCACGATCCAAGTTATTTATGAATACATAGGAAAATTAGATTCCATTTTTAAATAACAGATATTGACGAGACCAAAATCCAAAACTTATCCTCATATAAATATACTATATTTTATTAACTGATTATAGAGAAAACAAGTATGTGTAATTCTATTTTGACTTGACCATATTATTTTAATAGAAAATCACTTTAAGAAAACCAAATGTGTCAACTCGAGCATTATTAAATAAATGAAAATATCTTGTTTAAAGTAATAAAACTGGTAAAGACATGTTATAAATAATAATGAATTTATCCAATCTGCGTAAAAAGTTCAATCACGAACTACTTAAAATCGAAAGTATTAATAAATTAATATTTTTTAAAACTTAAAGAATAATGAAAAATACAACCCAAAAACTTTTGCCAAAGAATAGAATAAATTATTTCCCTTGACTTTAGTACAAAATAAATTAATTTAGGCATAAAATGTTTCTGGGATGAAAGAAATCGCAGATATGATTAAATCTTCTTGACAGATTCTTCCACTGGAAAAATTTCAATAAAATCTTATTAAAGTTTTAATATGAATGGAATTAAAAAAAATAAAAAAAAAACTCTTTGATGTATATTTGAGGCAACAAAAATTTAATGAATACTTGAATAGAAAGCCACAGAGGCGGATTTCCCAAGACTTGCTTTTGTTTTAATTATTTAATTCTCTTATTATATATGGATAGTTTAAATCTTACATTGAACTATCCAAGTATGAATTAGAAGAAATATACACACGGGACTCTGAACCATTTGCATTAGCAATGATAATTGAAATAAGATAGTCAGGGAAAATAGGAAAATAATTAAATAAGAAAAACTCGCCGGTTTTCGAGGATGTTTTATTTGAAAATTAATATTATGTTTGATAGAAAGAAAAATATTTTGCTTAGTTCGTTGAAAAACAATGAATTTTGAATGTTTTGTTTTTAAAATGTGTAAGTTTAAATGTTCATTTTAGCAGACGAGATCCATTCAATATATCAATTTCAGTTATAGAAGTATCTCTGATTTCTTTAGAACATTTCAATATAACTTATTGTTCATTTGTTGACGTTTAAATTTTTAATGGATATAGTCTTCTGAAATGAAAAATGGGTATTTATACTTTAGCATTAAAAAAAAAAGAAAAAAAAAAAAAGAGAAAAATATCTATAAATATCTATAAATAAAAGATCTATATATATGAGCTATTTTTAAAGAGCACTAGAGGCTTGAGAGAAAAGTGTGACTACTTTGGTAAAATGTCATTCCATTCGAAAATGATGCTTACTTTTACAACGACCTTTCATTTTCCAATTACATAAAATATTATTATTGAACGTAGCAGTTTATTAAGTCTTACTATACAGGTTTATTAAGTATATATATATATATATATACTTATATATATATATATATATATATATATATATATATATATATATATATATATATATATATATATATATATATATATATATATATATATATATATATATATATATATATATATATATATATATATATATATATATATATATATATATATATATATATATATATATATATATATATATATATATATATATATATATATATAAAGTAGAAAGTTGAATTGAGATGATGAAATATTTGAAATATTTTTATTAGTTTTTTACTTCAGCTAGATATATTCTTGAGTATACGGATGTTTTTGTATTTTTTCAATGGAAACCGATAAAAAGGGGTACAAAAATATATTTTTTACTTTTACTGTAGATGCCTCATAAAAAAAGGATATATGTAAAAGAATATAGAAGATAGAATATTTGCATAAGCTCAAATAGTAAGCTTATGCATTTTTAATCGAAATAGATAAGGCAAGCATTCGTTCAGAAAAAGTCTCATTCTAATCTTTTCTCCACTGATTTTTAAGAAACTAATATTTTAATGATTTATTACGTCGGATATTTAACACCATTCAGAACTTGTTTTTTCGCAAGTTAGAACGATAAATAGAATTTTTCCAATAGGCAATATAACGATGAATAAAAAGAAATTTAATTCAAAGATATTTGATGTCAACTGCATCGTTTGCTGTAGAATGTCCTAGAAAACTTGAAAATATTATCTTGTTAGACTCATAAAAAAAAAAAAAAAAAAAAAAAAAAAAAAAAAAAAAGTAGATAACCTGCTTCGAGAAAAATGAATGGATAAATAACGTTGAAATGAACGATAAATAATTCGGAAAAAATTATTTATTTAAGAAAAAAGAAACTATTTCGAGTCCTTAAGATAACTGGAAATAACGTATTTCGAATTTCGGTGGGTTAATCGAATGCAAATATAAAAATGAAAAAGGCCAATATTGACAAAAGCGCAAATCGAATCGAATGAAAGAATGAATATTTGACATCGGATTTAAGCTGAACTCAACCCTCATTGTAGATATATTGAAAAATGGACTTATTCGAAGCATATTTATCTGACAACGATAAAGTTCCATTTTTATAAACGTAATTACATTCATGAAAAATAACTGTTACTTTTAGAATTTTTAGAAGAAATGTTTGCTCTATAGATTATTATTTAAATAATTAAATTAAGAATATTCACATTTATAATTTACAAATTTTTAGTAAGATTAATCTGGTATCAGATGAAAAAGGAGTTTTTATTGATAACAAAACTCGTGAGTTGATTCTTGTTTTTAATTTTTTTTTTTTTATGGTTATTTAGTTCACAACTATTTGTTTTTAACAACATGTTAGAATAATTATATTTTGCATACGTAATGTACTCCAAATAAAAAGTTAATTAATGAATTTACATAATTCTCATCACATTATTTATAGGTTCTGATTAATTTAAGTTTTTATAAAAATATGCTATTGATATAAGTTTACAATTTAAAATAATAAACCGATTGGTTACGACTTGTTTTTATTAATAACAAATCTAATTAAAAGATAATCTAAAATTAAACAGCATTTCTAAGAATCCTCTTAAATCGAAAACACTACCGCATATAGAGAAGACTAGTTTTGGCTCTAATTACATTACTTTCCTATAAATCATCCTACTCTTATGTATTTATCTAGAGTTTTTAAAACAATATCATGTTATAATACTAAGCAATAAACGGCTCTTTTTCCATTGTATTTTATGCCTCATGTTTAAGGTTCTTATATTTTTTACCATATTACGTCTAATTATGCTTTAAAATTTTGTTAATGCTAAAAATTTGCTTAGCTATACTTAAAAGGCTCCAAATCAACTTTTTAACTTCTGAAATTACAAAAACGTTTAATTCTTAACTTAATAAATTTAATTTGAAACCAGTCATTTAATGGATAGTATTACCTAAATCAAGTTATTTATTTCTTAATTAAGAATTTTTTTCTTGGTTAATGTCATTAATTTAATTTTAAACCATTGTCCTTTAGTGAAATACTGATCCAAGTCCAGTTACTTCTAAAATATTTTAGTACAGTTTTACTTAGTGAATATCATATTAAACTTTCATCATTTAATAAACAATGTAATCTAAAACTAACAGGGCATATGAACAAAATATAACCGATGGACATTTGATTTAGAGGATGCTGTTTTCACAAAATTGTTGAGAAAATTTTTTCGTTTGTATCACACAAAGTAAAATAAATTTTCTTATCAACAGGTAACTTTCAACATTAAAATGTTACTGATTATTAGCTTCCAACTAACTTAAATGCCGTCAACTACTAAAAACATCTGTGAAAAGTCATTCTCAAATAATAATAATAATTTTTTATTATGGAAATATCCTGATTTTTTCAGCGTAAACCAAACTGCCCAACTACATTCTTAAATTATTAAATTTTTAAGCTTTTTTCTATTTTTGAAAATCTTATTACAAGAGAATTAATATAATTAACAAGCAGTTTCTTCCAATTAAAAAAAAATCCATAAAATATGGATAGCGAAGTCAATCCGTTTAGCTTACAATAAATTATAAATGAAAGAGGTGATTAGCCATCGAGATTACACGTGTTTCTTAAAAAAAAAAAAAAAAAAGCGTTTACCTTAAAAGAACATGCATGGGCTAGGGATTATGGAAGTAATTAAATTCTTTGAACCGAAATTCTAAGAGAAAATGGATTCCGTATGATCATTTCTACCAATGAGAAACCCGAACTCGTTTTCTTATGTTTGCTAATTTTATAATTTTCATCCCTGAGCAAATGGAGTTTCTGTGATTTTATTGCCTTTTCCGATTTTTATGTTTGATTCTAATTAATGACGAGTCACAAGGACCGGGACCTTTCTCTGCTCGAGATAAAATGCAAATGAGACGCTATCGGATTTTGGTGACATCTCCTCGGATATCGAATTAATTAAAATTTTTCGCTAAAATGGATTGTTTTGAGAGAAAACTTTTCTTCGGCCGAGAATCGAACTTTGTCTTCCGTGTTATGAATTACTGAAAGGGAGCAATTTTAATATTCTGGTGGAAAAATGCGTTTCTTGTATAATGAATTTGGGTTTGAGAATACATTATGACACGCTTGAATTAAATTATAATGAAGTACATTGTGGCATTTCTAATGATGTAAATTCTCACAATGTGAGTGAACTATTAATTAAAAAATTTTGGAAGAAAAATTTAAGGTTCTCTGATAGTTATATTTAAAATAAACGACAAATGTTTTTACGCTTTTTAATTGGAACCATGCTAGAACTTTCGTTAGCTTGAATATTAATTAAATTATATTAATTTTTTAATATAGTAGTTAGAAGAAAAATAAGGAATCTAAACTATGAATAGTTCTTTAGAGAACTTATTTAAGTTGCCTTAAAAGCAAAGAAATTTAGTCGAACATGATAAATAAACTGGCCATCGTGAAAGGTTGAGCTGATTGAAAAAGCAGTTTTTAATGATAATTAGTACAGAGGTTACTTATTGCTACTCTTAGTGAGGTTTTGTAATAATCCTATAAATATTTTTTATACAGTAATACCATCTTTATAATATACAAAATGCCATGGGATATACTTTTCCAATTATTTATGCTGGTACGAAATATTTAGAGTGAAGAGATCCTATCAGTACTTCGCTTATTTTATAATTAAAATTGTTTATTGTAAACTGCATTGAAATTACATAATAAGAAACAAAATTTCCTAACTTTATTTTGCGAAATTTTGTTTCACAATTTTATCTTGCGAAATTTTTCTTATTAAAAATATTAGAACTTTTTAAAGTTTTTTTTAAAAAAATTAGCTGCACAACAATTCTTGGCAATTCGAGTGCACTCTTTATTGTTCTCAAAATAATTCTAGTTATTTACTTTAGATAGAATCACATAATAACTCTCTATTTAGTTTCTTTTCATGATAAATTTATTCCAAAAGTATAGATTGAAAATAAAAAATGCAAAGGTAGACACATGTTTTTACTTTATTTTATTGTCAATTTTATTATTTCATACTTTTAATGAATAGGTGAAATAAATTATGAATTTATTATACCTGCAAAGAATATCTATGAATCCTCTGTGAATCCTATCTATACGTTTCAACGAATTATGAAGGCTTAAACTACACCTAAAATCAGTTTTTCTTCTTATAAATGCATATTTGACCTAGTAGAAATAATAGTTTTGCCATATATTCTTATCACCAACTAATATTATAGAAATATAAAGGTTTCTAGTAGAGTTATCATAAGTGTGCCTCAGAATCACCTAAAAACATTTAGTTTTGTAAAAATGACAAATTTTTACAAATCTTTACGTTTATAAAATAGAACCTGTAAATCGCTTAGTATTGCTGCTCTTGCGCTAAAAACGTACGTTGATATCTCCCCATTAATCCATTAGAAATAAAAGTCAAACTTAGAACTGAAGAAGATGGTAAGCAATTTATTAAATTTATCAGTACTTAAGTTAATAGATTTTGATATGGGGAAATTGACGCTCTTTTTTTCTTTGGATTAATGGTTTTTTCAACTATCTTCAGCTACATAGTTATGAGTCATTAAGTGTATAAAGTTACCTTTTCAATCAGTTAGTTGAGAAAAAAATTACACATTGTAAATGTTGGTAACATTTAACATTCTTGGTGATAATCATCGTAAATATGCTATAAAAATGGTTTCCATTTTTATTTCTCAGCTATGTTTCCAGATTGTGAAACTTATTTTATGTATTGCAGGCAGTTCTGGCTAAATAGCCGATTATGGTCTTTAACGTTTTATGATTCGATTTGATGTCGTTGCTATTGTGTTTAGTGGATAAAGAACCGTCATTAAATTTCTCTGAATTGTTGTAAGACTTGATAGGATAAATGTCCGATATAAGCTTTCCATCTATAAAGTCTCACGTTCGTATTATAAGTCCCGTTAATGTCCATGTCAGTTAATGTAATTATTTAATCCTGTTAGTTTAAAAAACTTCTCTAATTTAAAAATAATTGGTAATGTTTATAATTTTTTTTATCTATACTATAAAATATGTTTTTAATTTATAATTTTTTTTCCCTACAGAAATACAAAAACAGGAGAATTTTTTTTCGTATGTTTCTACAGTTTTGAAATATTTATCTTGGTTAAGGCAAATTATGCAGAAAAACAGAGTTTAACTATACTTTTTGCTAGCAAAAAATTAGTTTATGGAACTAATTAAATTTCTTTAAATAATTGAGAGCTAAGGTCTATTTGGTTATGTAATATATTTCATGACTTATTAACACTTAGTTACTATTAGGGGTCGTTCAAATATTACGTAAGCATGTTTTTGGTAATTTTTGACTCCCTCCCCCCCCTTGTCAGCAAAAATAAGCAAATCGCATACCCCCCCCTCTATAATTACGTAAGCATACGGTAACCCCCCCCCCTGCTCCTGATTTTTTTTTTTTTTTAACGTTAATAATCTAAAAAAAAGTTAGGATTCAATGCAAATAATGAACTTTAACTCTCCTTAAGAGGGAAAAAAAATATATATTTAATTTTTTTTTAAATCTTAAGTTTATCACAATTTTAATGGCACATAAATGTAATTTTCATAATCAATTAAGTCTATTTAGTCAGATGTTATCCAGGGCTGCTCTAGCCAGTTTTTACTGTCTGAAATTATAGGGTTTCTGGCATCTGATGTTATTGCTTCATTACTTGTTTCGTACAAGGAATCTGGGCAAACTTCCTCTTCGCTTATCCACTCGGTATCTTCCATGCCTTCTACATAATTGATGAAGCACATCAGTTCATTTGCTAGACGAGCAGCAATTCTCATAGACCGAATTAGGCAGGCTCTCTGGCTATTTTCGCCATGAACAATTTTCTTATGACGAATTGTCGTGTCCTTGCAGACAATTGTGATTTGATGGACGGACAAAAATAGTCAAATGGCATTTTTAAAAATCCCCCCAGGGGGACATGCAGGTTCAATCTTAGCCGGAGACTTAATTCCAGAAATTCCCCTTCCTCACTTGTTATTAAATCGTGTGGTGTTTGGGCCATTTTGATAGGTGGAGGTATCAAGCGTTCTTTTAAAATGCGAAATAATCCACTACGAGCATGAGAGCAACACTGCTTTTCTTCGCATTTTACAATTTGTAGAAAGTATTGACTCTCTTGCACGTGCTTCGAATACCAGTTCATATCACAGGTTTTTTTAGAAATAAAGGGATTATTAAATGCTTACGTAAGCATCACTCATACCCCCTCCCCCCCCCCTTGTCAGCAAAAATAAGCAAATCGCTAACCCCCTTCCTCCCCCCCCCCAGGTGCTTACGTAATACTTGAACAGCCTCTTAGTGAGGAATAGTTATAAATATGCTTCTATATTTTGAAACTTGATAAAAATTTAAATCTTCAAAAATAAGTTAGTCATTAATGGATAATTTTATATAATCTTATATAACAGGCAGAATAAACCTACCACAGAAACTCAACAGCAATAGGAAGCTTGTACAATATCCCGTTTTCGTTTGTTAAATACCCTTTGCTGATAATATATTTTTTCTGGTAAAATTGAAAAACAAGTTTGCCTCTCTAAAATACTTTCGGAAAAAACCAATTAGCAGAGTTTACGAGCAGTTTTCGTTAGGCTGGGATGGCCTTATTTGTTTAACTTACTGTATAATATAAGGCAATACCACTTATTTGAAGGGGGGGGGGAGTGAGAGAGAATAGTTTAAATTATCTTATATAGAAGAAAAGAAGGTTGTCATTCATTAACTTTTGTTGAAGTTTTGAATGAATAGCTTTAAGTGAAAAAATTTCATTCATAATTTAGAAATTACACAAAGTGACGTTGTAGACAATAATGACTCTATAATGACAGTAATTACTCAAATATATTGTAATTTGTTCTTAATTTAAAACATAAAAAGATAAAAAAATCTTCCAGTTTTTTTTTTTTAATGAATTCTTACATTGATTTATATTTAAATCACATTTTCCAAACAGGGGAAGAATATAGTTAGCTTACAATGCATATTCTTGTTTTACTTAAAAAAAAACTTTATTAATATACACAATCGTGCACGAACCCCCCCTCCCCCCTCCATTCATCCCCTGGAATTTCTAGCTACATAACATAATTGCAAACATATATGGCAAAAATTTGTTTAGAAATATTTTTGGTTAATTTATTTCAATAGCATTGGTGTTATTTTGTATTTTATATCCACATTTTCATACCTAAATCTTTGATTTCCATTTATTGTATAACAAAAATGGGTTTAATTCCAAAAATTGATATTTAACACAGCTTTTTTTTTGCATTTATTAAGCATTTTCTCAATATTTACTAATATCATAAGTTATATCAATTGTTCAACAAGGTACATTCAAAGAAAGTACGTTACTTCTATACCTTCAACTTTACACAAAATACTGATATTTCATAATTATTTAAACTGTCGAGACGAGAATTAAACCTGTCCTTATATACCAAGATATGAAACGATTAAATGTTGTCTTAATCAACTACATAAAGCCCTAAAGTATTACGGATCGACTAACTGCAAAATCATTAGTGAACGAAACTTGTAAAATGCTGAATGGCAGGCTTTTGTAAGGGTTTAATTTGCCCATATGCTTTGTTCACCGAGCATAGTTCCTTGTCTTGTTGATGTAGAATGTTATGCAAGGAGAGCATAATTCAAACTTGTAATGTAAACTTAACATTTCTAATATAAATATACACAGCGACAATCGTGCTTTTTAATGGCAATGAGATTGATTTGGTATTCAAATATAGAAAAAGGAAGATTTCACAGTTATGTTTTCCCATTGGAAGAAAGTTATTGATTTCTCACTTTGAAACAATTTAGGAGTAGCTTAATTGAATGTGCTTTTTTAAAATAAAAATATAGCCAGTGTTCGCAGTTCTGATAACCTGAAGAACTGATATTTCAAACAAGTCCCACTTTGTTTTCTATTAACTAAGTTATAGATTTAATGTTTACTCCAATCAAAAGATTTTTGTGTTTAAAATAGGTAATTTCAATTGACTGAATTTATAGCCCAACTAGATATAGTGAGTTATTTTAATTAGGTGTGTAACTTCGATGTGGAATTAAATTTATTGAAATACTATTTTTGTATTGCTATGCAAATCTTGTTAGTTAGTCTTTGTTACTTTATGAGTATAATGGAGGACAAAGCTAAAAGTAAGCTAATCAACAAAGAATCATTTGAATACAATTAAACCTTCGTCAGACATTAAAATTTTTATTGAATTTACAAGATAGTTCTAATTTATTACACGTGGATTATTATAGAATTATAATAAATGGTTTAACGCAAATATTTATTTATATATTAAGAGTCAAAACTGAAGATTTTGAAAGATAGCAAAACGTATTATGTATGTAACATACTTTTAATGCGATTTAGGTCTAAATCCTTTGAGAATCGTGCTTCTTTTTCTAAATCTGTTTAGCTAATCGAACTAAATGTATTCCAAAGTTTATCATTTTATCCTAAATTTTTTATTTAAAAAATATACTAGTTTTGAAAATAATGTTAAACTTAAACAATACTTGTTAAAAAGTTAACACTAATACCATCACACTCTATACTGTCATGCAACTCAAGCAACCTCTCAAGCTTACATTTAACTAAAGTGATTTTATTTTAAGTACTTCAAGATGTTATCGACAAAATAAACTAAAAATTTATGCTTTAGGAGGTTCAGTTGTGATTGAACATTCGTAGCGTCATAAAGTTCACCGGAGCTGAAAATTTTCAAATGCTCCGTTACTCTTTGCTGTTTTGAAAATAATTATAATTTTTTTTATAACATTAAGATTTCATGTTTGTTTGTATAAGATCTTCCAATAATCAGTGTTTAGAAACAGGGATAATTTTGGAAACTATGCAGTTTGGACACTTTAGAAATATTTTTACGAGTTACGATGTTTTTTTTTTTTTTTTTTAATATTTAAAATCAATCTTGAACGGTTTGTCAAATCGTACAAAAATATTTTAGCTGTATTTTGTATTTATTTTCGATGATTCGTTTTTCTTAAGCATTCGTTGAAATTAGCATTTAAAAAAAAAAAATATTATGTATAATTTTATTATAAATTATTTAAAATACTCCTTTTTTAATAAAAAAATTATGAAGAACATTTGTTTTAAACGTTACTGCGAATAATGTAATATCAAAACATAGTGATTTGCAAAAGAATTTTGGACTTGAGTAAAATATTAAAATAAACAAAATTAACGCATTTTTAAAATTATTATATTTTTTTTTCTAAAATCATGTTTTGTTAATAATGCTAGCAACATCAATCACACCTATTCAAATATTTAAAAAACTCTACGAAGTAAGTTAGAGATTTAAGTTCAGGCTTTAGCGGTTTCTCGCTTTTTTTTTTCTTTTATATACTTGGTTAAATTGGATTACAAAAAAGATTATTTAATTTGATTAACATGTTTTAAGATTTTACATGCGTGATATTACAAAAAGAAAAATGATACTTAGTTTTCGATTAATCGATCTAAAATTTTATATTATTCTTCAATTTTGATGTTTATGTTGCATGAGGCTTTTAAATTGAAATCTTCTTTTATTTAAATTGAGATTCTAACCAACTACATAGTATGGTAGTAAAAACAGTTCTACTTAATTACATATAATACAGTCAAAATTTTGATTTTAATAGAAGTTCTCTTAGAGGAATAATTGACTATCATGAAGTCCTTTTGAATCAGTAATGGATATCAATTACTGAAAATATATATATATATATATATATATATATATATATATATATATATATATATATATATATATATATATATATATATATATATATATATATATATATATATATATATATATATATATATATATATATATATATATATATATATATATATATATATATATATATATATATATATATATATATATATATATATATATATATATATATATATATATCAATTGGTGTAATAGATAATGTTTTGTTATCGATCACTGTCATTGTTTTGCAGCATTTTCACACCCTTAAGCTTTACAAAAAATTAACTAATGGGTTTCTAAACAATATCTGATGAGAAAAGTTGTCATGTTCGCATTCCAAACTTTGGTTTTAGAAATCAGTAGGAGAGTTGTTGAAGGTATTTCTTTGTACCAATTTTTAATTGAATTTGGTCTTGAGCTTTACGGCTTTGTGTCACATGAAATGCAATTTCCCGTCAAATCCATCAAAACCCACTCGGAAAGATCCTTTTAAATTTTGAACAATTTAATTCATTTAGTCCAAACGCCCCTTCTTTGTTTCAACACAGGATTCCCCAGGAACAGCTCTTAACTCCATAAAAATGCAAAACAAGCCCCAGCCACGAATAAATTTACCTAAAAAATTCAATATTTATCCTACGCCACTTACCTTTAAAAGTACTTTAAATCTATAACCTAAAATAAAGTTTCAGCACAAAAAATAAATTCCCCTAAACAACCTATTTTTTTAGTTATTTCCTTACTCAACCAAGGCAATGCCCTCATAGACCGATTTGATATTCAGCTTTTCCCACAAATGGTTGCAGTTGCAGTTAATGAAGGCAAGCATGCTCGTTAGTGGAGAGCCCACTAATGCCTCGTCAGCCACTACAGGAATGCGTTGTCAGCCATAGTACGAAGGGTGCATTCCTCTTTTTTTTTTATCACTATCTCGTCTGCCAATTTAGGATCTGATCACCCTTCCTCCAGAGATTCGAAGGGAATTCATAAATATTAACATCATGGGTCTAATATGGGAGGCGCTGTCTGGACTGCTGCAATGAGGTTTTATTCTTATTGGGCAATTTGTGTTGGGATAGGATTGTTGGTGTTGTAGCTAGATGAATTATGATAACTGAGGTTAGTGCTCTTGATTAAAGATCAAGGGTTAACTTTCGGAATAATTAGTTATAAATAATACATATTTTTGTGGTTATTGAGTACACTTTTAGTGGATGGGACTAGTATATAATTCATGCTCACTCTATTGGTTCTTGGTTGATTTAGGAATTGCAGAAGAGATCGCCGACACGTGCAACATACATGATAAAAAAAAATTCTTCAATTTGTAGAACATGACTCATGTTCTTTAATAACACTTTATCAAAATATTTTATACTATTTTAAAAGTAATTATACATAGGAGGATTCAAATGTAATATGAAATTAGAAAAATCGAACACTTGCGAATAATTGACACTAGAACAATGCAGTTTTCATAAAAAAATGTGCCGAAGAAAAATAGTTGTTTACATAAGAAAGAAAACCACAGTTCATTTTCATTTACAGATGGCTCTGCAGGTACCTATAAGTAATTGTTATTTAAGTTGATTGATACCGTTAATTAATTATTATTTGTTTTAATTCACCATCTGTTGAAAAAAACTCCTAACATGTGGAAAGAAAAATCTTTTTTTGGTAGAAAAATAACTTGATTGTTTTCCTTACATTTCTGCTAAAACAGCATCTTTCTATTTCTTTATTTTTTTGTAATCCCATTATTTGACATTCGTCGCATTTATAGACATTATTTGTATTATTACACATTTTTATACATGGCAGTATGTATTACTAGAGTGGAAATTTTTTTTATCTTTACTACTTTTTATTTTAATACGTGTATCTTCAATAACATAGAAATGTTTTTGTATTTATTGAATTAAAAATTTCATTAACATTTTCTTAAGGCATTTAGATTACTTGATAGAAATAGGAATGTTATTCTTATTCAACATCTACTAAATACATATATATTGATTTTCAAACTTTCCAATTATTTATTGCTTGATTTGTATCAATATTAGTTTCGAATCAAAATACTTTGGAAATTGATATCTTGGCCTGAAATATCCTGAAATACTTTTATTGGTAGTCCATCCAGTTCATTATTTTGTATACTGTTTATAATAATTCCATTTCATATAGTATCACAAAACTGATGCGTAAACAGGCTTATAAATCTGAAAAATAGAGTGCTACTTTTGCATGTAATTGTAACTAATATTGGCAGAAGTGTGTAATATAATATATAATTTAAATAAATTATATAAAAAAAAATGCATATAATATTTGTCACAAACATTTGAATAAAAATATTCTATAAACGCCTACAATAGCACAAAACAAGTAGTGAACCGTAACGTAACCTTTAATTAACTAACATTCAAGAAAAATACTGCAACTTAAACATATTTAACCTCTATATGTATAAGTTGTTTTATATCTTTATATCTGGAACAAGTGTAAAATTTTTTTTTTTTTAATTTATTGGAATGTTTTGTGTGGAATATTTTGAAAATGCTATTATAATTAAAATGCCATGCATAGAACTAATACAATATAAATACATTGACTAGATAGTACAATATTGCTGTTATTGAGTTTAAAAAAATGTATTTCATTTAATAATGAATGTTCACAATTTAAAAAACATCTATTTTTTTTAAAGTATAATGGATATCATAACTGTAATGAAGTTTTGAACAATATTGGCATTTGATGAAATTTACTGCTTTAGTTGTTGCAGATATCGAATCTTTAAAACATATTACTTTAATCTAACACCAAAGTTTTAAAACTATTTCTACAAAAATCGACAGAACAGTTTTTGGAAGTCTATGAGAGTATTTTCAAAGAAGGGGACCTTATCAAGTAAATTGTGCTTTAAGAAGCGAAGCCTAGTTAAAATGAATTGATAACAGAAATCCGGAAAATTCTTTCTTTTCATTCCGAGTTCTCTTTTTCCTGTTTCGGAGATCTTTTGTCTTCTGCATTCTTCTCAATTCTTGTCTGAATGTCTTGGAGAGATTGTCATCGCTGAAATACAAAGAGGAATTTCCAGGGATTCTGCTATTGATATCTTTTTAAAGTAATAGATTTCATTTTATTTTTTACCTTTTTTCCTTGTTTCAGAAAACCGTTCTGGATTAAAGAATTGCGCTTATCAAATTTTATTAGAATATTCCTGTTTCTTGCTAGCTGTTCTCGTCTTTAAATGATATATTTTTTTTCAGAAATATTTTATATTTCATGTGCGTGTACATAAAGTTATGGCTAGAAATCCTTAGCAGTTTCTATCATAAAATATTGCCTGGTGTTATGTGGCTTACCTTAACTTTTAGCTGCGTTTCTGCCACGATTTCAGTTGTTGGGAGTAAAAATATTAAAACCCAGATTTGTATTATTTATACGATGTCCATTTGTATGTAAAGTTTGAAATTTAGATTGGATAGTGAATTTAGAAATTATCTGAATAATAAAAAATTAAACTAGGGAATCAAAAAGTGAACTTTGTGGACGAGGTATTAATTCAATCCAAACGTTCTTTTGAACAGTTCTTAACTTATTACATAATGTTTCATTTAAAAGCTTTTCCCTTTTGGAAACGTTAACAATCATATTTTGAGTACAAAATCCATCACATTACTACCGTGCAGAGCTGACAAAGATCAATGAAAGATATGTTTCTTTTTAAAAGCTTACATCATTTCTACTTTGAATACAAGTGTTTCATCTAGGAAATTTACAAGGTTTATTTAATTGTCTAAAAACATCACTGAGGTTAATTTAATTAAGCATGCTAACTGAAAGTACAATCACGATTAAAACTCTTCCATTAGTTATTGATAACGTCCACTGAAGAAAGATATGATGACCCTATCGCACCGAAACTATTGAACCCGTTATTGTTGTGTGAAAGGGAATTATTTCTTGGAGGTATTTTTGGGTGAATGGTACCTCATTTGCGTCTTTAAATGGATGAAAATCCATAATATTGCTACCTGTGGCTCCAGCAACCAAGGCGAGTCTATATGTTGCGATCGACATCGTGTCTATTTACTATGAAAAGAAACATAACATGTAGAGAATATAAGGTCTAGTTTAGAAGGTTACAGGTTCGGATCGCTTTCAGCGTCACTACTGAGGAGATTGCAAATACCAAACTGGAAATGACCCCGAGGCAAGGTATCCATCATGTTAGGCCTAACACTATAACCATTAGACAAAAGCAATTGCTGTTTTCCAATGTGAAGTTTCGTGGTTTTGAAGTTCGCCACAGGGCCATATTTTACACAGGGCATTCGGGGCACGTGCCCAGGACTCCAGAATTTTTGGGGGTCCCCAGATAATTCAGGTCCACAATCCGAAATTTTTGGAAATTCGATAAAACAAGTTGTGTTTAAAGTTTTTTTTTTTAAATTTATTTTATTAATATTTTTTTTTTTTGTAAATGAGAGACTCATTTTTCTATATCGTCTGCTTAGTATATTTTCTTCATTGGTAGAAAGTGACTTTCTTTCTTGGCAGTATAATTCCAGAAGAAGAAGATTAAACGGCAATTTTTTTTTTTTTTTTTGTAAAATGGACTTGTGCTCTTTCTTAAATGTCTCCTTCATTTAGTGAAAGCTTAATCACTAGACATTTTTCTTTATATCTATATTTTTAATTTGAATGCCTTTTAAGTATTTTTTTTATGAAATTGGGTATGTTTATAGAATTGTTGATATTCCCATTAATTCAATTGTATATAATAGTTTTTACAATTTGACAGCTTATAAAACTGTATACAGGTTCGGGTTTATTTCAGAATAGACATTTCATTGTAATAAATGTAATTTTCTGTGGAATTCAATTGATGCAATTTTTTGTTTTAAACGATATTTTATTACAATTGGTATAAAAGGCCTCTTTTATTGGTTATAATTTTCTTTTGAAAGTCACTTATCACGAGAAGGGGGCCCCCTACTAGGGTTTGTGTGGGCCCCTATATTTGTAAGTTGGGCCCTGGTTCACCACACCATCAATGCTCTATTCCAAGACCTCTTGTAAGCTAAATGAGCATTCAGTTTCGCAGGCGTGAGTGAAGAATATATCATGTTTAAAAAAAGATAGCATATTTATGATAAAATGACAGATCATTTCTAGTATATTCAATAAACTCTACGAATTTTATAAGAAAACTTTTCACACAATTAAAAGTAAAAAATATAACTTATAGAAGGTAAAGGTAAATTAAAAATATATTTTCAATAATTTTTATTGTTGAGTGTTAGTAATTATTGTAAAGAACTAAATATCAGCAATTGTGTGATTTCAATTGAATTTTCTTTGGTTTTATAAACTCACACTCCCTTGAATATTTCAAGTCATAGAATATTCTTCTCGAACTTCCAATTTTTTTTTTAATACTGTTAAATTTCAATTGCAGAACGTCACACAAAGACATTCTGAATAATTTTTGTCTTTTTGAGGCAACCCAAATTATAATGTACATAAATTTGTTTGCTAAAAAGTGAGGCATTGTACAGTACGCAAAAAAAAAAAAAAAACACAGAACGATGGCTATATCTTCGGTTCTAATTATCGTAGAATCTTACGGTTTGCACCAAAATATTTTGCTTACGATTTTCTATATATCTGATGCATTTTTTTCTTGAGGGACCGTTTACTAAGTAAAAGTAACGCTATCTTCAAAAATTTCAATACGAACCCTTATTTTTTATCATTTCATTCGATTCAGAATACATCATTTACCTTACATACCAAATTTCAATGCATTATGTTGAAAAACACGTCACTTATGAGCGAAAATATTTCGACCATTTTTTGACCGATCTTCAGGGAGAATTTCCATAAAACGAAAGGTATTTTTAAGGTTCTTCTTCACAGTGGGCGAAATCGAACGGTCAATGTGGCGCGTTTCACAACGTTAAAAAATACAAATATTCTAAAATTGCATAGAAATTACTTGGATTTATAGTGACATGTTAAGATTAATACAAAAATAGCAAGTAAACGCAAAAGTAACATAATTTATTTACAACATTAAAGATGTGCATTCTTCACACGAAATAAATAAAATATCGAAAACTGTAATTGCAGAAATATAACGAATACTACTGATAATTAGAAAATTAATAAATATTAAATGTAGGCATTAGTAAACAGTATTTAGCAAAGCATGAATATTTTACAGAAATATTTCACTATAAACACAAATGTAACTAGATCGTTGAAATTATTTATAAAATGAAAAAGTCACATGATTCAGTAAAATTTTTAAAGGATAACTTATTGAAATTGCTTAAAAAATGTTGTTTTAAATAAATGGAATTTAAGAAAGCAAATTTAAAAAAAAAAAAAAATTGATAGTTTACAGAAAAAATAATTAATAATTTAAAAAACTAAAAAACACGCTTTAATAGAAAAGTGAACTAAAAAGTAGAAGATAATTTTAAATAAGTTTGAAATAAGAATAGAGTGATTAACAACTAATATTTATTTTATCGTACAAAAGCGTGGGGTGCTTTTTAAGATATTTTCATAATGGCTCTACTTTTACCAATATCTCTCATTAAATATTTACAAAAATTGACATCAAGCACCCCACGCTTTTTTACGATAAATTAAATATTTCTTGTTAATCACTATTCTTATTTCAAACTTATTTAAAATTATCTTCTACTTTTTAGTTCACTTTCCTATTAAAGCGTGTTTCTTAGTTTTTAACTATCGGTTATACGATAATTGAACGTTATGCGCTTTTCCACACCTTTAGTTTACCTTGAATTAATTTTTGATAGTTTTCAAAAGTCGTCTACTATACGGTCCCTTAAAGTGAGCGTTTTTTACATTTTCTCTAAAAAATCGAGAACTAATAGTCAAAATGGAAAGAAAAAAATTATGAGGGGGGGGGGGGGGGGTTTAGACCATGGTAAATCTAATGAAAGCAAAAAAAAAAATATATATGTTTCTATTCAATTTTTTTTTTAATTGCTTTATTAATTAATAATTAATTATTAAAAAAGAAGTTGATTCAAAAGCTGATTGCTATTTATGTTTGGCCATTTAGAAACTACCTTTTGAAAAAAAAAATTACTGAAATATATTAATTATTTAAGTATTTATGGCCAAAAAACCAACTTTTTTATTTAACATTAATTTATCATTTTCTTTTTATCATTTAAATTACAAACCATTCATTAAAAATTACGAATTTGTATTTCGCATTCTTTTTTAATGCTGAATCCAAATATGGAATAATATTATGAGGTTGCTATTGAACTTTTTAAAATTTGGTTCTGTTTTAATATGTAGATGACCCCTCATGATAAAAAAAACTACATACAATTATTAAAAACCTTTCACGATTTACAACGGTACCTTTTGTTTGTTATTTTAACAATTAGAACAAAAGATATAGCCATCGCTCTGTTTTTTTTTGGGGGGGGGGGGGTACTGTACCATGTACTTATATATTACAACATCATCGTATTTTTCTTTTTTTATAAAAATTTACAAAGAGTATCAATGCTTGAAAGGAAAAAAAAAAAAAAAAAAAAAAAAAAAGCTTTTATGAAACATTTAAAATGTTCTCCAATTTTTAATAAAACACAGTCATTTTAAACAATGTCGTAAAAATGCCGGCTTTTACTTGCAACAGTTTTATTCAAAAGAATAATTAAAAACACCGTTCAATTCCTACAAAAGGCTTTGGTTTTCTTGAAAACTTGAAGGATTTCCTTTTAGCCAAGAAATGGAAATACTCTTGAGTAATTGGTGGAGTCTCTGATGGAAAGAAATACTTGCAGGTATGTACGAAGATTTAGCATAGTTGGTTGAAATGAGTAGTGTATTTTAATGTTTTATTTGTATTAACCATTAGTTTTATTTCTTAGTTTTAATTAAATTCATTCTTATTTAATGATTTAATTTTTATTAACTCTTATGACAATGCTTTTAAATTCATTAGATTGATCTTTGATTAATATAATATAAAAATAAGTACCTTTAAAAATGTGTACATACCATTTCTATTAGGCAATTTTTTTTTAACATGTATCAATAAGTTGAGAAATTTAAAAAGTTCCTATCACTTAACGAGTGAATGGCATTCTGTTCAAAACATATTTTTCCAATCTATATAAAGTAAATGAGAATTCTTAATTCCGAAACGTCAGATTTGAATCAGCTTGAAATAGAAAATATATTATTTGCAATGCTAGATCAAAATTTAATCATAGATCTTACCATTCTCAGCAAAAATTTTGCAGTCAAAATATCTTAAGAATTGTTCAAAGTTCTGTGACTGAATATTAATTTATTTTCATACGAAATGTGTTTAATTTAAGATTAAGAAGCTTATTTTTAAGATAATCATCCTGTATCACATATTAAGGGGCTTATGAACTTTTTTTTGTTTTATTTACGCATCAATAGAGTCACAAATTATGAAAACAATTCTTTAAATAATTTTGCTTTGGAGCCAAGTGACTTCAAGTGTGTTGTCTGAATCTATATACTTAATATAAAATGAGATTTTTATGGTTCAACCGTTTTTTTATGAGACAAAAATATGTAGAATGCAATTAAGTTGTTTGATGTCGTTAAACATGTTATATATTAATATAATTATTCAATTTTTATTTATTTTGATGGTGAATTATTTAATGTATCTTTACAATAAAACAAAGTGTGTTTCGGTCTGTTTGTGTTTCTGTTGATTTGTTTATTGTCTGAAATTCATACGAGATATTTCGTATTTAAAGCTTCTACTTCTCGAAATATTCACATTTATTCTGCTTGCAAATCTTAGTCTCAAAAAGTATTACAATATTTTTCAACATCCCAAGATTTATTTATTAAAAACATCTTGGTGGGTGACTGGTGCATTGAACATTATTTTTTTGAGGGGGAAAGTTCAGTATGGACATCTGAAATTTTATGATAGTACTATTGGCTGATAGTATTTCTTGCCGTCATAATTCGTTGTAAGACTAGTTGCCTGATATATAAGTGATCATACACAAGATTAAGATAATATTTTTTGGGTTGAGGAAAGAAGCTGTTCCAATAATATAAGTCATTTGACCAGAAAAAGTGAGAGAATAATTTATGTTATTATATTTATTGGTTGGTTACAACACGTTGATTGGAAACAAAGAAAAACCATATTGCTGCAGAAATTTTGACAACAAATTCAAAAGTCTTTAAGTTTGGGCAGCATTATATTTTTAAATGTAAAGTTGGAGGACTTTTCAGGACTTTTCTTCTGGCAAAGCTTCAAAGTAAATCCCTTTGCTTCACAAATATCCAGAAAGTATTTCTGATCTTTGCCAAGTGTCGATTTGTCGGGGAGAATTTGGAAAGGTGTATCTGGGGAATTATGTTCAAACTACCACTGGTAATATTTTACATTTCTTAATCATTTTCTACATCATAACTGAAAATGAGTTAGATACTGTTGTGTTTTACTTACTTTTTTAAGCAAATGGCGAAGAGGTAATTCATTGAAGTGCATTCGGCAAATAAGCGCAACTATATAGGGCAATTTATCTGCTTCGCTGATTTTTAACAAACAAAAGGTACCGTTGTAAATCGTGTAAGGTTATTAATAATTACATGTAGTTTTTTTGTCATGAGGGGTCATCTATATATTAAAACATAACCAAAAAACTTTAAAAATTTCAATGGCAACCTCATAACATTATATCATATTTAGATTTAGAATCCAACCCCCCCCCCCCCGTCTAAATACCAAATTTTAAAATTTTTTAATGAGTGGTTAGTAATTTAAATGATGTAAAAAAAAAAAAAAAAAAAAAAAAAATGTTAAAAATAAAATTTGTTTTTTTGGCTATAAATTCTTATATAGTTAATATATTTTAGCAATTTTTAAGGATAGTTAAGGATTTTCTAAGGATAGTTTGCTTAAAGACAAACATAAATAACATGCAGCTTTTGTATTAAACAGTTTTTAATAATAAATTATTAATTAATAAAACAATTTTAAATTGTTTTTGAATAAAAACATATATTTTTTTTGCTTCCATTATATTTACCATGGTCTAACCCCCCCCCCCCTTCACAATTTTTTTCTTTCCATTTTGACTTTTAGTTCTCGACTTTTTAGCGAAAATGTAAAAAACACTCACTTTAATTGACCATATAGTAGACGACATTTGAAAACAATCAAAGAATAATTCAAGGTAAAGTAGAGGTGTGGAAAATAGCACAACGTTTAATTACACTATAATATTGGTCATTGCATTAAAATTTGATGGTGGTATTTACCGTTTTTGGCAACAATTTTTTTTACATAGGCAAAAAAAAAAAAAAAATGCGATGGCATTTACACATTACAATGTTCTTTCTTGGGCATGAAACAAGAAAAAAAATTCAATCGTTGCTGGGTGACGCTCAAGGACAGAGAACTCTGTATTAAACGTACTCGATTTTCAACTTCATAAGCTTGTATCGCATTTCTACTGGAACTTCAGAGGTGGGAACGACCTTAAGAGGCCTTAAGCACGGACATTTTAATCAAAATCATTAGAGCCGTTTTTTAGCAATTGTTGAAAAAAAATATATATATATATTTTCATGATTGCAACTTTAGGCGCATGCCCGATTTTGACAAAAACCAGTATCCATGGCCACCAACCACGTTCATAAAATTTGAGCATCGTAAGTCATTTATTCGGGAACTACGCTCATGGAAAATTTGTGGGCATTATGAAAAGTCAGGATTGATTTTTCCGGTGTGCAATCAACTGCTGAACTATGGAGAGCTGCTGAAAAATCTTGGAATTCTTTATGGGCTGATCCGGACATCAAATTCAGTTTGATCGATTCGCAACATTTGATCGATTCGTTATCGACCACGATGGGCATATACAGCCAACTAATTTTTTTTCAAAAAAAAAAAAAAAAAAAAAAAAAAATTACATTCATTAAATTACATTTATTTAAACAACATCATTTTTTAAGCAGTTTCAATAAGTTATCCTTTAAAAAGTTTACTGAATCATGTGATTTTTTCATTTTATAAATACATTCAACTATCATGTTATATTTGTGTTTACAGTGAAATGTTTCTGCAAAATAAATAATCACGCTTTGCTGAATACTGTTTACTAATGCCTACATTTTATATTTATCAATTTTCTAATCATCAGTAGTATACGTTTTACTTTTGCTATTACAATTTTTGATATTTTATTGCTATTTCTGTATTAATCTTAAACGTTACACTATAAATCCAAGTAGTTTTTATGCAATTTAGACTAATATTTGTATTTTTTAACGTCGTGAAACACGCCGCACTGAGCGTTCGATTTCGCCCTCTGTGAAGTAGAACCTTAAATGGAAATTCTCCCTGAAGATTGGTCAAAACATGGTCTAAACATTTTCGTTTATAAGTGACATGTTTCTCTACATAATGAATTGAAATTTGGTATATAGAGTAAATGATATATTCTAAATCGAATGAAATGATAAAAAGTAGAGGTTCGTATTAAAAGCTTCGAAGATAGCATTACATTTACTTAGTAAACGGCCCCTTCAGAAAGAAATTGCATCAAATATATAAAAATTCGCAAGCAAAACATTTTGATGCAAATCTCAAGATTCTACGATAATTAGTACAGAAGATATAGCCATCGTTCTGATTTTTTTTTTTTTTGCGTACTTATCAAGTCACAGGGTAAATGAGAATTAACAACGGTTTCAATGCAATCAATGGCTACACATATGTTGCAGATTAATTTTCGGTAGACACATGTTTTACATACCTACTGTTAGGAAGAACACGACCGATTTTCTTTGATCCCGGTTCAGAATTATGGAATATATCTCTTTGGCTATGAATTTTATGTATTTCCTATCTCCTACTTGTTCAAAGAATTCGACTTGTTTCTTCTGCCACTTCAATATAAAGGCCATTGAAGTTTTCTAATTTAACCTGTTGGTAGAAATTTACTAGTCTTTCTTTTTCTGCGAAGTTTTGAGCTATGTTGGAATTTGCGTCCTTCTCTATATTTAATCCTACACCATTTAACACAGATGAATGAGTCTGTGCACTACTTCTATCCACTTCTCTCTTTCTATCTTCCGCTTTTGCAAGAACAGTGTTTTTTTCATGACTTTGTTATATATCGACACGAAACCGGCGATGTGGATGGGTATGAGAAATCTGGATAATTTTCAGATTCAGATATTTCGAAAACAAGTTCAGGCATAGCACCAAAACTCTCGAAATTCTATGTTTAAAGCTTGGCTGATTGACTTTTAACCTGAACGTTTTGAGACCATTAATGATTAAAGATATGTTTTTATATTTGCAAACATTTTTGAATAATTCGGTTTTTAGATACTGTGGGTATGGATGCTTTTTTTCCATTTAATTTTTTTTTCAATTTTGGTTGCAATGCTGATAGAATTTTTCAAAAAAGGTCTTTTGTTATTTAAATCTCTTCTCTTATTCTTTCTAATAAAAATATAGCAGTTAAAAACTTCTTTGATTGTAAGGAAACTATTATCTGAAAAAAATTACAGATTCTTCTAATTTATTTAGGCCAACACTCCATTCTCACGAAATAATACCAAAATTTAAATCTAAATTTGATTAACAAGAGCCATTATTTTAAAGTGAAAAAAAAAAAAAAAAAAAAAAAAACACACACACCCTTTTTTTTATTTCAACATTTGTAGTACATAGGTAATCATATGATTTTATCACCAAATTTAGATTTTAAACCAAAATGAAGAATTATTGGCTCCTTGAAGTTTTCATTAAAAATCAATTAATATTTGTTTACATGTATGTAAATTAAGGTGGTCCTTAGTTTTCGACTTTCAAATTTCTTTTTTCTAACCCTTCAATTTTTTCCTTTGACTATAAAAACATTATTATGACCAATATTTTTTTAAATTCAAAGTGATTAAACAGTGCGGTAACGAGCTTGAAGTTCACATCATGTAGCCACATTTTACTGTATTGGGCAGGGTGGTCTTTATTTTTAAATTTTCAATTTTCTTTATTTTTACTATACAACTTTTTCCCTTTGACTATAAAACAATTATTATGGCCATTTTTTTAAAAATTCAAAGGGATTTATTTACCCATGCCACAACGAGCTTGAAGTTCGCATTCTAAAGCCGTATTTTACTATATTGTGCTGTTTCGCTGACCATTTCGCTTGAACGTTACATAAACACGGTCAACTGTCAAATACTAAGAAATTATTGCAGAATAACATAACTACACTTAAAAAGGGGTATTTAAGGGGATGAATTTAAGTACACTTCTGTGGGGTGAAGAAGAGTGGTAGAAAACTAGTATCCCTCGACTATCCCACATTTAATTTAGTGTAGATTTCAATTTGAATTTGTTATTCTTTGTCTAAAATATGGTGAGTAGTTTAAGAAGTAATAGCGGTAACATTTATTTTATAGTAAAGTTCATCGCCAGGTAAAAGGCAATAAATTACAGTGTTAATTAACAGCTTTTGCCAGTCTTTCTGTACATCAAACTAGAGCTAACGATCGGTAAAAGTCTTATTCGAATTAATTGTACGATAGTACTTAATATTGTGGTGCTCCCATAGTAATTATTACTGACTGATAGCTGATCACATGGAGCAACTAGCTCTAAAATAAATGTTGCATTTCCGTTGTAGAGTCATTACATAAGTTGTGGGTACTTAAAAATGAAGTATCTCAAGCCACAAGTAGTCCAGATATCAAGCATTAAAATACTTAGGATAAAATAGAACTATATCCATAGGAAGACTTTTCAGCATTCGAAAACCTTTTTGCATGAAGCTTCCAACAAAAAAGAGTTTGAAGAAACGCTTATTATTTTTAAAAAGAACAAGAGTAAAGCAAGTAACTCTAAAAAGGATTTTTGGGAACTCATTGGATTCTGCATAATATATTTAGGGATAAATGTTAACTCAAAAATAAAGCCAATTACAAACCACAATGAGAACATGCTATGTGATATTTTCCCTCACTATGTAAAATAATTTCCCTCACTTTCGAATTTCAGATAAATTAAAGTTAAATGAAAGAAAATCTCGCATGGGAGTTTTTATATCCATCAATGGTTTCAGTGAGTTAACTCTGATTAAAATCCCCTTATTCTATATTGGTGTATAGTAGAGATTTTTTTCTTCTAAACCATAGCTACCTCAATTGCATATTTTATTATTATATTTTATTATATCTGCAATATTTTAATACATTATTTATGATGCACATTACGATTGTTTTGAAAATAAGATATTTAACTGCAATAAAGAAAATGATTTGAAAGTGAAACACATATTTGTAAGTTTTAATAATTCTATAAATCAAATACTAAAATAGAGATTTATAAATAATAAAATCTACATCATAGGATTAATCTTTCATAAATTTATTATTTTAGATTAGAAAATTGTCGTTTGTATCAGTCAAAAGTTTGAATCTGTTTAAAGAACTTTAATGGGATTTTTAAATGTATCTCCCACTTTTCAAAAAGGAAACATTTATCATAAACATGTCAAACATAAATTTAAAAAAAAAAAAAAAAAAAAAATGCGTGCAGTAAATTACACTAGAAAGAAGATTTAAGTTAATACAAAAAATTTCGAAGGACTCTTATTTAAAAAAAGAAGGGGAAAAAAAAAAAAAAAAAAAAAAAAAAGAGTTTGTTTTGCAACGTGTGGACGACCGATGCAAACAGTACATTAATATCAAAAAAATATCTCTAAAAACACCAAATTTATGTTTTATGAATGTTATATTACCTTTATTTGTTACATTGTATCAATATTTTGCATCTTTCTTTTTCAGTTAAGGAAAAAAAAAAAAAAAAAAAAAAAAAAATTTTTACTATTTTCGTTCATTTTTGCCAATTTTGTGTCCTTTTTTAGCATTTCATTATCAATATGGCAGGGGTTAATATTAACTTATTATAATAAAACTTGATACATTCTCAAAATTGGTCAAGAGGAAAAAGTTTTGGGTGTGTGGAATTGAATCCGAAGAAATTTCCATTTTTCAAAAAACTTAAATTTTTTTCATCTTTTTAATAATTTCAGGCTCGTTGCGACACGGGTTAATATTAATTCATTGTAATAAAATTTGGAACATTGTCAAAATAGGTCAAAAGGAAAAAATGAGGGGGTGACAGTTAAAATCGGATGAAATTTCATTTTTGACCCCGTATAAGGCGTCTTCTCACTTAAGGCACCTCGAAAATAGGCTATTTTCGCGATTTTTTTCCGAGGATTTTTGCAAACAATTATGGGATAAAATGGATCCTATATAATAAACACATCTTTCAAGTACAAGAAAATTTTATTTTTTTATTTTTTTGAACAATTATTATAATAAAACAGTAGCATCGAAAAACCAGTGTAGAAATGTAATGTTCGTGGCTTGTTGATGAAATTTCGGAAACTATCCGGCCGATTGTCATGAAATTTGAATGACATATTCTTCATAGTTATGGCTATAGCGCATATCATCAGAGTTTTGAAATTTTGATTTGAAGTATTTTTTTTTACAAAAAACTGCAAAAAAACGCGTTTTTTTTTTTTACTTTTTCGAAAAACGTGCGCCATTTTGTTATTTTCGCGAATATCAAAAATCTGATGATATGCGCTATAGCCATAACTATGAAGAATATGTCATTCAAATTTCATGACAATCGGCCGGATAGTTTCCGAAATTTCATCAACAAGCCACGAACATTACATTTCTACACGGGTTTTTCGATGCTACTGTTTTATTATAATAATTGTTCAAAAAAATATTTTTTTTTTCTTATACTTGAAAGATGTGTTTATTATATAGGATCCATTTTATTCCATAATTGTTTGCAAAAATCTTCGAAAAAAAATAGCGAAAATAGTCTATTTTCGAGGTGCCTAAAGTGAGAAGACGCCATAAGGACCACCCTAATGTATATGTAGTGAAAAAAAGTATGTAACTACAATGTGTTATAATATTCTCACGGGTGAAATTCTCCAGATGAAATCTTTCACAAAAATGCCCAAATTCAAAATTTGTTAATATATAAGTGACTGTGGGTACTGGAAGATATTGATTGAACATTTCTCCAATTTTTTATGTTTTGCAAATTTTCCATTTTAAATCTGAATAACAGGATTTAAAGGTTTTACTTTGCTTATTTTGAAAAAGTGAAAAAAAAAAAAAAAAAATCCAGTATAATAGACACCTTTTTTCTTCTTTTCCCCCCCATACCTCCAAAACTCATTAATAAAACGCAAAGAGTTACATTTTCCTATTAAGTGAATAATACAAATATAGTAACATAAAAAAAAAAAAAAAAAAAAAAAAAAACTTTTGGAAACATTGATGATTGTTAATTAAACTTTTAAAATATGGCTAGTTTTATCACAGTCTAAATTTATTTTCCTGACTTATATAAATGAATGGTTTCAAAACAATTTCGTTCACAAGAAAGATGTAAGAAAATTGAAAACGATAGTTAAAATCAAATGAAGCTCGCCATATTTGGCAAGTTTAACCTTTCAACAATATGTACTGCTTATAACATTGATGATACGAAAAACTGTCTAATTTATGAATTTGCTCTAAAATGTAATTTGGTGTAATTTACTTTAAAAAGCTGTAATTGACAACAGTACATTTATAGATTTCTTTCTCTGTAGTGAATTGGTTGAACTCGATTGAACAGTGGTCCTTGGCCGGTCGAATGAACAATCAAATCCATGATAACAGGTAATGTACCCCTTAAAGCAGCGTTAGTCGCTACGCTGCTCGCGGTCAGCGACAGATTTTCCAGCGGCCGGCCGGAAGCACATCAAATTTCCAGGTATAGACTATTTTTTTAACTTACTGCAATTTGTCCAAATATGTGTTAATTATGTAGAAAAGAGTTATCGACTACGTGCCCGAAGAATATATGAAGAAGCTCTTAGCAAGATGATTTTCATCAAGAATAAGTACAGGAATAACTTAACTGAATCTCATTTGAACAATTTCTTAAGATTGACTGCAACAATTACAGCGACAGGCATCGACTTTATCATAAAATAAACTGAACGATTTAAACCTCCATCGTCTTACAATTGACTAAAACAGAGTAATCTGGAAGTACAGATTAAATACTCTTATTAAAAGTTAAATCAAGTCCCATTGTCACTTTGGGAACAAAATATTCATTTTTAAGACTTTAATTTCCTAATAATGAAAATGATTATTTGAAGAAGAAGAATTAAATATAGATATTTATTTTATTACTATATCTTAATATACTATATAAATTACGTGTCACGTTGTTTGTCCGCTATAGACTCCTAAAATACTTAACCGATTTTAATCAAATTTGCACACCGTGTGCAGTTTGATCTAACTTAAAAGATAGGATAGCTTACATCTCAATTTTTATAGCCGCAATATTATTTTATTGCAAATTATTTGTTTATTATTTGACAGTCACAATTATCTGTTAGCTCCAAATGATTCTAACAGATGGCGCTGTGTTGAAAGTACAAATTAATGGCATGTGATTTATTACCTCAACTGATTTATTACCGCAGTACTGAAAAATTGATTTTTGTGAAAGGTTTAGTTCTTTATTTCAATATTAATACACGCTGCACTGAGGTAGTGAGCAATTTAATGGCATGTGATTTATTACCGCAACTGATTTATTACCGCAGTACTGAAAAATTTATTTTTGTGAAAGGGTTTAGTTCTTTATTTCAATTCTGTCTGGTCTTTCTGTGGCTCCCCCCCCCCCCTGTGGATCAATAAAAACCTACTTAAAATTGGAATAGAGCTCTGAAATTTTCAACATAAGACAAATAGAGAAACAGCTCTGAAATTTTAAACATACGTAGTTTTAGCCATCTATTTAGACTTTTGAAAAACAGAATGTTAAAATTTTAATTAGTTATTTTTTAATTAATTTTCTTAATTAACAATTTTTTTTTACAAAATGACTTCTAATAGGGCTACAGTTCTGAAATTTTCAACATAAGTAGTTTGGTCCTTCTAATTGGTCTTTTGAAAAACAGAATTCTAAATTTTTATTTAGTTCTTTTTTAATTAATTTTTTTAATTAATTAATAAATATTTTATAAAACGATTTATAATAGGGCTACAGCTCTGAAATTTTCAACATAAGTAGTTTTAGCCTTCTAATCGGATTTTTGAAAAACAGAATTTTAAATTTTTTTTTAGTTCTTTTTTAATGAATTTTTTTAATTAATTAATTAATTAATTAATAATTTTAATTCTTTTGAAAAACAGAATTTTAAATTTTTATTTAGTTCTTTTTTAATTAATTTTTTTAATTAATTAATAAATATTTTACAAAACGATTTATAATAGGGCTACAGCTCTGAAATTTTCAACATAAGTAGTTTTAGCCTTCTAATCGGATTTTTGAAAAACAGAATTTAAAATTTTTTTTTAGTTCTTTTTTAATGAATTTTTTTAATTAATTAATAAATATTTTACAAAATGATTTTTAATAAGGCTACAGCTCTGACATTTTGAACATAAGTAGTTTTGGCCTTCTAATTGGACTTTTGAAAAACAGAATTTTTAAATTTTATTTAGTTATTTTTTAATTAATTAATTAATTATTAATTAATTAATGAATTAATTAATTAATTAATTAATTAATTAATTAATTAATTAATTAATTAATTAATTAATTAATTAATTAATTAATTAATTAATTAATTAATTAATTAATTAATTAATTAATTAATTAATTAATTAATTAATTAACAACTATTTTCCTTCCTAAAAATCCTTCTAATTTTGCTTTTTACAAACATCACGTGTTAAAATATTCTTAAAGGAGTGTTGTGTTATAGTTTACAACACGATTTCTAATTGGGCTACATTTCTGAAATTTTCAACGCAAATAGTTTTGGCCTTCTGATTGGACTTTTGACAAAAAGAACGTTATAATTTTAATTGTTTTTTTAATGAATTTTTAATTAATATTTTCACAAAAAGTGACTTCTAATAGGCCTAGAGCTCTGAAAGTTTCAACATAAGTAGTTTTGACCTTCTAATTTTGCTTTTTACAAACATCACGTGTTAAAATATTCTTAAAGGAGTGTTGTGTTATAGTTATTAACGGGGCTTTTTTTTTATTGTTTCTCGACGAGGGAGGAGCTTCTAATATTAAGGCTTTCCTTACAATTACTTTTTAGTGTGTGAAGCGACCTTACGCTTACGCAGCAATGAACCTTTCATCGAGCAATAGCAAAGCCGGCCACGTGTTATTTAGACTGAAGTATAAATTGAATTCATATTATAGTAAAAGTAATACAGTGGAATTCTTCTTGCTTTTTAATTATTAGTGCTTCATTGTTCAAAAATCTTTAATTAAAATATATACATGTAAGTATTATCACATAGTTAATACCTGGAATGCCACCACATAATCTTTGATTAAAGATTGGTTCAAGTATTATTCTCCTGCGTAATTTGAATTCACCTCGATTATGCAACGGTACGCGTTTGGTCATCAAAAAGATCACCGGAAATATACTTGAAGCTACCATTTTAACTGGAAAGTTTAAAGGAGAAGTGGTCCTGTTGCGACGTATTCCGATGATACCATCAGAATCTACGATACCCTTCAAAAGGTTACAGTTTCAATTCGTTTAGCTTTTGCCATGTCTATAAATAAGTCTCAAGGCCAAACAATGTCCATTTGTGGTTTAGATTTGGAAAATCCATGTTTTTCTCATGGGCAACTATATGTTGCATGTTTACGTGTAGTACAGGAAAAATTGCCCAAAAATGGACAGTTGAAAAACAAAATTCGTTCATTCTTGAAACTTTGGTCATAACATCTTTTTGGTAGTAGAATACAAGATCCTATGAGTCTCCAAAATTTAAAGGGGTGGAACACTGTTTTTGAGGGGGGGGGGGGGGGTAAATCCACCCAAAATCAACCTTTTCAATATTGGTCGAGTAAGGTATCATTTTTTAAGCTTTTTTTTGGGCTGAATAGCATGAAATAACTTTCAGATAGATTGAAAAACTCCTTTTTAAGGTATAATAGGTTTTGTGGGTAAAATATTTGAAAATCATCAAATTGATCAATCGTAATGCATTGAAAGAATTTTTATTGAGTAAAAACTAAAGTTGGTTTCTCAATTGGTAATTTTTGAAAGGAAACTTTTCCAATAAATTAAGGATACAGTGTGTAATACCTACTTATTCAATTTTGGAATCCAATGCTCGAATTATCAAACAACCGCTACAAACAATATCAACACTGTCTGAAAAAAAAGGGATGTTCTCGTCAAACAAATTGCCTTTAAAATACTTAAAATACTGTCTTGTCCTCCCGAATTCTCTGTCATCGTTATAAATAAGCTTTTCAAAGTCAAAGTAAATGATTACACTCCTTCATATTATGATATAGCTTGGACAATCGCAAAGTGGTGGAAAATTGAAAGTATTCTTGAGTGGAGTGATTTTCTGAAATAATTACTGGCAATCAATACAAAGATAAATCTAGAATTATCACTCAACCTTTCATTATGACACCTTATTCAGCTCTTGAAACTGTATATACTTCTTTAATTCTTGCCACTGATACTGGACAACTTCCTGGTTTAAAAAATATTTTTGTAACTTCGACTTGCCTTTATATGTAAAGGCATTATATATTATCAGTCTAACCGGAATCATAGCTGCAGAAAAATGTTTTAAGAATAGAAGGATTTCATTTATTAATGCCCTTCCTTGGTTCAATCGGATACATAATGGCGGATTCTGAGCTGCAAGAGTTGCCGTTTGTTGTGTACGCTGAAAATTCTACAAAACATATACTTTCAGGGAGCGCTTGTTTTCGTGCTGTCAGAGCACACATTTTTTTCGTTATAGCTCAGTATAATTTACATTCGAAGGACATGTACATGGATGAAAAGGAGAAAGGAGCACTGAAAAGAGTGATAGAGGATTTCAAACACTCTATCAAAACAAAAGAAACAATTTCATCATATTCTAACGTTATAAATATAACAAAAAAAGTGTGGGAAACTATCGGAACTTGTATTCTTGGAACGTATCAAGCAGAGAAGTTCCACAGTTAAGTTGTGGATCCAGTACCTTTAAATAGTAACACTGGTAAGAAAATTCATAGAGGCAGAAAGGACTGGTGATTGGGAGATGCATTTGATGACTGTCAAAACATATGATTTCGTATTTTATTGCAAGGAGACGCATTCACTATTTAAAAGCATGCCTTAATTATCTGCAGGAAATGTCTCCTCAGTTTCAAAAACATGTTTCAATCTGACTATCAAAACTTTACAAAGGGCTATTTCACTATCAGAGTACCAAAAAAATTTCAGTGGTATTTCACCGGATATGGTCATTTATCAAACTGTTAATCATGAGTTCAAAGTTGTAGGAGTTATTGTTTAAAGTGGATCACTGAGGATGCCTTGAGTTCACATGTGTTAAGGAAAAACCGGCAATGTCACACAATACTTGAACACTTGAAGATTTTTTAGACATTACATTTTTTACAACCTGTAGATGTTTGGGAAACTTGTGTGAAGAGAGACAACAATAACATTACAAAAATACAGAAACGGTTGAGATTAAATAATTTCTTAAATAATTTTTCTAATTCCCCTACAGTTGTAGTACCTCTTGGGATAGTCATCACTAGTATACACTTGATTAACTGTCACATGTCAAAAGGTATTAGTCAGAAGATTATGTCACAATTCGTTTAGAAAAAAATGTGGAGACGTAAAAATGAATAGAAACGATAATGTGCGATCCATTGCTACAGTAAATCTCTTATTTAGAATCAATGAAAAAGTAATCAACAATGTTCCAATGATACTGATGTTACTGTTTCTATCAAATTCATAGAATAAAAAACAGTTAATCAAGATACTCACATTTGGTGATGCAGATATTCTTATTCTTATTCGAACAGCCTTAGAAAAATATCTGTCGAATTTCAGCCTACTATCGTCAGGCAACATTTAATCCCAAGGCACGTCTTAATCATAATGATTGCACTTGCCTCAGAAGAGAAACTTATATTACTATTGAAGCCGAAAATAGGACATGTTATAATACAAATTTATCACTCAAAAAGCTTCAGTCGCAACATCCAATTGTTGAAAACTACATTCTACTTGCCCATGGATGCGATATCAGTGGATGCGATACTAAGTGTAATCCATAAAAAAAAAAGGGAAAAAACAGTTTTTAAATTGTTTCAAACTAACAGCACATTAATGGACAGTATCAGAATATTCTTCAAATTGAATGCCTACCGGGAAAGGTGCTGAAGAGCGTTCTTTTTATTCTTTCGTATGAAACAAAGGATCATAATCTTCACCAACTTCGGCACAGTGTTTTCTAGAGGTCACCCCAGAAGAAGACAGCCAAATTGGTATCCTTAACCTTCCACTTCCACAAGTGCAGCTTAGCACTCATATAGAGTGTACAATCAAATACAGAAATGGCTAGTTACCACCTACAACCCAACATTGCGGTGGCGTCAAAAGTGGTGTGCGTTTTGTTCGGCTTTCTGCAAAAACTATGAAAGAATGACCAGCAGTAATTCTGAATTGGATGTCTTTGACAATGATGATCTTGGACAGTTTTGCATCCATTATAAAATAAACTCAGAAATTGACTCTTATGTTGATAGTTTATGTGAGTAAGATGATACAAATTAATAATTATTTGTAAATTAAAGCCTTTATGTACAATGAAATTTATGTTGGTGCATTACACGTGGATTTTTTAATTTTTTAACCATATAACCCATTACATCTTAACAATTAGTGTTCTGATCAATCTGAAAGTTATTTCATTTGCTTCAGCACAAAAAATGCATAAAAAACGATATATCACTCGACCAATATCGAAAAGTTTAATTTTGGAGAGATTTTACCCCCCCCCCCCTCTCAAAAACAATGTTCCACCCCTTAAAATTTTGGGGACTCATCGTATCTTGTATTTTACTGCCAAAAAGATGTTTTAACCGAAGTTTCAAGAATGAACGAATTTGGTTTTTCAAATATCGTATTTTTCCTGTACTAGTGTAGGAAAACCGTCGAATCTATTTGTGTTAGCTAAAGACAGGTTAACCAAAAATATTGTGCACCTATTAGTGCTAAATTAAATTGAAATTAAAAGTATTTATAATTCAAAATAATAAACATTATTGTTAAAGATTTAAAACTATCTGTCCTACCTACCTCATTTATAAGTTTAATTGTCACGTGTTATTTACTAACAACTTTGTAATGTATTCATTTGTTACAAACTTGAATACAAAAAATAAAAAAAAATTAAATTTATTTCTTTTGTATTGATTTTTGCTCAATATCAACGGTAGTAGAAAATCAATCATGGAGGTCGCCATGTTTTTTTACAAATGGCATCTGTGTAAAAAAGCATGGTGGTCCCCATGACTGGTGTTCTCCTACCGTTTCGCTTGAATAGTTTACTACTATGTAATATAACAAAAACCTTAGCCACAGCAACACGTGGCCGGGTCTGCTAGTATATATATATACATATATATGAAAATAAAATTAATATCTATATTTGATTCTTCTACTTCAAATAATAATATTTTCATTATTGATTATATATATATATATATATATATATATATATATATATATATATATATATATATATATATATATATATATATATATATATATATATATATATATATATATATATATATATATATATATATATATATATATGTTTTTCAGAAATGCTATATATTGCTAAATTGATAATAATTAAGTATACATATATTGGTGAATCCGGGCCGTGAAAAGCTCCAACAGAAGTCATACTGCTCACTTCTAAACGTTAGTGGCGAACGTTATCTTAAAGGAAAAATTACAAACACATTGTTTTATTGCTTTGGTGTTTTTTTAATGCTTTCATTTAATCAGACGAAACGGTCGTTTCGCAGCCAACCTTAAAAAGGCAGAAACCGACAGTAAGTATCTATTCTCTGCACAACTTCCAGCGAAAAAGCCGAAATTGACTATTTTCTAGCGCGCTTACGAAACTTCACATAATTATACAAAAAATATCATAGATTTGTTTCGGTGATATCTTTCAAAGAAAAAAAAATGAGTACCTAGGATAAAAGACAACGAAGAAAAAAAATATTGAAATTTCCAAAATGAAATAAAAAAACGAGTTCCAGCCCGAATTTGATGTAAAAATTTAGACAAACGTCCAGCCCTAACTAAGCTATAGATCTTCAAACGGATTGAATTATAGGATGCGGAATGTTTCAACTTAAAATCCTATGCTGGTTTGAACTTCATTAAATAATTCTTTCTATTTTTAATTAATTTAAAACCACTTTTTTTCATTTCATAATTTGGCGACAGATAAAGGCGATCAGCTTGTAATTGACGTTCAGATATATATGCCAAAAGTTGCCAAACAGGTTTGCTATAATTTCGAAGTTAGTTTTTCCGACATTTTAGGCTTAAGTGAGAATGGACGTAACGTTAAAGTATAGGCAGATTGAATTGGACTATAATTATATGGCTTATAACATCTTTAAAATTGAAATAATTTAATTTTTGAAGCGACAGAATTGAAGAGAAATATTTGTTCTTCAAGTTGCATGTGTTATTTGAACTGTATGACATTATAGAGAGAGTTAACTTTCAAAAACATTTTAATTTGGGGAAATCTCCATTGAAAAATGAAAACCATCACTTTTTGTTGCAAGATACTATGGGCTGAATACAAAGTATAAATGTGGAGGTTATGCGAGCTGACGTCACAGTCAATTCATTACAGAGGACTAAATGAACCATGCATTGCGATTGGCTAATGAAATTTGCACAAATGTCATTCGTTTTTAAAGATGTATTGATTTTGTTTACTTTCCGTTGTAGAATGAAATCGTAGAATCATATATCATCAAAATTCTAATTTCATAGTGAATTTTAAAATTGTTGTTAAGAAAATATTTTAAATTTTGTCAGATATCAATGGGTGATCATATGTGAACTAAAATAATGCTTGGTATAATAAAAATAATTTATATTGCAATATTTAGACTGTAAAAAACTTGTAATATTTATTTGTAACAATTTATTAGAATAAATTTTCAATGGGATGAACGCTCTGGCCTTGTATGTTAAAGGTGCCGGATTTGATTCCTGGGTTAGGTGTGGATGTTCGTTGTGATTCGGAATCCACGTTAAGCTGTGGGTCCCGGACTGATTAGTCATTATTATGCCCTAAAATAGGTCGTTGTGCGTACAAACTAACCAATCGTGTTGAAGCTTGGCAGACAGGCTCTTTGTCGATGGCAACGTATTTCATTAAGTTTTGGGGGTTGAGTTGCCATACACAAGTTTCTATTACTCGTTCGTGGTCGATTTTGATGGTTACTGCCGTCCGCATTCAACCAATTTGTAAATGTTCAAGTAGATTTTGGCATGTAAGATATCATTGAACTCAACTTGAAGAATTATGAATATCCATGGTACCAGGTGTACCATAGGTGGTACTACTTCTGGTTTATCAATTTTGAAGATAAATATGGTATGTTGGGTGTCGTTGGGCTTGTCTTGAAAAATTATGAATGTTTAAGGTACCAGGTATAGCATAATTAGTACCATTTCGGTTTATCAATTTCCAAGATAAATATGGCATGTTGGACTTTTGTTTTGACAAATTATGAATAGTTAAAGTACCAGGTATACTATTGGTACCACTTCCGGTTTATCAATTTTAAAGGTAATTATTGCATGTAAGGTATCGTTGAACTCAGTTTGAAGAATTATGAATATTCCTGGTAACAGGTGTACCATAGGTGATAAATAGAAAAACGATTAAACGAACAAATTCAAAAATTAAAAGTCGCCAGTGTTTAAAAAAAAGTTCTGATATCCCCCAAAAAAACACTTTTGAAAAGTGTTAGAACCACCAACCTCAAAAACACAAAAAACTTTCTTGCAATAAAAAAATCATAAACATGATGAAAAATTTCAGCCACAAACACAGTGATATAAAAAATGACCAACCTCTGATTACAACTCTCGGTTGTGACTCGCTTAAGAATGTATGCTTACTTAGTTTATTTTTAAAATTTAATTTCCGCTCCCATAAAAATTTACGCTGCTTGAGGTTGGCGCCTGTCTTAATTACTAACCTTTAAAACCACCCACACAATAAAAACTTTCCAAAATGTATGTACCAACCAAAAAAAAAAAAAAAAAAAAAAAAAGCTTACCACAAACACTTCAGTTTCCTACTTAAAAAATTCTTAATAAAGATTCAAATGCAAGCGTTTGAGCTCAGTTTCTCTATACTATTTTGAAAGTTACATGAACATGAAGATTTACACCACTTTGTATTTCCTACCTATCCAAATGAAATCATAAACTCGAATATTCGTGCAATCTGCCATAAATTAGTTTAAACGCAAGCATTGTTAATATTCCTATGACGGGCGCCAACCTCAAGCAGCGTAAATTTTTATGGGAGCGGAACTTAAATTTTAAAAATAAACTAAGTAAGCATACATTCTTAAGCGAGTCACAACCGAGAGTTGTAATCAGAGGTTGGCCATTTTTTATATCACTGTGTTTGTGGCTGAAATTTTTCATCATGTTTATGATTTTTTTATTGCAAGAAAGTTTTTTGTGTTTTTGAGGTTGGTGGTTCTAATACTCTTCAAAAGTGTTTTTTTTTTGGGAGATATTATTATCTACTATGGTGTAACGGAAATCATAAGAATACAGCTAGTAGTTTAAAATGAATCGAAATACTATTTGGTAACAGAAGTTTTTAAACATTGGCTATTTAATACAGAAAATGAAACGTAAAATGTTTTCCTTTATTGCAATTACATAAACGATGACTTTGAATACATGCCAATTTGATCCTCGATTAGAAATTTCTTGTGTATAGTTAAGGCTCATTTAAAGTTAATATTTAGTGTGTAATTAAATTAAAAGCTTTTATTCGTATCATAATAGTATTTAATACTTCAAATGAATCCGTATTATTTACGTTATTTGTTGTTTACAGTTAACAAATAGTGACACAAGGAATGTTTAATAAGTAAGAATATATGTGCTTAATGTCTGCTTAAATACACAATTTGTTTGCTTTAAGCTTTGTTGATATGGATACAAGGTAAATAAATAATACATTTACAACGAATTATTTAAATAGGGATTATAGGGGTATGCTATTGAAAATGTTTTTCATACCAATTATAATATCACTTTTTCATTGCCTTATTCATAGCAAATATTTACAGAAAAAACATTCATACGAAATAGAAATTTTTTTTTAATAAAAGGATAAGCTGTATATATTTTAAAGCAATTAGTTTGGAATCCTAAAACTTGTTTCCAAATTTTGTTATTTTTTTACTAAGAATTCAAACTACCAAACTATTAAATTTTGAAAAACAAATGTACTTATATACACTAACATATTAGTAGTGAAGCAAAAATGATCCTCTCAATATGAATTTTGATCTTTTGTATTCCATAAACGGGACACAGAAACTTTGAGGATTCTAATTTAAACTATAGGAGGCTACAATCTCTTTCCCGGTCTTTAATATATTAATGGAATTCTTTTTATTCATTTAATTCAAAACGCCATAAAATATCGCAATTTCTTCAGATGTTCTTTGGCGTTTTGAGTTACAGCACAAAATAAAATTTCGTAAACACAATTTTTTTTTTTTTTCATTTGATATTTCTTTAGAACACGTTTGTTTATAGAAAAATGTGTTAATCCATTAAAAATTTCGATGGAAATTGTTACTAAAAATTTGAGCAATATTTAAATATATATTTTTAATACTTATAGGAGAAAAGAAAAATAATCAAAAATATTATTTGTATTGTTTTACATGCATACAAAATCTAATAGCACAAAATATAAAGCAGTTTAAATATTTTTTAAATTCTATAGTTTTTTATTTTTAATGCTTTGAAAAAAAAGTATTTGTAAGTTTTTATGTCAAAATGTTTTTTCTTCAAATATAATTCTTATTTCTCTTTTTAAATAACGTACAATGCAAAATTTATTCACATTTTTTGTTTGGATTGTCACTGGTTAACCGTCTCACGCTGGTCACTCTGAAAATGTAGTTGTACTTGTTTGCGTATAATGTATGCAGTACCATGTGATCCTGAAGTTTCTCCAATAGAGTTCAAATTAGATCCAGGACAACACCAATACTTTGCGCATTTGTTCCTTTTCTTTTCGCTTAAAAGCCAGCGTAGTGAGACATTGTGGGCTCAAAACAAGTCCAGGATATGGGAGATAGACAAAAGACAAAAAAGTAGGTAAAGTAAAAATAAAATAAAGCAAATAAAAAAAAAAAAAAAACACCTCCAAAAACTTAAAGAGTTCAGAGAAGGACCTCCAGCCAAATCCCCAGGAAGGGAATCTAAAACTACATCCGGTGGGCTTAGAGGGGCCAGAGAGGGAGGGAAGGAGCTCTCTAAAATCCCCTGGAGAACCTTTTCTTAAAAGTCCGAAAACCTTTTTGTTTTGTGGGGACCTCGTGTCCTTTTCTTATGCTTGAGACAAAGGACTTCGAAAAGTTAAAATAATAAAAAAAAAAGGGACTAAAGCCTCTTCCTGGTAGTATTAAAAGCATAAAGGTACTACCCACAAAGTTTAAAGAAAGGGAAATAAATAAAAGTAAAAATGTAAAGTTTGTTTGCTCTTGGATGACTTCTTTTTTTAGGGATGGCTAGGTGACACCCGTTAAGTACTTTACAAAATATATGTGGGTGTTTATTCTGAATGATTTTGTTCTCTTGGGGATAGTGGACGATCGGGGACACTTGTTCATATTTTAAGAGGAATCTGAGTTTAAATTTGCTGGTTTTGTAAGCAGGGGGTAGAACGGGAATGTTTTGGAAAGGGTTTTGTGTGTATTACTTTAACGGGGAGTTACAAGTAGCTAAGTTGAATTTTATGAACTTTCTAAAAAGATTTATGACCGTAGTTTGAATTTTATTTCAACGTATAGGTATATAAAATTACAAGAATTATAAGTTTAGTAGGGCTGTTCTCAAAAACTGAAATCAATTTTTGAAAACTTTAGTTGAATATAATTAATTTAGGCTTGCTGTTTAGAATTATAATAACATGATAATTAATTGGTCATCCATTTATTTTTATATGATTGATATCCTTGACAACTATTTAATATTAAAATTGATGAAGTCTATGTTAGTAATTACTACACCAATTCACACTAATACTATATAGCTATTATTATTAACACTAACTGCAAATTCTTCTATTAATCTAACTGTTATAGGTGTTGTTATGTTAGGGAAAAGATCATAATGATAGAATGCAGCTAAATTCTAGTTTTTAATTACAATATTGATTGCATCTTAATTCAAAAGTAAATGATGAGAACGTCAGGGTTTCTGCTATACGATAATCAATTTCAAGACATCTCCTTAAAATAATTCCTTATAACAATTATTAGTGTAAAATTTGGTCTACTTTCAGCAGATCAGATTTTGTTGTTACTCTGTTTTGGTACTGTATGGTCCACGTGAGGTTTGACAAAATGAAATATTTAATTCAACTAAACACATTCCGGTAATTTTGAAATTTCAGACTTAAAGCATTTCTCCCCATAATAATTCGTATAAAAGAGTCAAATACTGGAAGGATTCCCTGGAGGTATTGTAATCTGAAATCTACTTGAGGCGTAGTCTTGCGAACATTTCCGTACCGTCGTACATTTGCCGTTATCTATGGTTCGCCCTTTCATATTCATCAGCGCGAAAGAAAACTTATCTGTTAATTTAACTGTGATGAAAGATATTGAATTTATTATAAGAATACACTTTCACCTGATCTTTAGAGTATAGATTTTAAAAATGTGTATAATTTCTAGTGGGATTTGTAATTTAGTGTGGGTAGTATGGTAAAGTTAGTATTGTTTTATTGTTGTGAAATGTTGGCTAAGAGATGAGTTTCAATATTGAAATAGCTTTATATAGTAATTACCTATAAATTTGACTTAATATTTATGTTCGAGAAAGTATGGGGGATAATTTTTAAAACGGAAGATCATTTTTAAAGTATGTGTAATATTGGTTGTATGAGTCTTTTGGTCCTGAAACTTGTTGACACTTGTCTATAACTTATGTTGAAGAATGTTAGGAATTCAAAAATGTGCTTCTTTCTTAAGAAATTATTGAAATTTGAGCTATTCATGACTCATTACTCTTACTTCAACAGATTAAAATAGATAAACTTAAATTATACCAAACACAATAAATGGAAGCAATGTATCAAATAACTTTTTCAATATTTGGAGATGCATTAGTTTGATATTTCTTATATTTAGTTTTATGTTCTGTACCTCTTGCATTATGTGCTCTTTGTGAGTGGAATCAAGTTAATATCAGTATCAAAATTAAAACATTTCTGAACTGTAGATTAGACAATATTGTTGTATACTTACAGGACCTTTCAGAAAGATATCCCTAATTTTGAAATGAAATTACTGCAAAACAGTGTAAGACAGAAAGAAGAGACATCTAGTATGTTGGATAGACATTTATTCCATTTTAAATTCACCAGTTTATAACTTTGATTGATGGTGTAACTTTCAATATTATTACACATGGTTAATCAAGGAGGCCCATTTTTTCAATAAACAAATCAGATACATATAGGGAATCAATAACTCGACTGTGTGTTTTGTAAAACCATTGCATTCTGCAAAACTGACCTTGGCGTTATTATGCAGTAAAGGGATCAAGGAGCTCTTTTTCACAAGGGAAACAAAGAAATTAATTACATTACATTCAAATTTTACAACAATTTATCGCCACATTTCAATATCGCAACACATTTTGCAAACCGGTACATTCAAAATTCCATTCATATCTACTCACCATACCACTTGTCTCATCTTTCTGTCTTTCACTGTTTCCTAGTTATGTCATTTCAAACTTAGGGAGTCCTTCCTGAAGGACCATGTATTTAAATGTCCTACCAAACTGTAGTTTCGCATATTCAAATATCAGTTAAAAGTCAGAAGTCAGCGAAGAACTTTTAGGAATTAAAGAGAACAATATGGTAGTAAGCAACACTTTCAGCCCTTGCAAATGTATTAGTTTCAATGTTTATTATTTTTTTTTTAGTTTTATGATCTGCACCGCTTGCATCCTATGCTTTTGGGAATCCAAACAAATTAATACTACTATCAACTACGAATCGTCCCAATCACCTGCATTTATGAATTTTAGAGAAACGTCCAATGAAGATCACTGACAAAATTTCCCCAGATCTAATCCTGATGTATCTTACGCTTATCTTCAGCATATCCCGTTTCTTATTCCTCCAAAACCATCCTCCCTCCCCACAACCCTTTCTGTCCTCCATGACATTGAGTTTTAATCATCTGTTGAGCATCGAAGTAGTGCACTAGTTACAACCTAACAGAGAACAAGCACAAGTGAAGAGTAATATCCATCAGAAGCTCACAGTTCGCAGCAAGTTCGCCAACAATTTATCACGGGTGTCAAAAGTAGTTTTCTTCTTGCTTCGATGGGGAAGCTGCCTCCTTCTTTCTATAAGATCCATGCCATTGACAGATGTTCGAGACATTAGAGATTCGACAGTGTGCCAGTAGGTGGCGCTGTGAGATACTGTGGCGTGGATTGATTTAGGGCGTAGGAAATGGGTGAAGAATACATCGTGTTTCTTAATTTTTTTTGTTGGGTTCTTACTTTAGTGTTTTTTATTGGAGGGAATGGGATTGGAATTGTAGGGGATTGTTAGGGTGGGATGTGTTGGTTTGAACGTTAAGTTGGATTTAATGAATGTTTCTGTTTGGATTTGTTGTATCAAATTATGGTTAAACGTTGATGATTGTGGAGCTGAGAAAAATCGTACGTTCGAGGCATTTGATTGTTTGAACCATTAGATGTTGCCATTGTAAACAAAAAATATGTTTGTGTTTTGCTTAGTATAGCTCACTATATTTATAATTTTTCAATCATAATAGTATTAATTAATGCAATTGTTCACAAGTATTACTTTTCATGTTTAGTTTCAATACAACTTTAATGCAGTGATAAGCTTATAAAATAGATTCCTTTTGCTCATCTATTTATTTGAAGTTACTACTATTACAAGAAACTACAGACGCAACAAACGTATGGGATATATTAAATGAAATGTTTTACTCAGACTGTACCTACATTAGAAATTCAACCGAAAGTTCCAAAACTAGAGAATAGGATGTCGGTTTCCTAACGTTTGGCCTTTCTTAACTGCCAATCAGGTGTTAAAACCACATCACTCACTCTCTTCTACTCCTCATCGACAAGGAAAAAATCATGAAAAGCTCAAAATCCAAAATAAACATTTCACTCGCAGGGCCAATTTCCAAGTGGCATATCATGCCTGTTTACTGCAGGTCAGTGGTTAAAACCATTACTTCTACTTTAAATTGCAAAAGTAATATCCCTGCCAGCGATCAATAAGCATTTAGTTACTAATATTTCCCTACGAACCATACGAAAACATTCGTGGTATGGTAAAAGACAGTAAAACCCGTACAAGTGATTGTATTACAAGATATTGTATACAATTTTGTTTCAGACAACCAGATTTAAACTAACAATCTACTGTGTATAAAGTTACTGTTTGAGGATATTGACACACATCCACTCAACATGCCATTATGAGTATACCAAACTAAGAAAATTAATCGCACTCGTAATTATAAATACCTGGCGGAGATTCCTGAGTGTCCTCTGTTGAGACTTGTACGCTTTTGTCTGAGAGCCCGAGTTTTAGTCTAATGTTGTGAGTGAAAGTGACGGAGGCTCCCTATATATCGATCATCAAATGAATTCCGTACGTTAACGCCCTGCTGGGACCTCTAGTTCCACATGTTATCCCTTCAGACCAGCGGTGGGCGACCCACGGACCACAGGTCTTAAGGGATTTCTTTTGGACCTTTTCAGAGGACTAATAATTTAAGAGTATTTTACAATAAAGAACATTTTTTTTCCAGTCTTATTCTACAAATTCGATCAACATATCCATCTAGTCTATCTTTATCTACTATAAACTTTGGTAACGTCACATCCAATCAGCGAATAAGGCATTTTTTGTGATCGTCCATGAATTCTGTACGCAAGGTTGTTGGGTTCGTTTTTGAGAGTTTCTTTCTAAATGGGATTCTTGCAAGAGCATGTGAAACAGTAAATTAAAAAAATGCAAGACTCAGTAATCCTTCGGATACTTTTCATCAATGTGAGATCTTAACGAAAGATTTCAGACACAATTTCAAACAATAATTTTTTTTCTTTAAAGTTGTTAAATATATATTTACAGCCCGTTGTATAAAAGATTGGGATGTAAAATTATAAACAGTTTCTCTCCCTGTTGTCTCCCCAATACCTGAAGATAACTTTTCTTTTAATAGTAGTATTTTAATTTTAATTAATGAGTTTTTTCCATAAAGTTCAGTTAAACTTAAAAAAAAAATCATCTGTAAATATGAATAGATTAAACAATATTTTCAAGTCGCAAATATTGTAGAGTTAAATTATAGTAAACTGTGAAACACCACGCAAACTTCGCAATTTATATTTTGAATGTTTATAAGACAAATGTATTTTAATTTGCAACTTTTTCACGAATTACACTTTTGTTACTTCTGAGAATTTTCTTTCTTTTCAGGCAATTTAAAGAATCTCTTATATGCATTCAGAATAAGCATTATTAACCATAAATGCTTTCACTTTAATGATTTAACAAAAATATCTTTAAAAAATGAGTGGATAGATAGTTTTTCTTCGATTGTCGATTTGCAGTTTAAATCGTTTTCTCTCCTTCGATACGTAATTGCGGGGAAATTTCCTCTTTAAAATTTTGTATGCTTGATAATGTCTAAACCAACCAACCAACCAACCAACCAACCAACCAACCAACCAACCAACCAACCAACCAACCAACCAACCAACCAACCAACCAACCAACCAACCAACCAACCAACCAACCAACCAACCAACCAACCAACCAACCAACCAACCAACCAACCAACCAACCAACCAACCAACCAACCAACCAACCAACCAACCAACCAACCAACCAACCAACCAACCAACCAACCAACCAACCAACCAACCAACCAACCAACCAACCAACCAACCAGCCAGCCAGCCAGCCAGCCAGCCAGCCAGCCAGCCAGCCAGCCAGCCAGCCAGCCAGCCAGCCAACCAACCAACCAACCAACCAACCAACCAACCAACCAACCAACCAACCAACCAACCAACCAACCAACCAACCAACCAACCAACCAACCAACCAACCAACCAACCAACCAACCAACCAACCAACCAACCAACCAACCAACCAACCAACCAACCAACCAACCAACCAACCAACCAACTAAAAATAAATTTATTATTAGAAAATAAATTGAAAAAAAAAAAAAAAATATTTTGGGTAGTGTAATTTTTAGGATAATAGATATTTGAATTAAATTTAAACAAAAAATAATTATTTTGAGTAATCTAATTTATAGGACAATAGATATTTTGATTTACTGCCCTCGGTAAAGTAAATTAGTAAAATTTTTGAAATTGAATTTTTTCACTATTTGACTTATTTGACTCCATTATCAGCTATAGTAGGTAGGTCCATTTGATTTATAATTTATGAAATGTGCATAACATTTCAATAATGTATTTTGAACTTCTAATATTTTTTTTCTTTGATAACTTAAGGGGGCTCAGTACCCTAAAAATGTAAAATAAATCAATTTTGAAATTTTTATTTCATGTTACTCGATGTATTTTTGACTTTCCATTGCTGTATTACTAATTTGTTTTTACTCAAATTAGAAGTGTGTTATATTTTATTTAAAAAAAAAATTATCAATGTTAACTATATAAGCCTTCAATGTATCTTTTCTAACTAACTAGTAGATATATACCATTAATTTTTTTTATGAAATTGTAATACATAATCTATAGCTTAAATTGAGGTAAAAGTTTGGTAAAATATATAATCAGAATTTGTATTGTTAAACTTTAATCAATTTTACCAATTTGTTTTGAGAAAAACCTCTTTATTTTTTAAAGAAATATTTGGTCTTTAAAAATTAATTAAGACAATAATATGAATTTCTTTAACCTCCTTTTAATCGGTAGATTATGTACTAAAATTGAATAAAAAAAATACTGTTATATTTCTTCTAGTAAGTTAGAAAAGATAGATTGAAGTCTAAAATATCATGTTCAGAGAAAATCAAAATTAAAGGTTATATAGTTAATGTTGAAAGCTGCCATTTTTTAAATAAAATATGTGTACTGGGAAAGAAAATATAAAATACTTCTAGTTTGAGTAGAAACAAAAGTATTATATCAATGGAAATGAAAAGATACATTAAAAAAAAAAAAAAAAAAAAAAAAAAAAAAAAAATGTTTTATTTTTTTTTGGGTACTGAATCGCCTTAATTTTTAGAACCTGAAGATCATCTCGTAGGGAATATTTAAAAATAAATTTTGTTGAGAAAATTTTTTTAAATTGGGTTTTTGGCTATCTATTAGTATTTTAGAAGTATAAGCAATCAATCAATCCACGACAAAAACTTTTTGTTAGATATTAAGTAGGATTGAGAAACACCTGTTTTTTTTTATTTAAAATGTTGTCCTTGGCAACTGTTCAACTCTTAGGAAGTAACACCAAAGGGCTATGTTCTAAACACTCTTTAAGTGGAGTAAATGCACTTTTAAACTGACCTTGAACATTTTATCAGAGCGTAGAAAACTGCTTTATTCTCTGATTGCAGTCACGTTAAACCACTATTGAAATCATTGCAGTTACAATGGATCGTCCAAGAAATAAAATCCGGTTGTTTCTAAAACAACTTTACCACAAGAAACCAAGTCACATGCGAGCCATTCACCAGCACAAGGAAACTCTGGGAGCATTGAATAGAAATGCTCAATTTGGGAACGGGAAATGAGCGTAGGGGGACCTTGCATAGATCACGTTAAAGACGGGATTTCCCGAGACTCAAACTAATCTTGATCAGAAAAAAAGAGAAAAAAAAATCAGTTCACTCACGAGAAAACTGTAAGATAAAAGTTAGAGTTTCTTTATCTTTTTTTTTAAAAAAAAGATTTTTTTGGGGTTGAAACATGTCTTTTAGTTGGGGTAAAAGAATGTTTGCTTAATTACTAGTGCTGGGAGTGAGAGTTTGTAAAATATTTTTGATAAAGCATCAATATAAAGTGAAATGAATCGGACAGTTATCAATGACCGTTAATACTAAATGTATTAATTGGTTACAACAGAGTTAAGTGCATTTTACAATCAAGAATTTTTCTTGTTAGTTGATCATTTTAATTAAAATATTACCTTCAACTCAACAACAGTAATATACTATTTAAAGAACATAATTACTTAAAATATAAGATTAAGTTATAATTTAAACACAACCAAGACAATATATGGCATAAAATGTCATCATTCAAAGAAACCAAGTCACATGCGACTCATTCACCAGCACAAGGAGACTATGGGTAACTTCTCAAACAGAAGGGAATGGGAATAGTATATTACTTACCTTGTTTGGATAATTATTAATAGCACTAGAGACAAAATAGATTCTTAAGATAAAATTTTATTTGATGATCAATTTTGAATTAGATTTTATTTTACACGAGGCATGCGTCAACCTTTTTATAACTCTCAATTTTTATATATACCTATTTCTTTAGTACAAAGAACGTTCATGAAAATATCTTAATTTACTTTAAAATCAACGCACCATGACAATTTTAATAATTAAAGTATTTTTTATTCTTTGCAAAATGTAATTTAAATTTGAATGATAAAATTTTATATATCATATATTGTTTTGGTTGTGTTTAAATTAAAACTTGTACTTATACTTACACTTTAACTAATTATGCTCTTTAAATATAGCATATTACTGTAGAATTTAGCAAATATTCAAACAGAAATATCACCTATCAATTCTGGAAAAAAAAAAAAAAATATTGAAAACATAAAATATACTGATTAAAAAGTATTTTGTAATTATTGTCTTATTACATTTTAATTATACACTAATTTGAATTAACATTAAATATTAGTGTCATTTGATATTAATCCTAGCATAATATGCCTTTTATAAATATTAGGAAAATAAAAAATATTTTATTTTTGGTCTTATAACACTTTTAAAACTCCTATGTAATCTTCATAAATATTGGAATACCACTTAACGATGGTCAAGAACCAATTTCTACGTCTTGTATTATGAAATCTTTATGAAAAGGAAAGGTATAAGAAATGATGGTAAAAGCTTGCGTTTTAAAATTTTAATTCATGGATGTTTGTAAATTTATGTATTCTTTCATTAATCTGCCTCTTAATTCATTGTTTCTATGAGATTTAGTTATTTATTTGCAGTTGACTTCGATTTGTAATTGTTACATCTAATATGTTTGACACTTATTTGAGACACTAAAGTTAAATTTATGGAATATTTCATTATAAAACAGTAAAATGTGATTCATTTATTTACACTTTGCAGCAATTCTTTGTAATTACTAACAAAGCTAAGTACTTTATAAAATATTTTTATTTTCTATTTTACCTTTCTTATTTATCTTTTTATTATCTTATTTTATCTATTTAATTTATCTTTTTTATTATCTGATTTTATATATTTAATATATTATAAAATGTAATGTCTTTCAATTATCACGAAGTTAACTATTATATACAACTATTTATTATTAGTTGTTATAGGTGCATTTATTAGGATATTTATATTATTTAAATTAGTTCATCTAAGTAGGTCTTTCTGCAGTTTTTTAACTCTTTTTATTGAAATATAAATATAGATTTGAATTCCTGAATCTAAATTAAAATTTGTGATATAAATTTAAGACGTAATAGATTTTGACACAACTTCTATGTCATCAACGCTCTTCTCATTATATTTTTTTCCCATTACCATTTTAAATTTTCTAAAAATGTAGATTTGGTAAACCACTCTCCTATTCTTTGAAACGTTCAAAAGAATTAGAAATGAAAACATAACCATAAAATAATTAAAATTTGCTGTATGCTTTTATACTTTCTACTTATTATTTAAAGTTTCTATGTGGGTTGATTTTTTTTATCCTTTAGTTTTAAGATTTTTTTTTTTTTTTTTTTGAGTAAAGTAAACGTTCTTTTACGGTAGAAGTTTGTTGGAGATTCATTATTGAACTTTTTTTTTGCACTCCTATACCATTTATGACATGGGCGCGACTCCTTTTTTAAGTAAAGAGCTTTTCATAATCTTGTCTGGCTTCTGCTATAAAGAAACTTTTTTTGTAGAAAAAAAAAGGAGAGTTTCCGGTTCGGTTCCGGTTTCTTAAGAATTCATTAATTTCTATATTGAGTACTCTGTTTAATGCAAATGATTGTGAGCTTAATGGTGACAAAATAATTAAGTATATAATTATTCTTTCAACTAAAAAACTGTTAACGAAAAAAGTTTTCTTCTAATTAAAATATGCAATTTTGGAAGACATAATATTTATAAGTATAATGAAGCATAACATTTTTAATATATAAGAATGAGTTTTTTGTTATCTGGTGAATAAATGATAGAGGCTTTATTTATAAATAGTCAAAGCTCTCTGCATTAGGGTAACATTAAAATCTCAAAATTTTAATATTTTCAATGATTTTGAATTCTCCATGAAAATTTCTTTTTATGATAAATGCTAAATTAAAAAAAATATAAATTAATTTTGAATTGTAAATAAAAATTTATATTTTATACGAGTAACATAGGATTTAAATAGAGATATATCTACATAAAGGATACATTTGTGTACTAATGGTCAAAATACTTCAGGCAATCTCACAATGAATTAGAATCTTAACAGTATATCGAAGTTTGGATATATATCATTATCCCTAAGTTCTTCTGTTGTTTCTACAAGATATGGGGTTAAAAAATTTCAATTGGTAGGTTTTTAAAATTAAATATAAATTAGAAAGGAGTGATACTTTCAGAGCTAATATTTTAAAGTTGCTAACTTGAAAAGAAGGTAATTAAACGTGCATATAATTTGGATTAGTTTATTAACAGTTGAATTGTGGATCAGAATTTGATGATTTTCGGTATAAGAAAGCTGAATTTAGTAAAAAAAAAAAAAAAAAATGGTCTCTTGAATTAATTTGTTTTTAGTATGTTATTAATTTTTCACATATTTATTAAGATATCCTGCTTAAAGCTGAATTTCGGAAAATTAAATGCTTATGTAGAGCTTCTAATTGTTGTTATTAAAAATAATCTTTCATGAAATTTAATCTTTTATATTTGTCATATTTTTATCTGTTGTATTTTTAAATATGCATTAAGTATATATTGTATAACTTAAGGGACCTGTTTATTAATAATTCAAATGTTTGTCACAAAAAATTGCCGCATGTGTTTGTAAAATTTATCGTCAGGGTTGAGAATTTTTTTTTTGTGATGATGTAAGAGAAAGAGGTGATTCAAAAAATATGTGAAAAATTAAATGACAAAATAAATTACAATTAGAGGAAGCGAGTCAGACACGTTGAGATCTCAATAAAAAATATACATATCCAAATAACCAGACAACCTATAAAATTTTCCTTAAAAACAAGAAAAAAAAAAGTAAGTTTAAAAGATTTCATACAGAAGAGTTTGAAAGTTTATATTATATGAAAGAAAAGAGAAAACCGTCATTCTCTGTCATTTTGTTCAAAATGAATGGTTATTTACCCTCTTCAAGATCTCATCCATTAAGTTTTATACGTAACTTTGAAAAGAATGCTTTATTTAAATAACACGCAAATGCTTGGATAAATGTTGAAACGTACTCACAATAGCGAAAATAAATGCATTCTACACTTTTCAATTGGCAAATTAGTAGTAAATAAATTTTACAAGTAAAAAAAAAATTATATTAAAAGAAATATCTCCTAAAATACAAATGATAATTTACATGTTTAATTACATGAATAATTTATTATTTCATTCAAAGTAAACGTTTATTATCGAATATTAAACTTTAGTGGGAAAACAATAAAATCCACTGAATTAATTCTATCAAACTATCAAAACTTGTTGAAAATGAAATTTATTAGGTGTTGTAATAAATTTCTAAATTTCTCAAGTTTTCTTCCCGTTGGAAGAAAATTAATGAGATCTCACCTATACAAAAACATAATTTATTTTAAAAATTTGATCACCACAACAATCATCCACAGAATTGGAGATAATAGCTATTTGGAACTTTATTACAAGTTCTCCTGTTTTGATGTAGACCTTTTTGTTTGGTTGTCTCTTTTATTCATGAAAGACTTAAATACGAACATATTACATATTTTTCTCCTCCAAGCCCATGACTTTGCATCAAACTTAACTTTTTATTTGCATTTAAGCCATACTCCCGTTCTCTGTTTTTCTTAGATCAGCTGACTTAAATAATACTGCTTATTTGTAAAGGTGTGTTTCTCACTGCTCTTTGTGGTTTTACGTCTTTGAATGTACTGTTTGAAAAGGAAAGAGATAAGAAGTTGATAATGTTGTATTCCAAGAATATAATGATATTTTCTGTAGTTGTCTAGACACTAGGAACAACAGCATCTAGCACCATGTGGGCATATGCATTCCTTTGCAACAATACCTATTTACAAGACATAAATATCCTATTGTTTTACGCTTTGTTACGTGATAGCTGATGTTTGTCTTCAAATTGTTCACATAAGAATATTATTATATATTGAAGTGGATTAGTTGTATAGTAGGTGTATTTAGACTGAAAAAAAAATTGTATTCTTAAATTCGCAGGTCTGAGGAGAGTAACACTCAAAATTGAATTCCAAATCATCTTAGTTTTTTTTTTACCTTGAAACTTTATTATTAATTTAACTTTTTATTTTTAATTTATGTTTGTTATGCTTGGTAAATACCAGTTGACTTTAAGTTTCAAACTTTATAGACAGTTATGCGTACAACTATATTAATAGAATGAATTGTTTTCTGTTTTTAATAAAATATATATATATATATATATATATATATATATATATATATATATATATATATATATATATATTTAACAAATTGCCATAGTTAATTATTTTTCTGAATGAGGGAACTCCATTATAAAAATAACAATATGGCAAAATAAAATAATAAAAAAAAAAAAAAAAATAAAAAAAAAAAAAATCAAGAAATTTTGTTATTTTGAACTAGAAGTAGAAGTGATCAATGATCAGATGATTAGTTATAATATTTAAATTGTTATTTTATCAAATAAAATCCTCGAGACTGAACAAGAAAATGGACTCGGGTAGAAAACCCCAAATCTCTGAAGGTTTTTTAGTTAATATGACTATTTATACATTTCTAATATGCAGGATGTTTCTAAAAGGTTGTTTCTTTGTTTATTTCTTTACCCAAGGAGAGCCGGAGAGCCATAGGTAGACTCTTGTAAATAAGTTAAGATAAGGCATTAGTGTAAATTGCAAAATTGTCCAAAATTAGGTAAATAATCATAAATTGGGTCATTTCATGTCAAATCAACACAAATACATAGTATTTTCTACCAACCCCTTCAGGATTTAATTAAATTATGTCACTTGTTGAGTTCATAGAGAAAAGAATGAAAGAGAAAAAAAAAAAAAAAAAAAAAAGGTAAATAAATATTAGGTTTGAATATCGTTCAGTTTTCGAAATACGGAACTTTAAAACTAGGTCAAAAGGTTTAAATTTCGCATTTCTTGCTTACATATTTGCACATAATTTTGTTAATAATCATATAACATTGCTTTTTGGTGTAAAAAAAGATGAATTTTTGGCCTTTTTTATGAAATATTCTTCGCTTATCTTCAAAATTTTTCATTTTAATGTTAAACAATTTGACATTTGATCTCCGATATCTCAAAAAGGAGTATTTTTATTTTTTCCCCCAAATATATGCATTCATACATTGATTCTCAATAAAAATCTGCTGGTTTAATTTTGGGATCGTAACGGGATATCAAGTTATAAATTTAACTGTAAACTTTTATTCTTGACTTCCCATAATAATCGCCTTTGGGTGCGAAGTGAAGATTACAATGTTCACGATACCTAAGATAAAGAACGTATAGAGAACTGTACGCAAATAATCTAGTTTTTTAAAAAGAATTATATGATGAAAATGTTGCTCATGGATATTTTGTTAAATGTGTGAACCAGTTTTCATATTTTATTGTTGGGTTTTCCAAATTAGTTGATATGCGACCAAAAAAGTGCCTTGACAGGGGAAATTGGTACATTTATCGATTATGTTTGTCATATTCATAAAAATGTGAAATTAATACTGATAGGATGTCATTCGAACGCATTGAGTAAATAAATTGAAACTCGTTTAGTAACCTGCTTCTCTACAATTGTTTGTAGTTCTCCAAAAAAAACAATACGTTATCTGTGGGACTGTAACAATTGTCCAAAATTTGAGAAATTTAGGAAGTGTATGAGGAAAATGGAATTATAAGTGTAACATACAAACAGCGAAATAATTTTTACAGGTTTACTCTTGAAACTTCGTAGACAGTTTGTGATGACTTATTTATACATTTTTGGAGAAACTTGTAACGCTTTAATGGCTATCATTTATTGTTAAAGTACAGTAATCTTTCTTAAGTACTTGTAAAAAAATCTAAAATCAGATGAATTGTTAGTGATTTTCTAAAAACTATTTCCTTCCAATATGCAGTTCAAGGATTCCATTGGAATAATTCACAAGCATGTATACAATCATTAGTTGCATATTATTAAACATACAATGTTGTAATCAGGTAACTTCAATTTCATTATTATTTCTGGCTGTCTCCATCAACAATTGACATGTTTCAAAAGCATTTGATCGACAAAAATCAACCTAGAATTTTTTTTGCATTTTTCCGAGCTTCTTACTTAAAATAAAAAAAAGAAAAGATTATGGGATTCAAGCAGAATGGAAAAAATATTTTACTACTACTATCCCGACAAAGGCATTGGCATTGGAGGCACTATCAAAGGCATAACAGTTTGTTCCAGTTCCAATATCTAAACAAAGATAAGATAGTGACTGTTAGCCAATAACTCAAAACTTATTTGCATTCAAACCACCTTTAACCACCAACTTAGGTGCAAAATAAATTTTCTTTAAAACAAATGTGGAAAAAAAAGAAAGAAAGAAGAAAAAAAAAAGAAGTAAAATGAAAAAGAAGGTGAATATGATGAAATGATATGTATCTGATAAACTTATTTCGACCATATTACGATGATAATACGATCAATAAAAAACAGTTGTATTTCTATTTTTGGGCTATACACTTTGCTAAACAATATATACAAACAAATTATTCTGTTTTTTTTTTGTAACGCTCTTTTAAAAAGAAATTTTATTCATGCTCATGTTTTTAGTTTTACATGAATTTTTTTTTTGTATACTATATAAATTTTTTACTATATATTTTTTTTTGTATACTATATAATCATAAATTTCTTTTATTCAATAATTAAGGTTATATGTAAATGGTAATTAGGTGTATTATGTAAATGAGAAGATATATATGATAAAAGTTGATTAGAGTTTCAATTTAAATTTATAACTGGTCATACTCACCATTTAATTCATTAGAAAACTAAACTATTCACAATTAATTCCCCTTACATTTTTTTTTTGTATTTTACGAATATGAGAATCTTCATCTCGCATCTAAAGTTGATTATTTGTTGAAGTTAAGGATAAGGTTCTGCATTTAAATTTATTATTTGGTACCCCAATGTCCAAATGAAACCAACAGATTTTTGTAGAGAATTAATGTATTCATTCAAAATCCTTCGAATTTTGGAAAATTATTACAGTCTCACAGGTAACTCATAATTTTAGGAGAATCAAAGCTCACTCTTTTAGAAACTAAACGATATTGAAACCTAACATTTGCCATTTTTTTTTTCAAAAAAATCCAAGAAATAAGCAAAATTTTATTAAATTCTGAAGACGTTGAGTTGGAAGCCATGTTGATTTGACATGGAAGGACCCAAATGGTAATGTTATCTTTTCTTGTGTAATTTGTATGTAGCCCCAACATAGGAAAAACTGTTTTCTTCTTTGGAAAAATAATATTGTATGAAGAAATTATAATTTGATTTTAAAATTTATATAATTGGTTAATGCTTGAAAGTATATTATCAGTAATATATTTAGAAAATAAATTCACGTGTTGATAATAAGCAATGTTAAAAAATATATTTTAAAACAATATATGTTAAACTTTAATTAAGACTTATAGTGGAGGAACGTAGATGACTCTTGTCTATGCTTTCGTAGATGCAAACATTAATAATGTAGGTTGAGTTTAAAGTCACGCACATAAAAGTTTACCTGCCCTTAAAATTACAAGACTTTGAATTTACTTTAAAGTAAACTATAACAGATATTAGCTGAAATGTCGGTTTTTATTTTTATTAGACAAACTTAAACTGTTACAATAAACCTTTGAAATGACGTCTTCTTTCGTGAATTAGAAAGCGCATTGGTTTTTCCAAATTTTGTGAGACTCTGCGAAGCATGGCAAGTATTGATGTTAGATATGGCTGTTGTGCTATTCGTTTTCAACTTAGCAATCATGTGTAGACTATTCGGCGAACGTAGACTTTTCGTCTCAACTTCTCTCAGTTTCCCATCGTCAAAAATGTAGGGCATACCGGCTTTTTTCTTGACAGTTCTTGATTCAATTGAAACGGTGAACTAATCATGTCATCGTTGAATTATTGGGTACTGATGCATCAGGTTATTCATTTAAAAAAATTTCAATTGCGGGAGGGTATGACTTTCAAACAAAATAAGACACATGCCACTTTATTGATTAGGAAACGCTTCACACATGAAAACTTTGAACACGAGATCAGTGAAACCGAGTGTAATGCATCCGAAACAATTTGTAGTTCCAATCTATCATGAGGAAATTGAATCTTGGTGCATTTTCACTGTATAACGGTCCATAAATTTTGATATGCGCAATTTTAAACTTATCCTGTATTTATAATATTTTCACGCTTCATCTGAAAATTTAAATAATGAATTTGGTAAGAATTCCAATTTTCCCTCCTTAGATAGCTTTTTTTAAGTGATGTAAGCCGCGTTTTATATATTATTCATTTTTATAAAGGAAACTCTTTTTATAATAATGTGGTTTGACCCCAAAACACTTTTTTTCATAGAAATTTTTCCATTATAGGTGCAATATAAAATTGAATTTTATAACTTTTAAAATAAATTATTACGAAAACTACACAGTAGTTTTATGATTTAAAAAAATTATGTTTAGTATTTCGCTATTTGAACTTTAGTACTACCTCTAATAGTAAATAATTAAAACACAATTTTTTTTGTGAGCACTATGTATAATGTGTTAATCGAAATCAAAAGTTAGTATTTTGAAATTAGATTTCACTGCATAATATAGTGAGATTGTATTTGTATAGTTGCTGTAGTTGTATGGTAGTTGTAGTTGCAGGTAGAACGTTAAGGTTAACATTTTACCCGCTTTTATAATTGTGGTTATAATAATGCAACAGTTTAAATGAGTCTACAGTCTGTTTTGGATATACTTTTAGATCTGTTAAAAAATTGTTATTGAGTTCACGAAGAAACTGTATTTGCAAAAAAAAAAAAAAAAAAAAAAAAAAAAAAACCACTACGTTGTTGTTATCATCACCAGATGCAAATTCGATATAAATGTTTTATATGGAAGATAAATTTACAGGATAATATTTTCTAATAGTAAAATGTAGTGTTTTGCATGGAAACTAAACAAAGTCCCTTTAAACTCAACAATATTTATTTAGCGTATTTTAAAGTTACAGGAAGCAAGAATTTATTTAGTTGCATTATTCTATAAATATTATGAACAGATAGAAGTTTCCAATATCTAAAAACTAAATTTTAGCATCTACAGAATCATTTGTGATTGAGGTAAATAAATAATAAAAAGTCCAAAGAAATAATCCTCGTTAAAAGTATTGTTACAATGTATAATTTTTCAATAATATCTAAAGTACTATGAAAACGTTTATATTTTAATGAGGTAGCAACACTTTGCGGCAGAAAGTAAATGTTTTTTAAAAGCAACAAGATGTTTGAGTCATAAATACCAGATTATACTTATAAGTCATAGGGACCACTAAATAGCCCCAGAAAGTTAGCTTTCCAAATCAAGAGAGTGAGAAATGTGGGGCATAGCAGCTATATTAGGATCCATAGAGGTAGATCTTAATTTTTACGTTGGATAAACTAAAATTGTAAAATAAAGTTATGTTCCTCAGCTGGTTAGTATCATTTCGATAATATTATGTACAGTATGTCTTTATAAAATTGAAACTTTCTTTGAAAAGTAGTTTGAAACGCAAGGGTATCTACATAAAAAACAACTTGTTAACCATTATCAATCTTTTTAATTAAATCAACTTCTGTGTGATACCACAAAACCACAGTTTCATTCACGACTAAAAAGAGGGTGATTTAGTTTTTGTACTAATGCATTCAGTGAAAAATAGTTCAGGTAAAATAACTATCAATTCTGACCAATTTTTAACGACTCAAGAAATATTTATGAAATTCAGTTATTTTCAAGGACATTTTTCACCTTTGTGATACTGCTACATTTCAAATAAAAATTTGATTTATGACATTACAATAATTTTGTGAATACGAAAATTTTACATTAATAATTCACCTTCCATCCTCTGTAACTATGCTGTTTCTCAAATGTTTAATATCTTACTCAAAACGAGTGGAAGTGACAACAGAAAAAATACAACTGATTGATGACGTTAAGTGTTATTTATTCACAAAAACTAAACATTTGTTTGTCGTTAACATATGGCTTTGTTTTTGCAATGAGATATTAGTGTTCGGAAGATTAATTCAAAAAGTAATGTTGTTAAATTTGAGGTAAGATAAATTTCTGTTAGAAAAATATTTTACTGTATGTTTTAAATCTAAAAATGATATTTAATTTCTTTGAAAGTTATTTTCTAAATGTATTGAGTAGTAACTATAAAATATAGTTTTTCTAAAATAAATAATGCAATAAAATATTTTTTGTTAATAATCTGTTGTTATTTTGGAATAAATGTTTGTCGTTCAAAAAGTAAATACATTTTTCTGATAGAGATAATCTAAATGTGTACCATATAATATATATGTATGAAAATGTTATCATGAAATAAAAATAAATGTAATTATCTCTATGTATTAATATTGCAGAAAAAATAAATTTTAAGTAATAACAACAAAACATTATCAACACATTACACGAACTTACTAACCTCTAATTTAAATTAAATATGGTTTAGAAAAGATTGATGTATTTTAATTTGAATATAAAACCTAACTTACTGAGCAAACAGACGCTTCTCAATCATTCCTTCATCATATTGTTTGCAGAAGTACCTTACTTTATAAATTAATCATAAATAGTATATTCATATTTGATGTTCATGAAATAAATATTCCAAAACTTACGAATGTTGTTTGAAAAGACAACAATAATTTTTGAGAAATCATCAGTAATAAAATTGTTAATAAAAAGTCAGAAATAAACCTGTTTCGTATTTAATTGTGTTTGAAAGTTGATTTTTATCTTTTAATTTTTAAAATAATTTAAAATCGCACTACAGTACGCATCTCATAATATAGCAGCATCGCCTAACATCGCCACATAACATAATCGCATCGCATAACAGTACGTAGTAAAGCAATAAAGGGCTTAAAAAGAAAATACAAGGGATGAGAGTTTTTTTTTTGTTTACTTGTCATATGCATTATTTCTATTGTTCTGTGCAATATAGCTGTAGGAAACATAAAGGTATAATAATTTGCACTTAACCTCCTATATATATGAATAGGTTGAGCGTTTTCGGAAAACATTTGATAATTATCACTGTTGATTACTCACTAAATTAATCAAGGATTTTTAAAAAAATATGTTTTGAAATTTGATAATTTTAGTAGTTTTTGTATGAGGTATGGGTTTGAAATATTTTTGATTTCAAAACTGTAGAATATAGGGAATAATCAATTAAAAATATAAAAGACCAATCACAGTTTCCAGATAAACATAATATACAAACTTGTTTGATGTTCCATTATTTTTTCAATGAACAATGATTAGTATCAATTCATCATGGTTAGTATCATATCAATGGTTAGCATAATATCAGTTTATTAATAAAAATTGAATGCATATATTTTTCTAAAATTAATCAATAAACTATGGAATGTTTAATAATAGAATCTGTCACAAAATCAAAAAGATACCTTAAGTAAATACTGAAATCCATTAATATCTCTTGTAAAATGCTTCATAAATCCTTTTTTTGACCAATTCAAATATACAGAATAAAAATTTCTTGAAAGTTTTCTAGAATTGAAAAAATTATTTTAAAAATGGATACAGTAATGATGCTATACATTGAGCTCAAAAAGAAGCATTTATCAATGTCAGGATAACGTTTTAGATCTTTCTTTGCACAAGACTACGGCATCTAAACTTTGGCTAGACTATAATATCTCTTAATGTACCATCAAGAAAATCTTTTTATCTCTCAGGGAAAAAATACGGAATGAGATCTATAATTTTCGAAGTAAAAAAAAATGTTTTGTGTGCTTTTTTGACATGCTATTTAAGGCTGTTCCAGAAAATGATTGATTTGATAAGTTGATTGAATGCATGCGATATAACTTAAAGTACGTGCTTAGTTGTAAATAATACGAATTATTTCTATTTTTTACCTTTTAATTTGTTTATTAAGTCTTATATATGAAGCAAATGATGTCTAGTTAGCGTCGAAGTAAAACGTTCCGAATGGTTAGTTTTTATTTGTGAACCTTTCAAACTTGTCCCTCGTGTAATCGTACAGTACTTAATATACCTTTGACAGGGGCACACATATTTCTTTCTAAGATATATTATTTTATTTACGACTATTTAATTGCAAATAGTTCGTAAGCGATTCTTTATCTGCAAACAGGTGAAACCAGTTTAATTACCTCAATACTGTTTCCAATCTAATGCTGTGTAATATGTTCCTGGTCGCCAACAACATATTCACTAGTTATGGGGAGAGTTGTTAATATAGATAGCTATAGGGAATGTTAAGCTTTCGCCGGCTTCAAATCAATGACCAAGCATGCACTATGCAGACATTGCACTTAGAGATCTGTGGTAGCATATTCATCTATTACTGCTTAGTTTAAGGGGAGTTGGTACCCTCTATACCAGTATTGCTAATTTGCCATATTTCATGTAACTTTTTCTCAGAAAGTATTTGACATAGAAACCTAATTTTTTTTCACTGCATTTAGCAAACATTTGTTATTCTAATGTAATTAACTTTTGATTATGATTCATTTACTTTTTTTAAATGAATTTTCATGAAAGGCACTCAAATTTGTTAAAAATCACAAGTTTTTTTTGTCGAAAGAAGCTAAAATAAAAAATATTTTTTAAATAACAACAAAATCTTACTTTAGTATATACATATACATAAAAGGAATATCTAGTAAAAGTTTTAGGAATATAGTTTGAGCAGTTTCCTAGAAAAAGGTACATGAATAATGAAAAATGTAGTTTTGAGAAAAACGCATTTTAAAGAAAATTTTACTTACACTAATAGTCACCAACTTTGTTTTTAAAAAAATACTAAAAAGTACTTCTAGTTGAGGTATTATTGCAAATGAGGTTTCTTTTCAAGGGGGAAATTTTAAATTTTGATAAACAATAATAAACTCAAAATCGATTATTTATAAATTTGTGTGTACCAACTCCTCTTAAACATATATCTTATCATTTATGTGTGAACACAATGAAATATTACAATTTTACTACATTATTACCAAATGCAGCACATATAAAGTGCGAATAAAAAAGTTATTAAATAGTTAATTTTTTGCTAAAAAAATCCTCCTTTTTATAACCATTTAAAAAAAAAAAAAAAAAAAAAATGTGAGGTTGTAAATGTTTCTCTTACTAAATTGCAGCTTCTGTATATGTTTGCATTATTTTAAATTAGGTTCATATATCAAACATTACAATTTGGATTTATTTAATGACAAAAACATCCTAAATATTCTAGACAAGTTTTATGTCTAGTTAATAATCTAGCCAAATGATAATGGAAACACTGCGAATTCAAAATATTTATTAGAACATATATGTCACCAAGTTAGTGGCAAACTTCTTGACCTCGGGCAGATGGATATAAGAATTCTTTGCATATTTTTTAAAAAATGATTAATTTTAATAATGGAAGAGATATTCATAGAGATGTAGTTTTTATATGAGGTATGGGTATGAAATATTTTTGATTTCAAAACTGTAGAATGCTGGGAATAACAAATTAAAAATATATATGACCAACCACAGCAGAGCAAATTTACCCGAAAAGACGCTTGGGTGGATGAATTATTTTAAAGTCAAGTCCAATGCTTCCTTCTTCAGAATTTTGTAATTAAAACATTTAGGTGTTGGTATGAATATGTTTTAAACTTTAAAAATTAAGGAAAATTTAAGAACTATTTCCAAGCCTTCAAACAAATTAGCTACAAAATATTTGATCCCAAAGTATAAAGGTACTTATTCAATTAAAATACTCCTACCTCGAAATTAAATTTTCAGAGACGGTATTTTTAAATACTTAATTTCCAAAAAAAAGGATATAGTTGTTTCCTTTACTTCAGTTAACTCAATTTAAGGCTACGTTTAAAATGGCAAAATCAATGAAAATTTCATTTTTTATTTCGTTTCATATGAATTGAAAATTTCTCTTTTCAAATCAGTTTGTGTTTTTCTTGTACTTTAAATAGAAGTTAAGTTACAGTCTTTCAAAAACGGTCGTTTATACGAAAATCCACGCAGAGAGATTCCAAAATCATGTTTCCTTAAAGAATAGATTTTTCACTAATACTTTAATACGGCTCTTATTTTATCTCAAAATGTATTTATGATAGAGTTATAATTTTTTGTACAGTTGTTTGTTATACAATGTTGAGTATAAGGGCTTACAGATTTGGTTGTATCTATTTTTCTTGAAAAGTTACTGCTATATATACATAATAATATGTTGAGAAAATATTGAAATGTATGTGCAATCTTACACAGCAGCCTATATATTTTTTATTTTTGAAAATATAACTTAGATCTTCCCAAAAAAACAACTAGAAGTTGTAAAAAAAAAAAACCGCCAAGTCTGCCAGAAAATGATTTGAAATCTAAAGTTTGCGCCAAGTGGCAGCGTTTAAAATTATTTGGGGTACTTGTACACGATGTACGAATGGGGTACTTGTACATTGGCAATCAGTACTTGGCAGGATACAGTTATTTCGGATTAATCTCATTTTATTAGCTTCAGCTACTTTGCACTCATTGCACTGAATTGAGATAAATTTTATAAAAACTCTTGCCTGTCAAGTTCTGATTGCCTATGTACAAGTACAACAAAGAAACTAAACGCGGCCGCTTGGTGGCAAACATTAGATTTTATAAATTTTTCTGGATGACATGGTGGGTTTTTATTTACAAAGTTTAGTTTTTTTTTTTTGGGAAGATATCAATTCTTTTTTAGAGTTTGCTAACTTAACTGCAGTCGAGCCCTACTTTCCTTTAATCTTTCTCATTAAATGATCATCCCTTAAAAATCTTCCAAGTTTTTCAGTTACTCACATATTAAATCAAAATACTTTTTTCAAAACTGCTTAGTTGCATTTTATTCACATAAATTCGGTTTTAACAATCGCCAAATACGACAATTAATCTTACCACTTTACCATCGCATGACTGATGTTGCTTTGAGTGATCTCCGCACAGCATATTTAATACGCAGTAACGTCACACTTGATCATAAAAAAATGAAAGACTAGGAGTGGGGGACATCGCACAACTTACAATTACACTTTAATACTGGTCACAGCATTTAAATTTGACATGGATCAGCATAATTTACTATTTTTGCTTTCTTATTTTCAATACTTTAAAAAAAAATTCCGTTTAGCTATATTTTTGGTAATAATTTGGGGGAAAAAAAAAAAAAAAAAAACCCTGCTAAAATTACGAAATTTGCAATATGTTTTTCGGTAATAAGCAATAAGTAATTTTTATTTTTTTCTATCTATGTCACTTCTTGAAATTGCGCAAAAGACGAATATCCGACATCCATTGACCTGTTTTAATCAGACATTATCCGGTCTAAAATTCCCAGCTTCCGGAATCATTTCTGGGGTGTACAGACTCTCTTACGCATTAATTTATACAAGAGGCACTTCTCTAATCAATCTAAGAGGAATAAAAAAAAGAATGGTTTGAATATATTAAAGCGTTTAAGCTGTAGGCCAGGCTAAAATCCCCAATAATCGGGATAATTTCCGTGGGGTACATATCCTCCCACCCTTCAAATCATACAAAAGGTACTTCTTCTAATCAAGCTGAGAATGATAATAATAATAAAAAAAAAATGGTCAAAATTCATCAAATAGTTTTGGCTGTAGCCCTGGCTAAGGATTTGGTCAGAACCAGAAGGATCAGAAGAACCAAAATTCCGGTGACTTCGGCATTTTTGAAAGGCTTTTTTTTTTACCATTTTCCCTTGTTCAATGTTAACAATTATGTTGTTATTTTTCGTCTACTCACCTGGGGCAACACACTGCCAGAAAAAAAAATAAAAAAAATAAATAAAAAAAATCAGTGTTCTAGCTATAATAGAAGCTTAGCTATGAGGGGTTGAAAACGGGCGTAAGCTCTGTCAACATAATATACACTTGCATGTCAGCCGTCTAGTCTGCCGCTTTGTTAATGGACTTGGCAGCGAAACACTGCCGCGATCCTAGATTTTAGGTCATTATATTTATGAATATCATAAAATCATGTAGTAAAAAGTTAAACAAAATGTATTTGAAAACTTTTTTTCAACATTAGCTGTGTTGACAAAAATATTGGCCTTTTTTTTAGAAAAATATTATTAAAAAAGTTAATATTTTTGTCCATTTCATACTTTTACCATAATTAGAATTTTAAAGCAATAATTTTTTTTTCCATTAATATGATTTTTTTTTTTTTTTTTAAAATTGCTCCGAACGTAGTTAGATACCTTAATAAAACTGAACACGATTCAATTTTGCGCTAAACATATACGGAAGTTTATAACCGTTTCATTACAGGTGCGATAATTTCGTTAAGTTTTTATTTTGTGCCAAAAGCAGTTATGGACCAATTAAAGTTTACTATAAAACTGTTTAAAAAATTAGTTTTTTGCAAATCTAGATTACTAAAAATATGAATTCCTTGATGTTTTAAACAAAACCAATAAAAAAAAAAAAAAAAAAAAAAAAAAAAAAAAATTGGTTGTGTAAATCACTGTAGCTAAAAGGGCGTTCTATTGTGAATACATTTGTTCCCGATACCAATCATGTACAATATGGAGACATTTGATGAGAGTAATCTATCTCTATTAAAATTAACAACATATGATAGCAAAAAACCTTGCAAATTTAGATCCATTTTTTTATAAAGATATGTCATCAAATTTGGTAGTTTTGCACCAAAGTGTCAAGAAAACTTAGCACTGAATTTAAATTAGTTTTATCATTGTTACCTAAAATATAATTTGAACTTTAGTCAAATTTTTTATGAGTCCTATTATGTCCAGTTATGACTCTATTTCAATTATAATGTTAGACCACAGTAACAGATTTCGACATTATCTCATGTTGTACTACAAACTTACTGTTCTATTTTATATCAACTATTTATAGTTAATTGTACTACAATTATGAAAAATATTCGACTTCCAAGATTCCAGAGCATTCAATTGTCTAAGAGATTTCCTTCTACATCAAATTCTACAATTTAAGCCATCTTGTGCGGTACCGATTATTCGTTTTTTTTTCTTTCTAACAGATGAAATATATCATAGAAACACGAACGGTTCGGAAAATGTAAAAATATTGGAAATTTTCTGGAGCCGTGATTCCATATTACGCTCTCTGCATTTTTGTCGACATTTTGCTTTTGGAAATTTGAATATTGATGTGTTTTGGCGCCTGCTTCTTGATCATTATGGATGCGAAGTCACCGAAAACACCGCATTTCTTTTCTCCTCACCAAAATGGACCAATAAAAATTCAAGATTTACATGTAACGCGATTGTGTATGTTGTTTTTGTGATTTTTGTATATTGTTTAAATTGCTGAGTCAGTTATGGTGTGGGTGTGAATTTGACTGAATTTGGAATTGAAATAAAATTGAGAGAAATGTAGAAATGATAGTGTTTTGAATATTGTTTGTGTTGATAGTATATTGATTACTTTTATCTGTTACAAACATATTTCGTTTACATTATGTTACATCTTTTAGCTACATATAAAGTTTAGTTATGTAGTTAAAAGACGTAAAGATAAAACTGACTTATTATTAACAACATGATAAATCGAATGAAAATTCTGAATTTTGAAATGCTGTTTTTGATAATAGATACATTTGAAAATATTTTATCAGTATAATATTTTTATATTTATTTTTATTTGAAAATCAACACTAACAATATTTCTTTTCTTTTCTTAAATATACTTTGTTTCGAAAATGTTATACTTATATAAATGCCTTGATAATTAATATACATAGCATCAATCATAAAAAAGTTTTGTTCCTTTAAGATAACGATTTATTACATTGCTGAAAAAATCACTTCAGATAAATTGTTTATTTCTAGCATACCCATAATAAAATTAAACATATTTTTACTTTTTAATCACATTCTGCACTTTCAAATATCACACATGAAATGATATATAAATCACTTCAAACGATGGAATAATCAGATCACATTACCATACTTGCCTTAAAGAATGAAATAAATGTAGAATTAACAATGCTGTAATGAGATAAATAAATTATGAGTGCCAAACATGAAGCAGAAAATTAGTTTTCTAATAAATTGGTTATTTCAATTCTACTATTAAATTTTAATAGCTGAACCTTAAAAGTAATACGTTCTAGTGCCTTTTATAAGAAATAGCTCTGGAATTTAAATGCTTTAGCATCAAATCCATGCTTCCTTACTTATGACAGACTTCCACCCAGTTCCTAAATCCTTCTCATTACCCCCTTCCCCAACCCTTCTAGTCCCCTTAAAAAGAGTGTGCTTCCTAACTGTAATCATTCCGCCCAAAATGATTACACGAAAAGATCATAACATTTCGCGCCAAAAAATCGTTAGCCCTAATGATTTTTCCCTCGACTCTTATCTTAAAAAATGACTTGGTTAAAAAAAAGAACAAAAAGGAAAAAAATATTGCGTTTAAAAAAAGTCCTTAACTTAATGTACAAAAACTCGTTCGATTCTTAGCTTGTACAGTTTATCCAAATGTAGAATCGGAAGTGAAAAAGCACTACGACTTCGATTTTAGAACTCTTCGAGTGAAGTTGAGTTGTTTACAGTTGCAAATTATGCTGATTGTTTGTGTCAGGTATTTTTTTACTTCTATGAATGGATTCTATTTATTTATTTGTCACATTATTAATCTTTATTCTTTTGTTGTAGTTTTATTTTGCCTTTAGTGCGTGGGGTTAGATTAATGGTGTAGCGACGATTAAAAAACGGAGCAATCGGGAAAAGCAGCCTTGCCAAGAAAATGCAAAAAATTCCAGTTAAACACAATCATTAATTTTTCCCAGCTTCGAATGTAAAACTCATTATTGTAGAATGGTTAATTTGACTTAAAGGGGATGTGATTTGTTAATTTGCGGGATGGTGTAAGTAGTTATGATTTGTAGTTTTGTGTGTTTTTTAATTTTGATTTTTTACGAATGGAAATGGAAAAGTTGATTGATCTTGAAGCCAGGAAATTGGTTACAACTATTTTATTTGAATAGTGATTTTGCTTCTTTGCTTTTAATTGAAGACCAATTGGATTAATTATTGATATAATTTAATTAACTTCACATATTTTAATTAATTTAATAATTAATCAGATTTTTTTTAAAAGTTAGATTTATGTTTATTGTATTTTAAAAGAAAACTAGGTCTGCATCTATTTTTTAGTGCTGTTATTTGATACATTGGTTCATTATACTAAAGTAAATTCTTGTTTATTTGTACATTAATCACGAAATATATGAATTACTTTTTTGTGTTTTAAAAATGTAACAATATATTTTTTTTTTTAAATTTTTTAAAGCATTTGTTTCACATATTTTGACAAATGAATTTAAGTCAATTTACTATTAATGAAAGTGCTTTTTTTCCTCAAAAAATTTGTATCTAGTAGTAAATGTTTCAAATTCAATTAATAAATAATTAATACTCATTTAATTAATATAATAGGATTTTTAATAATGCTTAAAATATATTTTTTTTGATTAAGATGAGTTATTATTGAACAATTAGAAACTAACCATGTGTCTTAACAGGGAATCACACTAAAATCGATTTCTAATAAATTACTTAGTTTTTTTCAAAATTCTACAGCTTATGACATACGAGAAATAAAACAGCGACAGTAACTGATCAATAACACAAATTTGGATCCTTTCAAATATCCGATTTGTAATATCGATAAAAAAGCTTTAATATTCTGTTTTATTTTGATCCTGAGTTAAAAAAAATTGGGTTTTAGAAAGTAATTCTTATGAATGTACTAGCTGAATACCCGTGCTGCGCTACGAAATTTTACCATTAGCATTTTAGCGATCAAAAGACATTCATGTATTCTACACTTCAGACGTTTGCTCCCATTTCGATCCCGACAAATTGATTTATCAAAATAGGAACTTTCCTTTGTTGACATTTTAAACGAAATTTATAATTGTGAATAGTAAACTGGAATAGTTTATTGTGTTTATGTTTGCTCTTAGTTCTAAATTTCAAAGTAGTAGCTGTATTGGAATTAAGTTAATTAGACATTAAGTTAATCCTCGTATAGTTTCAATGTTGCGTCGTCTTTTCATCCCTTAAAAATTCGTTAATCGATATTGGAATGACTTATTTTTTTAACATTTGCAAAAAAATATCAGAAAAATGACTACATTGGAAGAGGAACATTCGGATATCCCTCGTTTGGAACATTTAACCCCTTCTCGACCCCTTAAAGTTGGTTAATCGAGAACAGAATAGCTTACTTTTTCTATGTTTAATCTTTTTTGACATTTGTACCAAATTTCCGAGTTGTGACCATATGGGAAGTGGTACATTCGAATATTCCTCGTTTGGAACGTTTAACCCCTTTTCCACCCCTTGATCCACCCGAGATCGGAATAGTTTACTTTTTCTGCGTTTGTCTTTATTGATATTCACACCAGTTTTCAGAATTGTGAAAATATGAGAAGTAGGACATTCGAATATATCGCTCGTTTGGAACGTTTAACCCCTTTTTGACCTCTTAGAGTGGGTAAATAGAGATCGGAATAGCTTACTTTTTATACGTTTGTTTTTGTTGACATTTGTACCAATTTTTAGAGTTGTGACCATATGGGAAGTGGTACATTCGAATATCCCTCGTTTGGAACGTTTAACCCCTTTTTGACCTCTTAGAGTGGGTAAATAGAGATCGGAATAGCTTACTTTTTATACGTTTGTTTTTGTTGATACTTGCACCAGATTTCAGAGTTGTGACGAAAGGGGAAGTAGGGCATTCGAATATCCCTCGTTTGGAACGTTTAACCCCTGTTCCACCCATTAAAGTGGGTTAATCGAGATCGGAATAGCTTACTTTTTCTATGTTTACTATTGTTAATATTTGCACCAATTTTTAGAGTTGTGACCAAATGGGAAGTAGGATATTCGAATGTCCCCCGTTTGGAACGTTTAACCTCTTTTCGACCCCTTAAAGTGGGTTAATCGAGATCGGAATAGTTTACTTTTTCTATTTTTACCATTGTTGATATTTGTGCCGATTTTCAGAGTTGTGACTATGTGGGAAGTAGGATTTTCGAATGTCCCCCGTTTGGAACGTTTAACCCCTTTTCGACCCCTTAAAGTGGGTTAATCGAGATCGGAATAGTTTACTTTTTCTATTTTTACCATTGTTGATATTTGTGCCGATTTTCAGAGTTGTGACTATGTGGGAAGTAGGATTTTCGAATGTCCCCCGTTTGGAACGTTTAACCCCTTTTCGACCCCTTAAAGTGGGTCAATCGAGATCGGAATAGTTTACTTTTTCTATTTTTACCATTGTTGATATTTGTGCCGATTTTCAGAGTTGTGACTATGTGGGAAGTAGGATTTTCGAATGTCCCCCGTTTGGAACGTTTAACCCCTTTTCGACCCCTTAAAGTGGGTTAATCGAGATCGGAATAGTTTACTTTTTCTATTTTTACCATTGTTGATATTTGTGCCGATTTTCAGAGTTGTGACTATGTGGGAAGTAGGATTTTCGAATGTCCCCCGTTTGGAACGTTTAACCCCTTTTCGACCCCTTAAAGTGGGTTAATCGAGATCGGAATAGTTTACTTTTTCTATTTTTACCATTGTTGATATTTGTGCCGATTTTCAGAGTTGTGACTATGTGGGAAGTAGGATTTTCGAATGTCCCCCGTTTGGAACGTTTAACCCCTTTTCGACCCTTTAAAGTGGGTTAATCGAGATCGGAATAGTTTACTTTTTCTATTTTTACCATTGTTGATATTTGTGCCGATTTTCAGAGTTGTGACTATGTGGGAAGTAGGATTTTCGAATGTCCCCCGTTTGGAACGTTTAACCCCTTTTCGACCCCTTAAAGTGGGTTAATCGAGATCGGAATAGTTTACTTTTTCTATTTTTACCATTGTTGATATTTGTGCCGATTTTCAGAGTTGTGACTATGTGGGAAGTAGGATTTTCGAATGTCCCCCGTTTGGAACGTTTAACCCCTTTTCTACCCCTTAAAGTGGGTTAATCGAGATCGGAATAGTTTACTTTTTCGATTTTTACCATTGTTGATATTTGTGCCGATTTTCAGAGTTGTGAATATGTGGGAAGTGGGAGAATTAGTGATGAGTGAGTCAGTGAGTGAGTGAGTCAGTGAGTGAGGGCTTTGCCTTATATATATAGAGATTGTTGATATTTGTGCCGATTTTCAGAGTTGTGACTATGTGGGAAGTGGGAGAATTAGTGATGAGTGAGTCAGTGAGTGAGTGAGTCAGTGAGTGAGGGCTTTGCCTTATATATATAGAGATTGTTGATATTTGTGCCGATTTTCAGAGTTGTGACTATGTGGGAAGTGGGAGAATTAGTGATGAGTGAGTCAGTGAGTGAGTGAGTCAGTGAGTGAGGGCTTTGCCTTATATATATAGAGATGAATGTTCGTAAACACAATAAATCTATGACGAAACATTCGGTGATGGTTAAACTTGGTGTTCGCGTCAATCGTATCCATGAGATACGACAATAAGGTTTTCATCAGAACCACGCTTGCCCAGAACGTCCTTGCCATTAAAAAAAAAAAAAAAAAAAAAAAAAAAAAAAATAGGTTTCACCAAAAATGCTAAAAATAATTGTATCGATTCTAATATAAATAATTCCTATTATGTATTTTGACATGTTCTTAACACCCCCACCACTGAGGTTCTCATAATTATAATCTGATGGTATAAAAAGATGAAAGCGCATATCTTACTACGTTGTGAATAGACTTTCGTAACAATCACCAGTCTTTAACCAACTATGAAATTGATAAGTCAAGTGAAATAAAATGAATCAAAAACACATGCCTATCAAGTCAATATTTTTTTTATTTATAAAAATGTTTAATACCAATTTCGGGTTTTATATTGCATCCACAGCTCATACGATTCTTTCTTTTTGCCAGAAATGTTCTCAGTTAAACCTACAAATTGATAAAAAAAACTTTCACTTCCAAGCTAAAAAAACTTAACGGGAAATATTTTAGATCATTATTATTGAATTTTCAATTTGTTTTTTAAAAATATAGTCGAAAATATGAATTAACAAGCGATAAGTTACCAACCAGCATTATTGTGTAATTGAAAGCTGTGCTGTGTTCCAATCCCTAAATTGTGTTTTGATTTTTTGTGGGTGATAAAATGTTTATAAATCATTTATCCTTGAGAGTATCCAACCCCTTAATTTCCCAGTTGAAAGTTAGTTAATTAGTTAAAAAGGTTAAAATGAAATATTGTTTGTAAAGCATTAAAAAAATATCGTTATTTTTATTAACACGCCATACAGTTTACCATCATACATAACTATTTAAGCCTCATAAATCCTACAATAGATATATGTGATTAAATAATTTACAAATAATAAATGAATCATAAATTGAACGTCTCATATATTATGTAAACAAGAATATAAAGTTTAATAGACTATAAAAGCCGGGCTCAAATATTAAAATTTTAAATATAATTGGTTAGTTTTTAGGTCAATATAAAGACATTTAACGAGAAATTTACTAATTGAAATGTTATTTTTTTAAAAAAATTATTTTAATAAATTTTAGCACACATTTATTATTATTTATATTAATGGTTTTACGCTACTGTATTCCTATAGTATTGATGATAATTGAGATTAAATTGCTTCAGCACTGTTTAGCAAGTTTATGTTACATGAAGTCCGAAATCACAGCTCATCTTGTGAATACCTACAGTAACATCACTGAATTCTATGTTCTACAGTTATGCATATAACTTTAATGTAATGTACAGTTACATCATGTGAATACTTTTGCAAATTAATCTGAATAAATCAATTACTACGTATTCAAATGATGTAGGGTAAATTCGAACATTTTTAGATAAATATTAGAATAACATTCAAGTATAGCAAAGATTTGATTTGAAGTAATTAAAACTTTTTATATTCTTTAGTCAGTAATGGCGAATTTACCTCTAAAATTGTTATATTTAAAGTTCTTGATCTTTAATTCCATTCATGCACGTATGAGTTTTTGGTTGAAGAATTTATACCACAAGTGCAATAGGGTGTGCCGAAATTTTTTTTAGAAATACTTAACATAATAAGTATTGAAAGTTGCATTATTATACCAGTAAATAGCACATAATTTTTCAAAAAAATATATTAATATCGTGAGGTCTCTACCAATCAATAAGTATTTCACTGTACTTGATAAATGTAAAAAGGGGGGTTAAGTCGCGCAGAAAATCTTTTCTTTTGGCTAAATCCCATTCTACCTTTCAGGAATCAATTGCAATTTTGAACTTTTTGTCTATATATCTGTATCACCTGCTTTTTTCTTCTTTAGTAAAACATAAGTTTTTACGTTTATTACCATTTTTGAATATAAAAACAAAATCCCTTCTAATTTACTAACTTGACGCTACAAATCTAAAAACCAGTACGTATGTTTTTTTCATTGTGCAAACACATTCTATTATCTACAAGACTATTTTCTTTCAAAGTGTCTGTTTTTATCCCGAGTATATGCTTTTGAATTTAAAATAATAAGTTTCAGCAAAGTTTAAAAAAATTAGAGGTTTAACTTTTTGTCCTTTTTTTTGGCTCATCATCGGAATTTCGTGATTCTGTACTAATCATCTTATGAAAACATTATAAAGTGCCATTCGTTTGTTCAATATGACCTAAAACATAGCCTATTCTCCAGGAAAGATCCTAATACTTCCTATATCAGCCAAATCGTAGTAACTAAAGTTGAAACTATATGGATGAGACCATCAGTCCAATAGAATTTCATAAATGAGTTTTGCAACTGATTTGTGAGTATCACAAGAAATGTATTTCCTTAATTCGATATAATAAGGCTAAGAAACAATTTTATTTTGATACCAGAGAGCAGAATTTGAAAAAAGAAACGAAAAAAAAGTTACTTTATATAGGATTTCACAAATGAAGAGATACGACAAAGAACGATCAGAGTTCATTTTTCTCAATTCTTCCGAAAAGCTGATTTAAAGTTTCAAGTTTCAGGGCTTGTATCAGGGTTGAGGTAAATGGTTGCTCAAAATCTCACGTATCATCACATTTATTTGCCAGAGGACTCCTCTGGGTTAAACTATTTGCTATAACCTTGCAGATGGTGGGAAAAACTCGATTTCGAAAAAATTGGACTCTGATCCTTCATTGCTGTGACCCTTCAAATGTGAAGATTTTATAAATGTAACTGTAAAAAGGCCCGAAGAGATCTCGCCATGAAATGATTCTTTTTAATTGATCAAAGAACTTGCTGAAAAATTAGTATAGGAAATGTTGATGTTGCAGAAACACAAGGAATAGCAACAAAAATTAAAAGCAGAAAAGCGGAATATAAGAGAAGTAAAATAAAAAAAATTGTCTGGGTCTGTAGCCAGTGAAAAAACTGACAAGGATATTAGAAAGGATGAATTGCAATCTTCTTCAGCAGAAATATATGGTACAGAAGAATTGGAACTGCCATCCACTTCCTCGATTGCAAGAAACAGCATCCAACTACTTACATTAGCAGGTATCTGTGGCAAATATCATATAACAAATAGACCAGCTGCTGCAGTAGAATCTGCGGGTTTTGCAAGATTTTTGTATTATCACTGAAACTGACAAAATCTTTAGTCTTTGATAAAATTAAAATTCGTAGATCTCACCAACATAATTGCAAAGCATTTTGCGAAAATTTTGAAACACAAAAACATGTTGTAACAGAACTATACTTCGACCGAAGACAGGATAAGAGACCAGGAGAAACTTGGTGACAAATAACATTGGAAAATCAAGAATGAAGAACATTAAGTTTTACTAGCAGAACCAAAATCTGTATATGCAGGTCATACCATACCACTTTCTGGCTCAGATAAGAATATACCATTATCTATAACTGAACTATTGTTATCAAGAAACATAAATATTGACAATTTGAAATCTGTGGACTGTGATGATATTAATATCAATATAGGTTATAAAAATTGTGCAATAAAATGTTTAGAAAACCATCTAAATCATCATCTCCATGGGTTATATGTCTATTGCATAACAATGAGCTACAACTTCGTTATTTATTCCGATACTTAGATGGAGCTCCGCTTGGACCACGAGAGTCCAGTGGGCATATTGGGAAACAACTAGAATATTGTGAACAAAAACCATTGGAAAATTTTGTCTCCATAACTTGTGTTCTACCTAAATTTGATTTTCAAAATCTAAGTGCTCAAATCTAAGTGCAAAAAGATCAAAAATACAAGTATGAAATTTGGTGGGAAATATCTTCTGGCATATGTGATGACAGTTTGGCCAGTAAAAATCCTGGAAATTTATCACATTCAAGGTGGCTCACAACAGCGAGTTCAATATTAAGACTGTATGTTTCAAGCAATAAAGTATCAGCTGATTTAATGATTTTAGTGGAATTTATTCTAAGATTTTATGCGCCCCTATAGTTTAGTAGAGTGGTTACTAGTAAATGTGGAGCTTCTCATGTCTACAGATTAGTTGAATCCACAAAGTACCTTAGGTGTAATCACAAAAAAGCTATCGATCCAGTCAACATAGAAATGTGTTTTTCTGTCATCCTGAAAGTCTAATTCAAGGTATGATAAGTGATGATCGCCAGAATTTTCAGAGAGTTAGGACTGAGACGCATTTTAAAAGTCGGAAATAATACCCGCCCCCCACCCCCACCCCCCAAAAAAAACAACCTGAAAAGAGAGTTTTTAGAGTTCCAAAAATACAATTTCAAGCTGAAGACTACACCAATTTAATTCATGAAGATATGCGTGTTGTCACTTCTCCACAGAATCTGGAAAATATTTCAAATGATGAACTAAATAATTTTATAAAAATGTAAGAAACTACAGACATTCATTTGTATCCCTGTTATATTCAAGCTGTAGATCGTTAAATTAAGCTAATAACTGGAGCTTCAGTTTCTGTTGTTGGATCAGAAAATCATGATGGATTGTCAGAGCAGCTATGAAGTAACAAGGAACTTGTGGCTGCGCGAGCTTGTTGGTATGACATTTTGAACTCCATCGGCGTGAGATGAGATGATGTCTCGTGCGTTGCATAGCGACGGAAAAAATAACTTTCCTGGCGAGCAGTTTTATTTTTATTACTTGTGTTCCATGAATATTTTCTTAGCATGTTGTATCGTTGGTGTTTATTTAGTTAATCAAAGTCTAATAAATTTATGTTAAACTAAAATGGAGTCAGATTACTAATCCAAGGATCACAACATCGCTAAAAACTCTACAAAAATTTGACAGTAAAAAGAATTTCAATGTTGCGTCATTTTAATTCCTTTATAATTATTTTGCCAATGTAATTCTTTTTAATAAGGCAACATTTAGTTTCTTTTAATTATTTTATCGTTATAGCTTTACATTCCTATTTACTTTATTCAAATAAAACTTAATAAAAACCAATAGAAAATATTCGATTTCTACAACTTAATTCCTATTTTAAATGGCTGGTAGAGCCCTCAAGATTTATTTTATTTATAAAAAGTTATACTTTATTTTATTTGTGTTATTAAGGAATTGTGTTGTATAGTTGTAGCTGTAAAATTTTCTTTCCTTAATTAAAATAGAAATCAACAAAGCCCCATAAAAAATATTCGATTTTTCCATCTTAATCTCCATTTTCATTGGTTGGTAGAGACCTCAAGAGTTATTTTAATTGTAAGTATGTATTTTATTTGTGTGACAAAGGATCGACTTTTGAGCGCTATTACTTTTCTTAAAAAATATTTTTTTTAACATACAGTGACGGCCCACCCAAATGTTCAAATTAAAAGTTAATTATTATGCTGAAGTTCATGTTCATTGTGGTATATCAATTGAATCATGTCCAGCAAGCAAATTCATAATAAATAAAACGTTTTTGTTGTAAAAATCTTTATCAATGTACTCCTGTTTAGATTTTGTTAAACATATACATATTTTTTTTTTACATTTTGTAAGAGCCTACAGAACTAACTGATTCTTTATTTTATTTTACAGTAAATGTGAGTTTTTTGGCAATTAAATTAATGGGAAGTTAATGGTTTTGTTGAATTTATTAAACTGATGAATTTTATGTTATCTAAACACACCTTTATACCCTGTTAAAAAATTGTTTCCATCTTGCACCAAAAATTGGTTCCCATTCAGCTGCAACCAACATTTGGTGCTTAGTTTCACTATTTAATAGTACTTACGGTCCGAGGAAGCATCATTAAATCGTGAAACTAAGCACCAAATGTTGGTTGCAGCTAAATGGGAACCAATTTTTGGTGCAAGGTGGAACAAATTTTTTAACGGTGTATTAAATAGTAAAATGTTTATTTAATAACCTACTCTGATTTCATACCATATTGATTGAACTTTATTAAAAAAATATAAATGTTATGTCTTTTTAAAAATGACGCATGTGCATAAATGCTTTTCACATATGCATATGAAACTTAAATTACATATATACACATTGTTCCAAAAATTCCATCTAAATGTTATTCATATTATTATATCTATTGCATCTTTGGAATAGCCTCAAACCCTCAGAACCTCATTATTTTGTGTTTCGAAGCGCACCGATTTCTCGTCTGATTGCTCTCTTCCTTTTGGTTATCGTCTGATCCAAATAATTACTTCTCTAACTACACTTACCCCACATACAAAAAGAGGAACATACTGCCTTCGATTACAGTGCGTGATGAGTATAGACAAAACTATCGTCAAAAACTAATTGCTTTCAGGCAATTGATTCCCACAGAAAAAAAAAGACTGATGTGTCGTAAGGAACCAGTCACGTGGTAACCACGCTGGTGGAAGGGAGGGTATCACCCTTCCCCTCAAAGAACAATAAGTCTGTATTGCCTAATCAAGAACAAAAGATTGAGTTGCAAGAAAAACTATTTGATTATGACTGCTTGTTTTTTTGCATTATGATTTGAATAGAGACAAGGGTTATATTTAATGAGTGCTCGGTGGAATAAAATTTAGTTGTACGTAATTTTGGCAATTTCCACTTCTCTATTTGTTATATATAGTGATAATATTTTAGAATTGTGAATTACTAATTAAATTATGTACTTAAGCTAAATAAATTAACCGTTTTCTTAATTCTACCATAAATCATGTTCTTATTTCAAAGTTTGTTTTTGATGACTTCAGAGCTCATTGTTTCTAAAGAGTATTATTATTATTATAATTTTTCTTCACAAAATTATGTAATTTATTTGACTTCTTTTCTAGTTTTAACTCTTTTGATTCTAAGGAAGGTGCGATTTACAACGAATTATTTTTAAGGAAGAAGGATACTATCTATTAATGTCTCTAGTGTTTTGATAATTTCAAATATAATTTTTCCAAAAAAGTATTTTTTCGGCATATTATTTTAATTTATATCTAATTTTGTAACCAGTAGTCATCTAATCATAATTTAAATTTTGATGAACAATAATGAGCTCAAAATTGATTATTTATAAATTTTAGGGTACAAACTCTCCTTAAGATGATTTCGTTTTCTTTTGCACGTTAATTGTAAACAACTTTCTGCTTGAAAACCTATTAAAAAGATTTGGATAATAATTGGTATATGAGATATTCGTTATATCAGGTCTCCCAATTTTTTAAACTTACTAAAATGGGAAATATAAAATTTCTTGTTGTATTAAATATACATATATTTTACCAAACTATTCAATTTTCGAAACAATTATCCATTAGATAAGATATGAATAGAGCCTAAAATATTTTTTTAAAACAAATTTTCTAAGAAGGTGATTTTCATATGGGTATGGTAATTCTTTATTCCTGTTGTTTATCACATCACTATTGTCTTCGAAGATAAACACCTGAGTTTAGGTGTAAGGACATCTCATTTGTTGCTTCTCCTAGACACAGAATAGAAAGCATCTTAGAAGCTTTGGTAATGTTTTGTCTTTTGTCTTTGTTGGAGAAGTAAACTAATTTACGAGAGAAAACATATAGATAAAGTATACAGGAAAAGAGAGAAATTGCAGTAGTTCTATTATTCCGTGTCACGTAGAAACAGTTCTTTGTTTCCAAAACCTTTTCGCACGTTTTGTTTGCAAGTAAGTAATAGTTAACGAATAAATAGTTAAACGCAATGTTTGCTTCAACACTAGTTAATTAAATTTATCTATAGTAACTAGGATCAATTGTGTGAATAAATACTACTTTGAATTTTGTCCCATGTATAAAATTTCTAATGTTAAATGTTTTCTAAAGAGGATATTATCATTTAATCATATATGCTTGTCGATACGTATGTCCAGAGATCGCTTGTAAAGTACTGGTTCGGTTGGAATGAATTTTTTTTTGCATAATGTTAAGAATTTCTAAAACTTGATTCCGTTCCTAACTTAGACATCCATAGAATATTGGTAAATTGTAAAAAATATAATTATTCGGCATCTAGTGCAACAATTTTAATGAATATTCTATATAATTTAGAAGACAAAAACTTGCTAAACATGGTTTCGTAAAATATAAGAATTATCTGGGAAAAAGAGCAATTATTAAAAAAAAAATCGTTTAGAATGAAATGTTTTGCTTGAAAACCAAGACTGTGGAACAAAAAGACCTTTTATTTAATGTTTTTCAAAAATATTCAAGTTTTCGGAATATTTATTCTTAAACAACTGCCTACATTGCAATTTTTTTTTCTTTAAAACAAGTTTTCTAAGAATACACCACTTATTGCTAAACAGATTTGAAGACTTATGGAACATCATAAATAATGACAAATGTGAAATTATCTACAAATTTAGCCTGCAAATTTTACTTTCAATTACCCATAAGTTTACATAGGGTAATGAAAGTATAGAATTCTGTAAGAAAAATCGATTTCTTTTTGTATTTCTCCAAGCTTTGGAACACAATGATTTCAAAAATGTGGTTTAGAAAAAATGTTCGCATGTCTGAATGCCTGTAAATACTGGAGAATACCTCCTGAACAAACTGACTTACGATGTTCCAACTTTGTGTGCGGGTTAGTGGTGACCATGTGTCCTACCATTAAGGTTTTCGTCAAAATCACGCATGAGCATAAGGTTGAATTCATGAAAAGGATATTGATTAAAATCTTTATGCTAATACCCCTTAAGGTGTTATAATCATCCTCACATTCAAAATTCTCGTAGAAATGCAAAAAAGTTGTAAAAATTTGTTTGTATTGATTATAAATATATATATATGAATTTATCAGAACATTTTATGGTCTACAAACACTTTTGTGATATTTTTTTCTCCGGTTCTACCAATTTAGATTTTAATCAAAATAAAATTATTCGATACTTTTGAAAATATCAGATTTCATTCAGTATTATATATAGACTCTACAAAAAGCATTGAAGTTAATATTCGAAAACAAATCCGAACAACAGTACTTATTCTACAAATTTTTAAACTTCACGAAGACATTTGAGAGTCACTGTACATACAGATCAAATAGATAATTTACTCTTTGGAAGTCACAATACATTTGAAGAAATAGTTTCATTTTAAAAATCATAATTCCCTATTTTTAGTGCCAGAAAATAAAATAAAAATGCCTCGTAGTTTTCAAAATTAAAATTTACTTAATGTAGAACAAATAATTGCAAACATTTCAAATGTAGAACATAAGAAAATAACCGACAACTTCACTTTGGAAAGAAAAAAAAAAAAAAAAAAAAAAAAAAAAAAAAAAAAAACATTAAGATTGTTTATTCGTCAGTTATGAAATAATGGAACGGAATCAAGTTAAAGTTAATAAGAAGATATGAGTGTGAGACATGCTATTTTTTTTTTTTTTTAAATATAACATTCTATTACAATGACTAGTATGTTAATATATTACATTACGAAACAAACCGATAAAAAATACAAGACTAAAGGGGAGGTTTTTATTTCCGCTTCATATTCTTGCAGACCTTTATTATTCGAAAATCCTTGACCTTCAATATTCGAAAATGTGCGACGTGTTCTTATTTAAATTATTGTGAGTATTATCAAAAATATATTGTTGCGTGTATGCTTGTATCTCTCTTGTATGATTTGATTAGAAAATAAACGGTAAATTGTTTCCAATCCATTTTCCCAACTCACAACATCTCCTTGCGCAAGTAGCTAAACATCCCTCTCTTTTCTGACAGCAATAGTATTATAGTTTAGAGATATAGTTTTAATAAAAATTGCAATGTAGTTAATAATTTAATCTGGCTTTCCACAAAGTAGCTGAGGTAAAGTTTGAGTTTTTAAGTAACATTTAGTTACCTTCTGTGATTTTTCTTAAATATTCACTAATTGGAAGGATTTAGGAGTGATAGAGAAGAGGCTAATCTTACCACTTTAATTACTTGAAGTGAGAAAATAATTAAACTAATTGGAAAATTCAGTTAAGGTTTTTTTTTTCTCTCTTATAGGCTTTTCAAAATTAGTTTAGTCACACTTCAAAGGAAAATTATTTAAGATTATATTACAAGCATGTTCTTTTTCTCTTTTTTCTAACTACGCCAGAGGTTATTTTATTATGGGCAGAAATTTGGTTTACGACAACTTATTTTGTTTTTAAATATGATGATAATAAAAACTCGTTCATAATTAGTTAATAAATATAAAAGTAGCTAATTGTTAACCGTGTTATATTTATTAAAGACTGGTAAGGTTAATAAAGTTCTCTTAAATAAAATCTATTTTCGTATGTGTTGGAACTAAATCAAACTTTTTGTAACTGGAAATTATATTGAATAACTGAAATTCTTTTAATACTAAAAATGTAGTTAATAATATTTAAAACGTTAATAAAGTTATTAATATTTCATTTAGTTTTCATAATATTTTGTGTCGTATAAGGTAATTACATAACTTGATTAAAGAAATCTATTCAGATTTTTTATAGAATGTAAGTGTATCAGTAATTATCGTTTCACTCCAGGGATTTTTCTTTAATGACAAGTATTGATTTTCCTGATTACGAGAGTAACATTGATGAAATTAATTTGAAATATAATAATATAAAAAAAATAAGGTATACTTATTTTAAGTTTAATATTATTATGGGATAGTACATAGAAAAGGTCACTGAAAAATGTTAGTAATAAATATAATGTATATTGCATGATACACTGAATTTCTCTTTTCGAAAGAGAAAACTTAAATAAAACTATAAATGCTCAGAGAAAAAATTACCACAAGTCTGTATTTAAAATAAGCTTATGATTTAGTTAATACATTTTCTGGTCAAAATATGACTTTTAACAGTTTGTTTTTATAATGTGAATATAAAACGAACAAAACAGAAACCGATGTGTATATAAATTTGTAAAGATTTGAAATGTGTGAGTAACGATTTTAAATTGTCAATAATATCTATGGGAAAAGTGATTACGATACAAATTAGGCATTGTTTTTCAAAAGACAAATATCTATAATAAATGTTTTATATGTTGTTCAGTGTATATAGAAGAATATTCTTTCTCATTTTTATTTCGGAGCAGAGAGTTACTTATAAACGTTGCTTTTGGTAAATTTGTCAGTTATTTTTTCTTTAAAAAGTGTTTTTTGTAAAAATGAATTGGTATTTTTCTTCAAATGTACAAGAATGCATATAGAAAGCTAACGAATCTTTTGGCAAGCTGTCAATAAAAAAGGAAATGATGTATCGCTAAATAATTAGAAAAAGAGCAATGGTTTTCAAAAAGTATTGTTCCGAAGTCCAGCGTTTGATATAAAAGTGCTATTTGTAAAATGAAATGATTTATGTGAAGTTTTAATGTTTGTTATTTTGTTAAGGCGTTCGGAGTGATATTGTTGGTTGAAATAGACAGACATACTACCACTTTTTTATGAAAGAAATGTCCACGTATTTTTCCGAAAAATGAAATCTTATGCTACGTTTCAGTTATATAATAAAATATATTTATGTCAACTACGTTTTAAAAATATATTTTTTTATGATATATGTGGGGGTAAAAATTTGCAGTTGTCCGGTTGCCCGAGGCTACGAGATTTTCAAAAGGAAAACTTAAACACACATTTCAATTGTACGTTGTTGTCCACCACCCTTCATAGCCACTAAAGGATGGTTTCAAGGAGTGAAAATGATACAACTGATAGGGATGAATAAAAGTTCTGTATTTTATATGAATAGCATATTTGTAGAAATATAGGTATACATTCAGATTCTGAAATTTTCTTTTCTTTTTTTACCGTTGACTATGCAAGCAAATATTACATTTATTTTATGACTAAACTTTTATTAAATCATTCTAACAGCAGTAAAATGATTTTCTAACTTTCATATTCTGTAACATTGAAAAAGTTTACGGAAACATACTATACTTGAAGGCAACCAAAATCACTTCAATGGTTGCCCTTAGAGCAATCATAAAAATCAAAAGTTTGACCCCTGGATAATTGAAATTCGTGGTTTAGAAATTAATCTTTATTATGATGTATGAACCGTAACACGAGCTTTCAATTCACTAACATGTTGTGTATTTATTATGCAGAGTTTGTAATTTTACAAGTAGTTAATAGCATTAAACAAATAATTTATAAAAAAAGATAAATTTTAGCTGATGTTTCTGATTTCTCAAGTCATTTAATTTTCATGATCAATTAAAATAAACTATAAATGCAAATAAGTTTACCCTATAATGGAGCTTAAACTAATATACGCTTAATATAGCACCAATATTTCTCATTGACTAATATCTCTGAAAAAATATCGTACACTCTTTAAATGCTTTTTCACCTAAAAAAATTTAAGAATTGCTTATTAGAAAGTTTATATAGATAATAATCGACTAAAATGTAATTAAAGTTAAAAAACCACTCGCATTTTTCAATTTTAAGTTTTCTTTTCAGGTTTATAAATCTATATCCATCATTGAATATCATACCATATCATTTTTAATTTGTTTCCAATTAACTAATTTATGAGCACTATCTTTTAGTAGAGTATGTGTAAGGCTCTGACCGCTTTATTTATATGTACAAACCAATTAAATATTAACTATACCGTTGCGTAATGGGTACACAAATAATGTGAAGGTATCAGATTAAATAGCGTACATGTGTCAATCTCTATATGGTACTAAATATGTATAAAATATAGAGACTTTTGATTCTTCACGGTAGGTAGCAAAGTGTTGTGATAGAAAAGAGCTTTCTACTTATCCTTAGGATCCTGTGCGATTTAATGAAAAAAAGTGAGAGAAAAAGGAGAATATTTTTTTTCTTAAAAAGAAAACTGGAAATGCTTTTTGTATTTTTAGTGGCTAGTATTGCTCCCAAACTCGGTTTCGAAGTCAGAAACTTTAATAGTTTGTTGGATTCTTGATGAAAAACTTAAAATAGTAATATTTACCTGTCAAATAAAACGAAATATCATTTACTGTATGTTATATAAAGAATAACCTTGAAAAAAGAGCTGGAATATAAACACATACTTCTCTCTTCAGAATTCAAGAATATATTTTAACTTTACTATTGACCTTGCTAGTAAAAAAGAAAGCTTCTTATACTTATGTAGCTTAATGGAAGTTTTCAAATTATGACATGAACATACCATAGCTGTTAAGTAATAATTCATAATTGAATTAATTGATCCATTTTATTGAAGGTAATTAGAGTATAATTATCATTAATTACCTTATTAAGAGGATACATTTATCTCATTGACACTTAAGAGCACTTTAAATATGTAAGGATATGTGTCTTTTTAATAACTTAATGAGGAAATGTCTGATGAGATTTGGGTAATGAGCTTTTGGAAGAGTTTTTAATTTGTACAATAATTTCTTTTAATTAAATAAACGATTCAATTCATTGCACTTAGTGATTTTGTCTTGTGTTTAATATGAATTTGGCCACGTTAGGGGTAATTGTGAAAGAAAAAATATATTTGTTGTGTGTGTGTGTTTCATTCTATAAGACAGTGTCAGTCATTGTCAGAGCAGTCATTATTGAAATGATTTTACTAAGGATATCATAACTAAATTTTGATACACACACTAGCTAATGAATTACAAACCCGTGAATATTGATGTAAATGTTATTTTAGGCCGAAGTTTAACAGACAAAATTCTAGTATGACTTAGAAGATAGGTAATTAAAATGTTGCTCTGAATTTATTGTTCATAAGAACAACTGACATTTGGACGTTAAAAAAATTAATTATTTGAGGTCTGTATTGCTTGTAACGATTTATATCACTTTGTAAGTTGTGATTACTATAGTGTTAATTAGTTCGAAAATAAGTTACTGTTAAAAAGAATGTATTGTTATATTGAGGGTTGAAAGCCATTAAGAGACTATTCTTACTACCTTCTCAAAGGAATGCCACACAAAATGAACGTACATGTGTAGTGTCACCTCAAAACATTTAACCAGACAGTTTTAGAAGTATTCCAGTAAGTCTTGGTAAATATTTTTGGTAAACAGATACTACTTTGGTAGTTGATTTTATAAATTATGTTTCTGGTAATTACTTGATTTTAGTTTCTTATATATTAGTAATTAGTAATTATTGTCATGATTTCTAAAGTTAAGTAGCAATCATGATTAAATTAAATATGATTTATTCGTAACGATTCTTATTTGATATGAATATATTCCTCAAAAAGTTTTCAATTGAAAAGTGAGAGAAAATGAAAGCTTTAAAAAATAAATAACTCACGAATATTTTAGAGCAGAAGGATTCAGTTTTTATAAAATGTTCCAAAACTTATAATTTTTCGAAAGGAACATATATTTTTTTCTTTACTAAATGGTACTGTATTTAACAGCGAGTAACAGCCTATTGGTATTTTAGTGTATTTCTAATCATTAATATTTTTATTTAAATTGCCTGTCTATAACTAACTATTTTTTACTTTGTGTAGAATATTTTTCCATGAACATTTCTGCAAACACAGTATCTTTCTACTCCTAAAAGTTTGCTAATTTTGGCAAAAGTCCTGTAACTTTTCAACTAGCATAAATCTCAATATTTATCATTAATTTGTAAAAACGACTTTTGTTCGATTGATTAAGATATAATAATGTTTGCCAATTAGTATTTGCTATTTCAAATAGGTTCTTTTATTAACATCATTACTTACATTTAAGTAAATAAAATGATCTAAATAAAAAAAAATAATATATTCCTTAACAAATACTACTAAAAGCAATTACATTAATCGAATGTACCATTGGAACAGATCGTAAATAAAATTTCATTTGCACTGAAATTAATAATTTCTTGTTTCTGAATGTTTCGCTGTCTGAAGAACACTCTGCTATTTTACAACTTCAAATTTAATTCGAAGCAATGAAGTACGAATACAGTTCCAGCCCAATTACATCCAACATTTAAGATTGCCAGATCTTATGCATACAAAGCAATAAATGTCTCTATTTAAGTCCCTAATGAGTCCCGGGTTTCTAAAATTCTCTGTAAAATGAGTTTAGAGTAAATTTATACCTTATTATTGAGGATCATAAGTCCTAATTGAGTACTGAGGCAGATTCGAAATTCATGAAGATTGCATTATAAAGTTTAATGTCTGCGTTAGACGAAGAGGTATAATACTTTCCTGTTTCCTGTATGTTAGAGAGAGCATTTAACGTAGACTTAAACACTTTTCTGAAGCTTTTAGAATCTATACATATGTATGATACGGTGTGCTGTGCAGAATAGTGTTGGTGTATAGTATAGGGGATTTTCTCATTAAGAGAGTTTCTGGATATTGAAGTCAATTACCTGAATTTAGGAATGGTACTTTCCAAAGCAGTGATTTCTGCTTGCGTAATGTTTGGTTAAGATATGTATTTCCACCATGATGAGGAAAGCAATTACATTTTATTATTCTAGTATTATAACTGAATCATGGTAATGATTACAAATAATGTGTAAAAGTTTCGACTCTGACGATTTTATGCTAAATAATAAGCTGTTAATAAGTTGGTGATAGCAATTGTTATTATAAGTGTATTGGAATGAGTTAATATTGGCTCGGTATTTGTAAGTTGTAGTGATTTTTGTGAATTTATTACATTAAAGTGAAAATAACTAAGAAATTATTTGATCTTTTTAATTGGGATCTGATTGTATTCCCCAAAGGAATTAAATTTCATAAGCTCTTAATGTTATAGGAAAATTAAACAATGACACTGCTCTTAATATTATATGAAAAATTTATTAGACTTTGGATGAAAAATTATAAATATTTGATTAAAAAATAGGTGGAAACGTTATATTGCACTATATGTTGAATTATTATCAATAAAATATTTAACTTAATTTGATTACTAGGAATTTCTGTTTTCTACTACAATAGGTCTTTTCAAACATTCACCATATAAAAAAACCCATTTAATTAAAATATTTCCTAAAGCCTCTTGAAGATTTTTTTAAGCTAATTTAAAGATATAAATATAAATTATGTTGAATGCTGGAAGTATGCATTAATTATGCTGAAATTGATTAGAATATTACAAAAAGTTCTTAAGTAAGTAATAAGAAATATTAATGATATTTATCATTTGTAAGATCATCTATCTTGTTAGTTAAATGCCAAGTCATCCAATCTACTTCCAGGAACCACTTTGTAGAAGCATTTTCTCTTACTTCTTATCCATGAAGTGAAAAATAAAGTAAAAAAATGCCTTGGACAGTAATGGAAAAATGATTGAACCAAAAGACGGAAAAAGAAGTAAATGAAAAAGTGAAGAGGAAAAAAATATATTATCGACTTTATGCTTTGGGAAACACATTTTGGACCGGAGAAGTGTACAAAAACTTCTTATCTTTATCAATTCTTTAACAAGGAGCATAAAAAAACATTGGAGAAGTCAGTTTGTGTTTATGATCAACCGTAATGTTGGGACACTTTTCTTGCAAGCGGTATTTCCTCCAGGGACATATTCAAGTATATTTCTTTACTTCTCAACTAATACATCGTATTTATCAAGGAGGTTTTAGGGTTATGGGTGATTCGTAACTATTATTAATGTATATCTTGAAAGTATCTTTAATTACAAAAATATTAATTATAAATCAGTGAGTTATTTAGTATTTGCTTTTACAAAAAAGCTATTTCAATTCAAATATAAATCAGTGAAGCAACAGTAAAAGGTAAAAGTTAATAATTTACGAATTTTTGAAAAACGATTCGGTTTTTAATGCTCAGAAAAGAAAAAAATTGTATTTTCCCCACAATATCAAAACACAATAATTTTATCGTCAGAATGACGGTGTATTTATCTGTGAACATATACGCAGAATAAATTAAGTAGGCTAATTTGCTACTAATTAGTAAGGTTTTCATATAAAACACTATCTATTAATACAATTTTTAACTATTTTTAATTCGCCAGAATGAAATTCCCAATTTTTCTGCATTTCTACAAAATCCTTTTAATCGTAGTCTTAAATGTTGGTAAAATATCGATTTTCCATATTAGTGTTATTTTTTGATCTCCCATTATTTGGTAAAATATATGTAGCTTCAATTTTTCTCAGGATTTGCATTATAAAAGAATTTAGCTAAATTCGTAACAATTTAGTTAGGATAGCACTACAAATATTATGATGGTTTAAGGATATTTATATCCTCCATGAATTTTTATTTTGTAATATTTCGTGTTTTTTTTCCAAAGATTTGTGTTTTAAGATCCATACGAGATAAATTAGTCCTAATAGAAAAGAAGGTAATTAGATCTTTACCTTATTCACTATGAAGTGGTTAGAAGCTTAAGAAAATACCTATTTATCTCAGTTTTACATTTACAACTAAAATAAGAATTTTTACGGGCATGTGCGATGTGACAAAGGAAAGCCATTATCACAAAAAGTTCCCGTAACTAAATTTAACCGGAATTGAAGCGCCTTATATGACTTGTGTAGCTTAATAAATAAATGCTACATGAATGTGTAATATGTCAAAATTAATATTTTCATTTAAATAAGTAATCGAAAATTATAAATAAGGTTACTGTAAATTAAAATAATTATTAAAAAAAAAATTAAAAAAAAAAAAAAAAAAAAATGGAAAAGTGATTATATAGTAACTCAATGATAAATATTTTGTTACATAGAAAAATATTGAGTTTGAACTTGAATTTTTCAATAACTTTTATCACCGAATTCGCTAACTTGACGTCATGTTTGTTTCTTAAATTCACATAGTTGGTAAAATTTCATTTCGAAATGTTACCGATCCAGACTTCCCCTGTCAGATTCTAAGTGACAGTTTCGCATGCAGAGAAAGAAAATGGTAAATAGTTGTGAAATCGTCATTCATGTAGCATAATCTGTATCGAATTGTTGCATTATTAAAGCTTGAAGAAGCGAACTTCTAGTGTTAGGAATTGTCACTATCCAACTTTTATTCTACATAATCAAAAGAAAAATTTGTACATTAATAGCTTCCAGTAACAATTTTATATGCTCTATATGCTGGTTGATTGGTTGAATGATGTTGATTGGTTGAATGATGTTTATTGGGGCAAAAGTCGAGTTATTTAAACTGTGCCATCTATATGCTGGACACTTTCGAAATGGCATGGCCTTTTTTGATATAAATCGAAATGACTCTAGAATTTTACTACATCCAATGTACAGGATAATAGTGCATAGAAACTATCTGTAATGTTTATTTATGTCTTTTACCAACATCATATGATATAACCTGATTTCTTACCGCGCCATTTCATCTTTCTTATGTGGTATCCCGAAATTCGGAACTATCCCATGCATAAAGTTACAAAATGCATTTTTTGTTACACTCCATAAAATCCTTTTCCGCGTAGTCTACTCAATCTGAGGCGAATAAGAATTTTTTTCCCCTTCTTCTTCTCTTCTTTTTAGGATCAAATTCTTTGTAGGTAAGGGGAAAGTAATGAGTTTCCCAGCGACGCAGTAGTACAGGAAATTAACTTATGTAAAAGAGAAACAGAAAGACGAGAAAACAAATATCTGCTAAAACCCATTAGTCGTAGAGAATTACCTTTCACAAGAAAATCCGGAATGTTGCAAAAGGAATAATCTGATAATAAAAAAAAAATTATCCAGAATTTGTGTGCGCTCTGAAATCACGCCAATTACATCTTCGCATAATCCGAGACAATTGTTTTAGCATTAGGTATTCCTCTCATTGCACCGGGACTAGATTCAATTTGCGTCAAGGAATTGAAAGAGAGATGCTTTCTGTTTACCATTTGCATTCTGATTCGGAAATAATGAGACAATTCCTAGTCTCGGTATTTGCTTTTGTTGAAGTAGAAATATAAGTAACGCGTTACCATCTACCACGACCAGAAGTTATACAAATTCATGAATTTTAAATGATAAATAGGCTTTGTAGATGTTACTTCATTAGTTACTTCTCGTTAAAGATTTAATTGAATTGAAAGACATGACCTAATGAGTGATTTATGTTAATATAGTAAAAACATGTCTTGTATGTTATAGTAAGACTCATTATTAGTTTTAGAAGTAACGTATAAATCACGTTTTTTTTTAATGAAAAATAATTAGCTTTTCTAGTTTTGACTTATGCCACATAAAATTATCAGATTGGTTTTGAATGTCACTTGTTTATTTGGAATATGTATCAAGGTATTTCTGACCATTTAATAAAATGAATAATTGTCACAATTAACGATATACATATTTTTTTTTTCAATTAATGTTACTTTCAATCATTTGATGAAATATATTGAAAGATATTGTTGCACAAATTGTCTGTATATAGTGTACATAGTGACGTATTATTTTAAAATTCTATTGTAATTTATTTTATCTTATTTTATTTATTAACAGCGATTATACAGGTTAGAAAAAAGTGGCAACACCTAAAGCAATCCAGAAATTTCGAGATGTTTCTTTTTCGACGAATTGGCTGGATATTTTGAGAATGTTCTCTCGCGCCAAGTATAAATAAGACTGGAGATCGGGAAAGTTTTCAGATTGACTTCGGACTTCGATGAAAGCTGATAGCTTTGTTTACCTACTAGAGTGAACTTGTATAATCGCTGTATTCGAAGTTGTTTTCATCGGAGCTTGTATGGAAGCTTGATAGTGGCTGTTCTTTGAATAAATTTTGTGAGTTTTCTGAAGTGAATAAATAGTAGTTTTTATCTTGAAAACGGTGTCATCATTGCCTCAGTGGAAATATTCATAACAATATTAAGATTTGAATATTGTTTGACTTATTGAATACACGAGATACATATTATTGATCTCCTTTATTATTGTGCCGATTTTTTTTTGTTAAATAACTAATTTAAATACTTTATCATGAAAAAGCAATTTAATATACTACTTAGTCTCACGAGTGCACTTGATTCAATCTGTATAAAGTTTTCAGTTATTGCAATCACTTAATATTACAAGAGGTCAAGGATACAAATTATTGCTCCAGTATATAGAATTATCATATACAGTTTAGTTTTATAAACTGAAAGGAATTATTTTACATTAAAGTGATGGATAAATAGAATCTTATCGTAATCAATAAATGAGGGAATTGTATTAATAAATAGTTGGAACTTCATAGGGATGGTAAAAAGCTAATTAACACATAATTTTTTTTTAATTTTTTAAAGTTCTTTTGTATTTTAATTTGAATATTGTCCCGAAAGCATCTATTGCATGGCTAAAAATATACCATTTGACGCAAAATTTTAAATATATTACAGTAATTGATTATTTTCAGTAATACAGTTTAATATAGATCTCTCCTAAACCATTTATACATAATTTTTCCTCTTGCCTTCCATAAATGAATAAACATTCTACTATAAATATACAAAGATACAAAATACACTTGTATCTCCTGTCTGCAACAACCAATACCTTTATAAGCAGAATCTATATTAGGAAAATTCTGACCTATTTAAGTAATTCAAATGGCTAGATTAAAGATTAAAACGATTCTCAAGTTCATTGCTTAGAGTTTGAGAGATGGAGACAGATGTAAAAATATAATTAATGTTCACTGTTATTTAATTTTAATAATTAGAGTTTGACATTTCAGTGGTAGAGAATAATTAAGTTTAGATTTTCTAATGCTATCATTAAAATGCTAAAACTATTGCCACAATATCTGTAGCAAAATTTCAAATTACACTTTCAGTAACAGTCAGACTAGTACGTGACAAACGCTGGCTGGACAGAATTACAATCATTTCGAGAAGTATGCCGAAACAATACCTTAATAGACAATTCCCACATTTTTTAAAAACGAGTGAAATTAATTTATATATTTAAAGAACTTCTCTCTGATTCGAAATATGCAAAAGAAAGTTCTTTAAAAAATAGTTATTTAAATATTTAGAAAAGAAAATGCATAAAAAAACCCTCAATAAATTACTATTCTGCCGAAACGACCCCTACGTCATGACATCCTTCCGTTAACTCGAGGAGAAAGTGACATCATAGAACCGGTTATTCGCTACCCTGCACAGTGGGGCAGAAGGGGTGAAAACCTGGCCAAAATTCACAAGTGTATTTATTAAAACCAAATGCCGATAGTAAAATTTTTAATGAGTTTATAAAAATATACTACCACCAAGTTTTGGTTTTATTGAAAAAATTTAACCATTTTTGGTAAAAATTGATATTTACATTGCGATATCTGAATTTTTTTTTCTCCTAAATTTACTTACCAAAATTTAACTTTTAATTAAAGTTTTCTGTTAAAATAAATATAATATGTGCATTTATTAAAAATATTTTTATATTTGATAGCATTTTTATTAAATTTTTCAGCAATTTATAAACAATACGTAACATAATTGCTTATAAAAATTTAAAATATAGACATTAAAATCAATTTCAATGTGCATTGTTATTTTCCTTCAAGCAGATTTATATAAATATTATACCGTAGGGTATCACTTATAAATTTCTAGTTACAGTTTTTAACAATAAAATTTGTAGATAACATTGATATTGTAATAGATTTAACTCAAAACTTCGAATTAGGAAACAAACAACAATTTGTTTTATTCAATGGCAAAATCATGTTTGAAGTTATACCTTGGTAAAACTATATGAATAAGTAAATTAGATGTTATAGATATACTGTGTCCACATTTATATAGGCATACTGTGCCACACATGTCATTTGTAAACTTCTCTTTGATGGATTTCTTGTTTTCATGAAACTTCTTTTTGTCCTCTCCCTGATGAACCTGCCATTTACAGATATTCAATCTGTAAGATATGTGAAGTAAGCATTCGAAAAATCTAATCCAAGCATGAAGTGGTGATAGACCAAATCGGAATGTGTCTAAATCAACTTCTTGATTTATAACTTTCGAATATTTGTTAAACTGTTTTAAAGTTAATCCAGAAACATAGCACCTTTGTTGTGAAGCAGCAGATGTGACAGCATTGCAAACTTTTCCATTGACCATTGTGAATAAAACTGTATGAGAAATATTAATATTTGCATTGTTAGCTGGTTGGTTGGTTGTTTGGGATTTATTGGCGCAAGGGCAACACTTGGGCCATACTGCGCCAGCATTGTTAGCTATTACTACGGTTAGAACAAGGTTTTTAATTTGGTTTTCGATGTGATCTACAAATTTTTGCTTTGCTTCCTCCGATTCAGGAACAAATTTTAACAGTATTGGGCGACAGAAGCGAGGAGATGCTGGTCTATGATTTTTCCGTATGACAGTTTTTATATCGTCCTCATTTTCAAAAAACATTTGGAGTGGAACACATGACACAAGAAAGATATGGGAGTCCGATGAACTACCGGATAAAAACCTCTGCTTATATTCACTTTGGACTGAACTTCCGTCACAACCCCATTTGGTTAAAAGTTTCACTTTCTGCAATTGCTCATTTGAATATTTTTGAACATCACATAGTTTACTTTCGATAATGCGTCCAGCTGTGTGATTCAGTAAAGATTGAACAGCAACTTCTACTTTCAACTCGTCGCATTGTAAGGAACTATTTTCTGGATAACAGCTTTTCTTTGCTCTTTGTATGGTTTTGTAAAAAGGAAAAGTGTTTTTAAAGTGACTTCGAATTATATTATATTGATGTCGGGATAATTTTGCTTCAACAATCACCGACAATGCTACGTCCACTGAAACTTGATCACCGACTTATTTTTCACTTTCTGAAAATGATTTAATATGTTTTGATGCTCTTGATGGGGAAGTAAATGTGGCATCTTTGACGAGTTTGGACGCATCTATTCTTCCACTAGCTCTCAGATTCATCTGTGCTGCATAGGCTAATGCTTCTGGTGTTGTTTCTGAATGTAAAAGTTCCGTTTTTCAGCGTTTCGATCTTTCGCTGCTTTCCAAAAAGTCTGAAGATGGTCGAGCTAATCTTTTATTTAAATACGATGGGAAGTAAATACTTCCATTAAGCCATTCTTCATTTTTATTTTTAAAAGTCCATCTAGTTCTATTGCTGGCTTTCCATTTTTTATTATAAGAGGGTTCAAAAATTGTTTCGAAATATCTTGGATTTGAGATGAATATTCATGCTGACAGTTCGTATTTTTTTGTATTTCTAGTTCCAGGTTTTTTTACTTTAGTTTTAAAGCACATAGAAGCGGGCATGTTGGAAATTATATCAAACAACTTCCTCCTTCTTATAAATTTAAATTTTCTTCTGAACCTTAAAAAAACAACTACTTTATAAATCTACAGGATTTTTAAAATTTTATAAATAATATTCTTAACTTGATTGCATTTAATGTTTTGAACTTATTGGTATGCTAAAAAGCCTAATTTTTGTTATAGATTTGTACACAGTGCACACAACTATTCAAATGTAAAATCGTAATACATTTTACAGTAAATTGAATTGAAATAATAGTTTAATTAACTATTAATAAATAGGAGTTCAACTTTACATATTTCAATAACTATTAACATAAAAATAATAATATTATGTTCATGGAATTTGTTACAACGCTCCTAACTAGTTATTTAAATTATATTTGCGTTTTATTTGGAATAGATTTACTGTCAAATTGGCAAGTTGCGGCAAGATGTGTAAACAGTTTCTAATACACATTTAAATGCTCTTTCAAACTGTATAAAAAGTTGGATGACCCAAGATGACCTTATCAAACTTTTTTACTAATATAGGTATAAGGTCATAAAAAATGCAGTAATTTTTAAGGTGCATTTTCAAAAATAAATAAAAAATATTAAAATTAATCCAAAAAATTAAGAAAAAATATGTTATGTTCTACTAACCACTTTCTATAGGCTCCATGATAAAGTTTCACTTCTTGGATAAAAACAAGAGCTGAAGATGGGTCTGGAAAAAGCAGTCGGTTTGATGAAAATATGAGCTTTACTGAAAACGTTTTTATAAGTTCCATCCTTTCACCCATAACAACTGCACCGAAAAACTCATAAAGCAGCTGAAAAGGGTGGAACCAGATGCTCAAGATACTTATAAACAAAACCCTGTGGTTTAAGTAGGCAAATTAAAAAAATATTTTTTTTTTTAACTTTTGGCCAACTTTTTCGCCATTCTGCCCCACTGTGCGCTGCCAGCCGAAATCAGCTCTTTTCACCGCGATTTCGTCGAAATTTGATCATTAAGAGCTATTCTAAGAACCTTTTTTTATTGTCTTGGAGTTGCTTTGTTGGTAAACACTCCTCTCGAGTACGTGAGGTTTCCATTTATTAGTTGTTTACGGAGGTGTTTCCAATGAAGTGATTTTATACGTTGTTTTCTCGCCAAAATTTGAGAGACGAACTTAAATAAACAATTCCCTCATTTTTTTAATTTAATTCTAAATGTTTTGAAAAGGCCATCAACAGAAAAATTTCTGCTGAATGTGCTTTTTCTTTTTTTTAAATTTGCAATCAAAGTTTCCGTGTTAAATGTTGGTGAGAAAACGATTCATTCTGCTCGAATTAAATGTGAGGTCATGGCTTCCCAAACATCTTGGCTTGAAATGCGGCAGCGGAAACCAGTTTTGCAAGTTTTTCGCAAATCACACCAATCTGTAAGTGATATGGAAATGGTCTACCAGAGACAACTATTTCAATTCCAACTAGTTGGCAGAAACATCACGATAGCCATATAAATAGTGGGAAACTTTAACGTCGCAGATTTTGTTGTGTGTTTTGATCGGACTGGTTTTGGCTCGGTTTTAAGGCATTTTCTTTCTTAATATTTAAATAGCTATTTTTTTAAAGAACTTTTGTTTAAATATTTGGAATCAGAAAGAAATTCTTCATTAAATATAAACTAATTTCACTCGTTTTTAAAAAAATGCTGGAATTGTCCTTTGCAAACTAAAAAAGAAAAAAAAGCGCGATGAACTGAAATGTTTGTGTTTATGGTATTTTCGAAACACTTAGAATTGAGTAAAAAAATATTTTTAAAAAAATGCGGGAATTGTCCATTGATAGAGGTTATCAGTTGTAGGCCCCCATTAAACATCCTTTGGTGATGAAACGCTTCTTACGAGATATGTAATTTAGAATTAGAAGAAAAACCCCATTACTTCAGAAGAGTGTTCAGTGCATTTTGATCTCACTGCAATTGTTAAAAAGTAGTTTATTGTAGATTTTACAAGTGTGTTGAAATTGATTTCTAAAACAGAGGGAATGATTACTTTGTTTCAAAAAACACATCTATCAAAAACCTCCTGTATCACTTGAGTGATAGTGGGTTGTGTTGCGAGAGAAAAGATTTCCTCTCCAACAAAACGCAAAAGTTTACTCGAAGTTAACTTCTGTGAAGCTCCTAAAAACTTCAGTTTGTGAAACTTTTCTTCCGACCCAATTCAATCCATCACGAAGGAAAACCTCTTAATTCTGGACCTTTTAAAAAGTGGCCGAACAATAAAAGTCGCCAAAAGAGAAGCCATGATTGTCACAGGAGGGCAAGTATCCATTCTTCACCACCTGCCTCCGCCATTTCTCAAACAATTTCAGGCTGATACAGAAGTCGATACACCGAACACCATTAATTAAAGACCGTAGCGATCACATGGTGGCCGGGACAAAAAGAAAGTTTAGAAACAATATCTTCCCCGCCAAACTCCGTTCTCAACCAAGGAAAAAGTTATAAACCCGGATCGCATTGCAGGCACCATTCATCACTACTTGTCAGAACTCCTGGATTGTTCTTTGAACCCCCCGTTTTTATATCGTCATTTTCTTGCTGTGGTTTGTGCTGAGCTGGTGGTTTTACCATCTTGGCGGTAAACAGCTCGTTTTGGCTACTTTTAGGACTATTCTGCTTAACTATTAGTTGTTGAGAATATAAATTATATAGCCCATAAAAACAAAGTTTTTTATATAAATCATTTAAAAGCATTGATATTTTTATGTGCAATGAGGAACTATCAGTTTTTTTTTTTTTTTTAATAAAAGTCGAGAAAAAATCATTAAAAGCAATACCATTCTTTGAAAAATTTGAACTCGGATAGATCGTTAAAAAAAATATTTAGCTTTCCCTTTGCAATTTGGCGGGAAAAAGCTACTTTTGCGTGTTAATTCAATGTGCAGATGATGAACTAGTCTAAAACCTGTTTTAGACGAGGAGGAAGTGATGTTCCTCCTTGGATTTTCGACGGAATCTTTGCGTAACTACTTCCAAGTTTTTTTATGCGTTTTTAGTGACGTGACTGTTGCTTTAATTTCAAATTCGGTTTTTGATTAATTGAAAGCATAAAGATGAAAAATAATTGCACTTCTCAGATACATTCATTGGATAACACTAGAAAATACAAAAAATATTCAAATACAAAAATGCAAAATATAATATTTTTGCAAAACATTTAGCTTGTGGTAGAAAATACTTTCAACCTCTTTAAATTTTTAAACTTTTAGCAGAAAAACTTGAGAAACATCGGTGAAGGATACAATTATAAATTGTTTATAATTGTTAAGTAATGATCATTCCCTATACTCGCTATGTTACAATCTTCTAGCCCAGTGCATTTAGAAACTACTTTGTATAAAATCTCTAAATTTGATGAGTATATACGAATGAAGTGATTGTTATTTAATGAAATGTAATGAATGAAAAACTCGAAAATAGCGTCTAATATATTTTATTTTATATTTGAAATCCTTACGTCAATGCATATGTAGTGGCCTCACCTGCCATAGTCTTTTGTTATTTTAATTTTCATTTATAATAGATAGACATTAAATGAAAGCAATTCATATCATTTCATTGAGTGATATTTTTCGTATCTACTCACCAAATGTCAAGGTTTTATAGAAAGTAGTTTCTTAATGCACTAGGCTAGAAGATTGTAACATAGAAAGTATCGGGAATGATCCTTACTAGGACTTCCTGGGATTATTTATTGAGTTATTTATCAATGGCTAATCTCTAAAAAGTAAGTATATCAGAAATCTTCAAATAAAAATACTTAGTAGTATATTGAACTGCGGTTCAAGAAGACCGAGTTCGAATCCAATTTGATCGGTTTAATTCTTTTGTGAGCCTGGTAGGGTCATTCAAAATTTTATAGATTTTTAGTATTTGACTTGTTTAAAACCTCAAATATGTTTTTTTTTTTTTTTTTTTTTTTTTTTTTTTTTTTAAATATTTTGTAAAAAAGTAAGGCGATGGTTTTTATCACTAAATATTTCATTTCCTGATTTCTCTTTAAAGAATATTATATTCATTACTAAAAGAAACTTTATCTAAATAGTCAAGCATCCCGATAAAATAAAGTAAATCGAGTATATCCTGAAAAAAACTTTTACGTGACTCCAGGGAGTTTACTGTAACGTTTCTTAAAGAGGTAGGGAAGACGATACTAAAATTATTTAATTAATTATTTTTTCACACACCATATTATCAACTCTTAGAGTGTAAGGTCATAACCACGTTGTCTTTATTAAGGATCAATTAGACACCAACTAATTATCAAATATGTGTAAGGATAGGGAAACAGGAATCGAGATTTTCCTTATTTTTAGCATAGTTGCAAAGATTAGTGATTTGACAAAGATAATTCAAAACAACGTTATAAACTAAATGCTAAATTTTATTTTCTGTTGCAAAACAATTTTTTTAAGTTTACTCACATACATACTTTCTAATTTTGTAAAAATCTATTCATATTTTCAGACTTATGCAAAGTACAATATTTACCGTATTGGTGGACAAACGAACACCATCGATATTTTGGTATTTTTGGAATCAGCGTGTTATGCTAGACTGTGTTATGTGTGATATTCGTAAATCATCGAGATAAATTTTTTGGTTGGTTACCATATTTACTGTATTTGATGAATGGAAAAGTAAAAAGGAATTACTTAAAATTACCCTCCATATAAACAACAGCACTTTGCAATGTTTCAAATAATAATTACTGCAATGTCAATAAATTATATATTTTTGTTTAAAGCAGTTACATTAATTGAAACGTAAGTACTTCGCTTTCGTAGAAGAACATAGTTAAAACAAGTTAACTATCGTCAGTGATCGGCAACATTTGGCGACAATTCATGGTTTCTTTTGGCGATTGCAGAATTAGAGTGAAGGGATCGGAAACCCTCTGCCCTCTGGTCGGTTAAAGGGAAGGGTGCGTTGACAGCTGGGAGAGTCATTATCCCGTTTGCTTCGTGTCGATAGTGTACCTAAAAGAAGCTTACGAAACGACTTTTTCTTCATGCGTGTTTATTAGTATTGTCTTTATTTTTTCTGAGTCTTTGCCAGCTAGTTAATGGACGGAGTTTCTCCTTTGATATCTGTAATTTGGGAAAAACTCTAGAGAAGTATTTTATGGGCTGATATAGTGGTAGAGAGTTGTAATGATTATAAGCTATTCATTTGGCTTGGTTATCTAATCAAAATTGAGTTTCTTAAGTTTAAAGACTAAGGAGCAACTTGAAATATTAGACATTAGCAATGTAGTATATTATTACGTAACAAATTATTAGACTGTGTAATGTGATCTTTAAAAATAGTAAATGGTAGTTTTGTAGAACTTTGATTACAAACTATTGATATTTTTCTTTTGTTATTCAATGCTTTTAAAAAGCTACAATTGTTTTCAATTGCAGTTATTATTTCGCAGAAAAAATAGATATCGTAAGATTCTTGGCGTTATTTAAACCACCAGACGTTTACTGCTTTAAAAATTATTTGAAATATAATGTCCAACAATTGTAGGTCAAATGTTACATTAAACCAAATAAAATTTTAGCACAACTCATGCGGTAAAGTACTTTATTCTACTAGTGCGATGAAGACATTTTACCGCACTCCTCGCGATAAAGTCTTACTTTCACCACGATTTCTGGTTAAAAAAAAGTTTAATTTTTCCACTTTATTTCAAAATAGTAATTTGTGCAACTAGTTGAGAAAGTAATAATTTTTGTTCAAACTAGGGAAAATGCTTACTTGACGAATTACGATTAGTAAAAAAAAAAAAAAAAAAAAAAAAAAAATTTTTTTTTTAACAATGCTTAGATTTCAATTTATTTGATTTGTGGGTATTTCGGTGCTGTTATTAAATATTCTATACTTACTAATTTATTTAGTTACACATTACTTAATACACATTAATTAATCACTTATACCCTGTCACACAATTTTTGCACGCATTAGTTAATCACTTATGTTGTGTATTTAGTATCTAAGTATACAGTTTACGTATTTAAATACATTTTTGTGTCGTTCTTATTTAATTATACAACTTTAAAGTATTTCTAGATCTTCAACTATAGTGAATTCCGATTGATTAATCAAGCCTGATATTTGCTTTGTGTTAATGAATCTAAATTGAACTGTTTGTTACATAAGGAAGTATTTGTCATACAGCACCTTGTCCTAACATCGTAGCTAACATCATTAAGTAAAATTCTGTACTATAGAAACTCTTACATGTGATTTTACATGTTACTTTTTACATGTTAGTGGCTTTGTATTCAATTTAAGTATACAGTGACTTTATATAATTGACTTTCGTCACTGTTACAATAATATCTCTCTCATAACACATCTTCTACAACTAATAAAATATTTTAATTTGTATTAATCATTAAAGCTATTGCTAAATACCCTGACTCACTAGCTAAACATACATTCATATATGACTATTAGTAAGTTATACATGCAAATGAAATCAAACACTTCAAACGATATATGTCATAAGCTAGTCGAAGGTACATAAGGTTGTCATATATCAATTTTTTTTTTACATTATATATATATAGTCCCATCAGCAAGCATCTAAATTTAAGCTATTAAGCCCTGAAAAATGTATTTTTTCTGTCATAATATGATATTACACAAATATTCAAGTCATTTCACAAAGTTCTAGACCCACGATAATAGAACATAGGAGATTTATGCAAATTTGAAATTTTAATTAGTATGCTGATTGCAACATTCTACCACATCTTTTCCTGTGATAAAGAGTGAGTATGCTATGAACTTGAAAATCTATGGAACCAAAAAGTCTTCTGAAAAAACTATGATAAATAATTTGCTGTAAAATTGCATTTAGATAATTATACAAAACCAAAAGGTAAAAATTTTAAGCTACACTTTAAGCTACTTAAAAAAGCCACAGATCTATTATTATTTTAACAGTTACATGTAAAAATTAATGCTTTTTCTGAGCATGAAGAAAGCGAAGTTAAATTTATATCTATTCGAAATAATTCCTCTCAAATTTAATGATTTGTGTATTTCTAATAGTTTCTTTGAAACAGCTACAATTGAAGATAAGTTCCTCAGCATACCAGTTAAATTAAAGATCGTTCCGAAAAGCAATCCGATAAAAGTGCTGCAATATTTGCTAAAAACTTGCCTTGCGTAAAAGATGTTGCCAAACAAGCTGTTGCATTGATCCAGGAATTTAATTGTGCCACGAAGAACGAAGGGCAAAAACAGTTTTTGTTACAATTTCTACATACACACAGAAAAAACTTTACGAAATACAATCATCAAAATCTCTTTGAAATATAATTGATAAAAAATGTGTGAACGTGCAAAAAATGTGTAAATATGCGATTGTTTCAAAACATTCTTTCTTATTGGTCTGATATACCATTGTAAAATAAATAATTGTTTAATTAAGTTCACTTTAAGAGCATAATTATTTAGATGATAGAAATGTCTTTCAAATTATATTCAATTCTTCTTGATTTTAGTAATTTTTTATGTCTCTCCTTACCCTGAGCAATCACATAATCAATACAGAAAGTGTTTGAAATAATATATAAGTGATAGTTTTAAATGAAATTTTTTTTTCAATAAAACGTTAACAAGTTTTAACATATCTAATAAGCAATTGTCACATTTCACATTACTTTGTTCATTTTATTAAAATTTAGAGATCTTGGGGGGATTATATTTTTTTGCTCACCATACTGTATACATGGTAATATGATTAGTCCTTTTTTTAACGTATTAAATTGCATGCATTATTTTTTCTTCTTTTTTATAATTATCTATGACATCATATTAATTTTATTGGTGAGTTAAATTACTAACGATTTTTATTTATGACTTATAGATGTATGGAAATAAATAAATCACACTATAATTATTGTAAGTATAAAGAGTGGTGCGATATTAGGGTAGACTTAACCAAATGAAGTGTTTATAAAAGATTTGAATTACCTTTAAATATTAATAATATTGTTAAGTATCTGACGTATTAACTATATTTGTGTTTATACACGCTTTTATGGGAACCTGCTATACCTAGGTTTTATATCTCTTAGAAGACTTTATATCTAGCCTGAATTAAGAATATACAGTATTCAAGATTTGTTCAACTTCTTGTGACAATTCTCCAATTACGCTTACTTAAAAAAAAAAAGTAGAGGTAATGAAAGGTACATTCAGTTTCTTAATTTAAATTTATAAGTCATCCTATATAAATTCTTGTAATAATATATGCCCTTAACAACTGTCTAAATTTTGGATTTTGGCTATTACATGAAAACGTTATTGAAGTTAAATAAATGATCAATCTCAATATTAAAACATATATATTTAAACATTTGCATTCTTAAATATTATAAAGTAAATGCTATTAACATATCGCAGAACTAAAAGTTTTATTTCAATTTAATCAAATATTTCAAGCTGAAAAAATAATTCCTAAAAAAAATTAAACACCAACTATATTTAATAACGTAAAAATCATTTTGAAGTGATATTTGAAGTATCAAAAATAAATTTTGCATTCATCCTTAATTAAGGTTACCTATTCACTATTTGAAATTATATATAATTTATATTTAACGGAATTTTTGATACCGATGCCTAACAACTTTACATGTAACGAATGTATAATTATTAATTTAAATCTGTTTCCTACGCAAGCTGAACTGAACTTAAAGTGAAAGCTTGTTTAAGGGAGAAATGCATTTTTTCTATACCTCAAAATTGATTAAATAAAATAGAGTTCATTGAAATGGAAAAGTCATGTTCCATACGCAATTGAATTTCAAAGTACTTAATTCATCTTCAATCAAGAATATTCCCAAGATCTTCATCCGATACAACATCTGAAATTATTTAGGAATTTTCGAGAATTAAATAGTCGTAATAATAAATAATTTGTCATGAGGAGATTTCATTTCTTTTTATTTGAGAATTACATTTTTAAAACAAAAGCAAATTATTTTAGAAAATAATGTAAATGGCATAAGATAATAACAAATGCGTTTTTCAGATGCCATGAAAAGTATTTCAATCTAATCATAAGGCACAAAATTTAATATATTTAGTATTGTATTATAGTTTTTATAGTTTGGGAATTACAAATTACAATTTGGCACTAGGGATGTAAATACGCATATCACCATTTAATATAAATTCATTTTTAGATAGTACTGTTACACGTTTTGCATATATATACATACTTTTGAATGTTAACGAATCAAATTGAATCAAATAATGAATTTGAGTTATTAAATATTAATCAAGTGAAATAAATCATTTAAGCTATATACTTTTAAATATTAATGAATTAAATTAAACGAAATGATGAATTCGAATAATTAAATTTTAATCAATTGAAATAAACCATTTAAAATATATACTTTTAAATAACAATGAATAAAACTAAGTGAAATAATGAGTTTGAATAATTAAATATTAATCAATTGAAATAAATAACTTAAAATGTGTTTAATGAATAAATGATCATTAAAACCATTTGAGGTTCTTCACATATTAATATAATTTTTTTATAAATTTTCGTGCCTGTAAGTTTTGCGATTTACCACGAGTAAAAAAATTCAAACGTTTATTTAGATTTTTTTTATGAAGTATTTTCTTGGTAACTCACTTTATTTAATATGAATGTATCACATATATCCAGATATAATTTTGTTCTTTTGGAGTATCTGCCTAACATAAAACATTTATTATTAAAAAAATATAAAAACATTGAATGCCTAGGAGATATATTAACTGTCTAGCAGATAGCCAAAAATGTTGTAAATTATATGACTTTAAGAGTTAGACCAGTGTTTCAAAGTAAAAAGTATTGTAATGTTGTATGTCCAGCAATGCTTTTCTAGAACAACAATAGTGTAATTCTTTTACTTTATTTGTGACAAATATCGTGCTTGTTTGTTAGAGCTCTGCATATGCATTAGATATGTTTATAGGTTTATGCAACATTAAATTAGAAAGTTTATAGTTAGAATAGATTGTTGTAAAGTAGACAAATATACTTTAGTTTTTAATTGATTATGTGGAATTAAAACAAGGTTAAGCTTAAATGAGTATACAGATGTTTAACAAATAAAGTTACTTTTATCATCTGAAGAAACCAACAGATCGTGATAAAAATTGTATATTTATTATGATTACGGAAAAATGAAATCTGAATTTTTGTTAAGGTATACATATACGTTGGACAATTTTTTTTTTAGTTCTTATGCCAGCGTGTCAAATTTTTGTGAGAATTGCAATAGCAAAAAATGTAATGTATTTGCAGTAACAAAAAGTTAAAAAATTAAATATTTATTTAATTAATTGAATTTTAATTCACTAATTAAGGTCTAATTGCAACGATGATAAAATAATACCTAATTAATTTTGAAACAAATTTCTTACTGGAAATTAAAGACAAGGTATTGATACACGGGCCCAAGCAAAATATAATGAATTACTTAAATATTTTTTAAATTTTAACTTTTAACATGAAAAGTACTAGAAAAAATAAAAAATTTCCAAAAATAAAAATATTCAAAAATACATAAATAAATCTATTTTTTACCAAAATTTTTGTTAACCGCTAGGGCCCGTGCTCTAAAATGTTATCTAAATTACACAGTTTAAATTTTAAAAATCAGTTAAATAACTCTTAAGATATCACCGTTGGAGTACGTTCACTCAACAATGAAAAGTAGTTCTCCAGAAATTGAGTTCAAAGTTTTCGACATTTTCTTTTTTCCAATATGTTTTAAACGTCGACCTTTACGAAATAGCATGTGATTAAAAAAGTATTTTAACTATAAGATAGTTATTGGTATCATTCTAAAGATAATGAATTAGAAAACATTTTAGAATGAAAAAACAAAAATGTCTGTTTGGGACAATTTTTGCGATTCTCAACGTATATGTATACCTTAAATATGTTAAAACGTTTGCCTCCGGTTTTAAATTAACATATTCATACATTAAATGAGAGCCAACATTACAGACTGAAGTTCATCATAAAAGTTTTAAAAGGAAGTTTTAGTAAAAAAAGAAAACAATTTAATAAGATTTGAATATATGTCCTATAATTGTTGTTTCCGAAGCATAATTTGCAAAAATGTGAGTTATTTTATAATTTCATTTTTTTAAAATGTTTTTTACTTTTTTAGAGATTAATTTCCCATTGCCTTATAATTAGGAACAAAACATATTTTAGGAAGATCTAATTAGAAAAATTCAGGGCTCAGAAAGGTCTAAACATTAACTTTCACTATGAATAAATGTATAATTTTATATACCATGTGTAAATCTAATATATATTTTTACTCAACTAAAACATTTCCTATAATAACAAACATGACATTAGGTGTGTTATCTGTCGATGATGCTTTCCTAAATAACCACTCCCAGTTACTAGTCCCCACAACGTGAAAATAAACTATGGATAACTACGGAATATCAAAAATATCCTTATAACAAAACCACAGGAACAGATAAGTATTTCTAAAACAGATATCGCAAATACGTTACTAAAGGTTGATTAAGTCTTTCAGAAAGCTTACAATCGAAAGTTTCTCACAATGCACATAAAAAATACTCTCATTATATAGCTGGATAAACAAGGAATAAAATCCCTGGCTTTCAAATCTCCGGTTCAAAAGGCCTCAGTCGTAAACACTCCGTTTCAGACTCAATTCGTGATGACCAAAAAAAACCCCTTGTTCTCGAATCGGAACCTTATTTTAGGACTTCACGGTTGTTTACGAAGAGACGTAAACACACAGGAGTTAACGAGGCGTTTAGAAATCCGGGAGTCCTGCTGTGAAACTGACGGACGTTTACAGCCGGATTTATAGTGGCATTTCGACTTTTACGTCAGGGTTTTAGTGCGCTTGATCTCATGTCCCAAGTTCAATACTTTCGGTATTTTGAATGGAACATAGTAGGGTTAAGCTTGGGGAAGGTTGGGTCGCGAACTGGTTTTATGCGTTTTAGACGTACGAAATATTGCGAAATGGTTTTGTTTCCGTTTGTAAGTATTTGAACAGGATAAATACAAATGATTTTTTGCCATTATTCCTTTGTGTGGGTGTTCACACATTTCTGATAAGCTACTTTTAAGTCAAAGCTATCTTATCGATGTAAGTGGTTCTTGTTGAAGTGCTTCGGCTTACTTTGCGCACGTGTAAATCTTACAACTCTTGTTTAAACAACAACACGCAAATTAACATAACTAGTAATACGATACAGAACGCTGATATGTATATATGTATTTCTTTCACACTTGAAAAACTGCATGTACAAGGAACTGGAAATAGTAAAAATATACTTGCGATTTTCATCCAGACATGGATTCACGAATTTTTCACTATTCATACATGCATTCAAGCATTTTCACCATTCAGGCATGGATACAGGAATATACTTGTGAATAGTCAGCAACTTGCAGGTATGTAAACATGAATAGTGAATACATTCACGCACTGTTAACAAAGGGGTAATTAGTTAATAGATCTTATCTATATAGACTTGGACCTGGTTTGAACTGACGCAACGGTTAATCGATCTAAGTAAACCGCAGAGGCAATAGTTCCAATTTATGACATCTTTAAAGTTGTTTATTCATATCACTTCCTTAAAATGAAGAATCTTAACTCGTTATATTTTATTATTTGTATCTTTTAGGAATCTTTTCAAGTGGCAAGGTAAAGTCTAGACAAATTCAAGTTATTTTTTAATTGATAAAGCTACAGGTATGGAACAAATGTGTTCCTATGGTAAAACAAGTATGCGCTATGACATACGATAGCGTCTCTTATGATGATTTGAAGAAGTAATTTATTTTAGAAATTTTTTATTGAAGAAATCTTTTGGAATTAAAAAAAAAATTAAAGACTAAAAGAAATCAAAATAAAATAATTATATGACAGGAAATGTTTTCTATGTTTTCTAATGTGATTAAAATTAATTAGAAATCTTGAAATGCAAATAGTTTGATATCCTATTTCAATATCCTATACACTAATCGCGTGGTACATTCGGTAAAAAAAAAAAAAAAAAAAAAAAAAAAATCCGAATGATGGCTTTATGTCTTATTCTAACTGATGAAATAAAAAAAGCTAAGTAACTTTTTTAAAACGTAGAAGGACTTTATTAATTGTATATAATTTTTTTTTATCTTGAGGTTTCATCTACGTAATAAAACAAAACTAAACTTTAAAAAGTTCAATGGCAACCCCATAATATTATACCATATTTAGTTTTAGAAAACAAAAAACACCGTATAAATACCAATTTTCATAATTTTCCAATAAGTGGTTAGTAATTTAAATGATGTCAAAAAATGGTAAATTAATGTTAAAAATATTTTTTTTTCTTAGCCATGAATTCTTAAAGAATTAATATATTTTGGTAATATTTGTTTCAAGCGATAGTTTATAAAAGGCCAAATCTAAATAATATGCAACTTTTGTATTAAACAGTTTTTTAATAATTAATTATTAATTAATAAATCAAGTTTAAATTTTTTTTAAAATAGAAACCTGTATTTTTTTTTTTACTTTCGTTAGAATTATCCATGCTCGAAAACTCCTTAAGAATTTCTTTCATTCCATTTTGACTCCCAATATTTTAGCAAAAGGGTAAAAAAGTTCACTTTAAGGGACCGTGTAATAGATTACATCTTGAAGCACTCAAAACGTATGCTTATTCCCCGTTTAAAGAAATTTGCCAATTTGCCCTAAAGATCGGCCAAAACATTTTCGCTCATAAGTGTGTTTCTCAACATAATGAACTGAAATTTAGTATTTTGAGTAAACGAAGTATTCTAAATAGAATGAAAAATTAAAAAAATAGGGGTTCGTATTGAAATTTTTAAAGATAGAATTATATTTATTTAGTATACAGCCTTCTAAGAAAACAAAATTGTTCCAAACATATAAAAAAATCGTAAACAAAACATTTTGGGCCAAACCGCAAGATTCTATGATAATAAGAACCGAAGATAGAGCCATTGTTTGGATATATTTTTTTTTGCGTACTGTACAAGGTTTGCATTTATTTTTGGTAACAATGACAAACATATGTGAGAAAGACACCACTTTATTTTAATAAGGAAACCGCTAAGTACGTGTTTGATTTGTTCACCATAAACAGCCAAACACATCATGGAAAACCATCTACTTTGCGGCATCTTTTTCCATTTTGGATATCATTTTTCATGGATTTACTTGGACATTTCAGGGTATCTAGTTAAGTAACTTTTACCTGTAAAACCTAAAATGATTATGCCTGACACTCTTGGTCTATTATAGTCGTCATCTCTGTACTTCTTATAGTTTTCGAGTTACTTAAAAAAAAGTGACTTTAGAGGTATTGCTGTCAATCTAACATAAAATCTTACTCAGTTTACTAGAAGTAGACACTATTTCGCGTCTTTAGTTTCACCCCCTCAAAACTTAGTTGAGTGTTTTCAGACTTAATTTGGCCTCTTGTATATCAGAAGATGTATAAATCGATCTCAAATATCCAGTCCATGACTATTTTAAAAAACTTTCACATGTGTACGAGATTTCTTCCTATTAATGAGACATTAAATAAATAGAACTATATTATATAATGTTTCGTTTATATTGCCGATGATTTCATTTCTTTCTCAGAAATCTGAAAACTCAATGTTGAAATATCGAACCAGTTTTTCTATTTCCTCTCTTATTGTGTTACATCTATTCTTCAAGTCCACGAATTCACTAACTAGTTCTTACATTACTGTTTGTGTAAAAGTTTTTTGGATGCATGATTGTAATCTAGCATTATCGAGTTTTCAGACGGTATCTTTTGCAAAGGGTCATTTATATTTTTCTAGTAGAACATATGAGATATCACGCAATCGATTTGCGACAAAAATAATTTATTCAAATACTTGTGTTTGTGGTTCGATTTGATTGGTTTACAATTTTTCCAATGGATGGGATCAATGGATTATAGCATTGATGTCAATCTTTCATTTGAAATTTGTCCTTTTTAGAAGGTAAACGGAAGTAAACAAACGTTAAGTTTTATTTGAAAAGTAATAAATAAATGTCTAGTGATTTATCCTCAAAAACGCGTATTTTTATTTTAAATTTTACGAATGAAAGAACGAAAATATTAAATTACTGCAAATGAACTGGAAAAAATTCAAACAGTAACTCGAAAAATTATGCGGGAAAAAGTATTTCAGTCTAATATTTATTCGACACCTGAAATCCAATTGAACTTTTTACTGTGACTAGAATAAGATAAGAAATTTTGAATACAGCACTGAAGAATATCTAGGGTATATCTAAAACTGCAAAACTGCGTTTGGAAAAAAGTGAACAGAACAAAAAAATATTTTAAGAAAAAATTGTATCACAGAAAGTACCCAGGAAACGGAGTGAAAAAATGATTGAGAACCGCACTGTTTTCTTCAAATAAATATTTATGTGGGATTTATAATATTTAAATTTGATTCACCCTTTCCTTTGTGTTTAGTTACCAAACTTCTTCAAAGTCGTTGCAGTGTACTTGAAATAATGTTAAAACCTTGGAGTATTTTCTTTTCGGAATTTTCATTATTCAACAGTTACTTGAAAAATATAAATTATTTAAATCACGCCAAGATATTGTTCAATAATATTTTTTAGCATTAACAAAAATGCAATGTTATTGAAAGTTAAATTTAATTTAAAAGATATGTTTCCAGACTTACTATGTTTTTAATCTGAACTTTAAATTTGCAAGATCATATCTGATAAACTTCAATTAAAACTTAAACTTTATTTATATTGTTGATAAGTTATAAGTTGACTTCTTCTAAGTTTCAAAAATCAGTTCATTGCATTTAAACAACAAAATATATAACCTATAATTTTAAAGGTTGATATTTATGAATTAACAGTGTTAACTAAACAGTGACTATACTAATTGTTTATTGAAAATAATTACCATTCTGATAAACCATAGTTTTATAATTTGGGTTTTCAGTATAATAATCCTTAAACAAATATTGTATTTTTTCATCAGGCAAAAATTAGTGCCTCTCGGTCTTCAAAATATTCAACTTCAACATTGAATACTTTATAATATGTAAAGAAAGCAGAATTTTTAGGAACATGTGTCAAATATAAGATCTACCTCATAAAAATTATTTTTTAAGAAAAAATATTTATAAAATAAACTTTCTTTACGACATATTTGGACAGTAATAACATATTTTGTAATAATAAGGAGAACTAATTCCATATTACCTGATATTTATAAAAAAAATTCAATTCTTGGAATTACATTAGTTGAATCCATTTTCATTCTTTCGCTCTAGTTCAAATTAATTAAAATACACTCATTGGGGGAGCAGCACAAAACACTTATAATTCATTAATATTTTTGTTTTGGGGGCATATTCTTTTACTTCAGGTGAAGATATATTGTTCAATTTTTTTTTTTTTGTAGAAAATTGCAAAAGGACAGAGAAAATAAGTTTACGAAAATATATACTAGCCTCTAAAATACACTTTTTCTGAAAAGGACAAATTGTAAAAAAAATTCTTGTAACAGAAACTACTTTATCTGTGGGTTTTAAAACTTGTACCATACAAATAAAGTGTTATAATTGGGGCTTACATTTTTTTTTACCGAGAACAAAGAAAAAATCACACACTATCAAGTGTGTGGTTTAAGAAATCTAGTTAGCAATGCTACTCTAGTTAAAATAATACTTATAATGAAGAAAAGGGAAAAAAAGATCTACCTCCCCCAAGTTTATATCATCTCGAAGCTGTTTCACTTTTAATATATTGGCTCAATACCATGGTATAAAATTTCAAAAACGTTTTCCCCGTTCTCAATACTACGCTTCATACATCACATTTTTCATACTTTCGGAAAAAATATGTTATATACGACTTGCCTTAACAGAGCACATGGGTACAAAGAAAACAACATTTATGATTTTCTCGTCACAACAAAAGACCAGATGAGTTCGTTTGGCCCATCAAACACTTTCATGATGGAAAATTCAGGTTCCTTTGTCGAAACATCTTTGACGACGGAAGATTTTCTTCAAGGAAGAAGATGATTCAAGGCACGATTGTCGTTTCGTAGAATATGTCTAAAAATAGCCTATTTGATGTGTGTGCTAAGTCTTGCTTGCTTTTTGTTCGCCAAGAGAGTAAATTAAGTTTTCTATTGTAAAGTGGATTTTAATTTTTTTATATTCCTTTCTTTTGAATGGAAATTGCGTGTTCTTCTGTAATACCGGCAAAATTCTTCTTTTAAACTTCACGCAGTTTCTTTTTCAAAAAGAGTAGCAACTATTTTGCGATTAAATTATGTGAATTTGCATGCGAAAACTTCAATTTGTGTTCTTAGAGCTTGACTTGATGGCTTTCGAATTTTCTAAAGAATTTTTGAATTTTCTTGTTGCATTTTATTTATTGTGAAACATATTGAATTTAAGGTAGTTGTGACTACGGTGCAAATTTTGCTACTTTTTTATGATACCATTTTTAATCTAATTAGTTATTAGTAAAATTTAGTACTTTAAGTAATATTAGTAGTAAAAGTCAGTAAAGTAAGGAAATACATGACACAAAGTGTCATTGTGCATCATACTTCAGCATTTTTTAAGGAATGTACTGCAGTAATGTTGCTATATTTTAAGTGTCAAAACATATTTTTAGATTCAGACTTTGAAACTTAGGTAAACATTCGCGATTTCACAGCAAATATAAATTACATGTTCTTCTATACTTGAAATAATGTATAGAATTGCTACGAATTAATCATCTAGACGTAATTTATTAATGTAACTTAATAATAAATTGTGTTACTTTAAATTAATGAGTACAATACTCCCTAGTGCTCAAAAATGGAATTGTTTTAAAACTTCATTCATAAAAGAAACCTCATTTTTACAGTAAATGAAACGTTTAAAAATGTAGCGTTTCGTTAACATCTGGTTTAAACCCCATTACATTTTTAGCCAGAAAGTGGAAGTTTAGTTTATTACGAGTGACAAATAATTTTGTGGAACTTTACATTATGCTGTACAATCCTACTTTCCTTCGCACCAAACATGTTATACTTTTTTCTTGTAATACAACTAGATAAGGTTTTATTTCAATTCAAATTCTGTTATTGCAAAAGTGCTGAAAGATAGAGCAATTTCGAATACTTGCTGCATGAACATAATACTTTGAATGTTTTGATGCACCGAATTTCAATATCAAAATGCTTTCAACCCACTTTAATATGGTTTATTAACGTGGGTTGAAATCTAAATTACCTAAAATTTTATGTAAGAAATTACAAAAGTTACTTTCCAGGTAGCACAGCAGTATTGTACTATGTTGGAGACAGGGGCCCTGGAAGATTGGCCTATTCTGGCTAAAACTCGAGCATCGTTCCAAAATACACTATTATATAAAAAATACCAGTCGAAAACATCAAAAAATATTTTTTTTCGTCAACCGTCTTTTCTTATATTAAAATTTTCGTTTTTCTAATATACACTTTTTGAATTTTAAAATTGTGCATCCATATTTCAAATTTCCAGATCGACCGATATCTGTAATAAAGGCTGGTTTAAAATGTTTCTCATCGTAATTAATCTCTCGAGCGATATTGGCCATCGCAGTAGTGCTACGGCTTATAGCTCACATCATGCAAAATAGCTACGATTATTTACGATATTTTAAATTCAACCATTTTAAAATATCAGCTTAAATATATTCTTATTAACGTTATAAACATGTGAGATGTAAAACCAATGTGACAATATATATATATATATATATATATATATATATATATATATATATATATATATATATATATATATATATATATATATATATATATATATATATATATATATATATTTATGGCATTAGTGAATCAATATTAAATTTGGTATAGAATCTTGCAATTATTATTTGCTAGTTAAAAATAAGAAGTATCTAACACGCACTGCATCTTTTTGGTTATCATCTGAAAGAATTGACTTAAAACTTAGTTTGGAATTCTATTTACTATTTATACTTAAATTAAATTGTTTTTAGAAAGAGAAGAAAAAGCTTTCATCAGAGAAATTTGGAAAAGTTAGATCCAGGGGAAAGCTTTATACATTTTGAACAATAGATGAAAAAAAAAAAAAAATGACCTCTCTAGTAATTGCAACTTTTGGATCATTTGTTTATTTGACAATTCATTATATTCGTTTTACAGGGTGCCCAATAGATGACTAATTCATACTGAAACAGACGACGGCTAATAAAAATACAGTTTTGAAACAAACCTTTGTATTTTCAAAACTACCGATCGTATTTTAATTATTCGCATTTAAAATTTAATTGGGGTCAGTCATCTATTGTGCATCCTGTATATACAGCCATTAATATATTACCATTATAAACTTTTGTAAAATAGTGTTTTTTCAGTTTGCTTTTAAACACTTTGAATTTAGGTATATCCAGTAACAAACATGTTAAAAAAATCTTCTTGGCCCTTCTCCCCACAACCATTCCTTTCAAGTATATTTTTTCGAATGAAATAGTGTTTGTTACATACTCGAATACTTTTTTTTATGCCATAATGGTTCACTACTATCTGTTGAAAGAACTATCTTCATTTGACGAGGACTTCTATTCGCCATTGAAACAATTGTCGTCAACGTAGTGGAGCTACTTCAGCCAAATAAATGCTCTCTCTTTAAGACGGTATTTTAGATAAGTTGATTCGTATTTATGTAGGACATTTACTGAAGAAGTGGACTGCTTAGTTAGCAGCTTAGTGTTTGTTGCTTAGTTTTGGATTGTGGCTAGAAATAAAAGCTGGTTGCATTTCAAGACTATATATAACTACGTTAGATACTTTGTTGTTTAAATTGACAAATTTCTTAAATGAAATTACAGGAAGGAATAGCTGCATATTGAGATTATTGATTCTCTTATTAAAATTATTAAGTAACATTTTAAAGTTTTTAACGAAGATTGTTATACCACTAATACTACTTTTTATAGCCAAAATTGCTAAATTACTTCCACTACGATGTGAATTTTTGCATCTAAGACATTCATGCATTTCATATTTTGTACGGTTGACTCCATAACGACTCCTTGAAAATTGGTTAATCGAAATAAAAATATCTTACCCTTTCTATGATTACTCTTGTGGACATTTGAGCTAAATTTCAGAATTGGGACTACATTGAAAGCGAGACAGTGGAAAGTTCTTCATGTGGAACATTTTGAAGCCTTTTCGACTTTTTAAATTTAGTTAATCAAGATCGGAAAGTTTACTTTACCCATTCTTGCCCTTGGTAACTAATTTCAGAGTTGTGAATATATTGGAAATGTGATATTTGAGTATTCCACATTTGAAACGTTGAACTCTTTTTGATCCATTAAAATTGATTAATCGACATCTTAATTTCTTACTCTTTCTATACTTGTCTTTGTTGACATTTGCACCGATTTTCAGAGTTTTAATTATATTGGAAGTGAAATATAGGGATATATCTTTTATGGAACGTCTTGTCTACTTTTTGTCCCTTTAAATTAGTTAATCGATATAAGAATATTTTACTTTTTCTATGCTTGTCCTTGTTTAACATTTGTACTACTTGATTTTAAAACTCTCTAATTAAGTGATATTTTTGGAACTAGTCAATGAATTGTTTGGTTAGCATAATACAACTTAAAATATAATTATTCAAATATAAGTTGAAACATTAAAGCATTTTTTACTGCAATTATAACCAAATACGAATTAGTCAAAAAGTCTAATATCAAATATTTAAAAGTACTTAAGAAATGTGCAAATCTTTAGTAACATAGTTTCTCTTATAATAACTAATATATACATTTCTCTCATTTTTCATGCAAAATACTCGGTACAGAAGCGTTCAGAAATGCTTTGGAGTATTTTCGTATGTATTTCCCTGTTTCTATAGTTTGCCGCGTTAACATATATATAAATTTATTCTTAAAGACCTTTCAACTGCAGATCGAGGAAGCATCCTATATTTCTTTATTCGAGAAAGAGAAATTTCAAAATGATATGAATTTCTTGAAAGAAATATTCGAGTAATTCAATTTTAAAATATTTATACATATTTTTTTCATAAAATATCGTAATTCATCGCAGATTCAGAGGGTATAAACTCTTATTCTAGGAATGGAAATTTTCAAACTGTTTGATCCAAGCTATTTAATTGCAAAAATATACCTCCCTCTGTCAATTAACAATTTTGAATAGATAATTTACTTTGTCGTTTAATTTTCAAATTAATAGTTTTATTCACAAGTATAATAGAACTTTTAACTCAAACATAAAATTGTTTATGTAACCATCATTTATATTTTATTCTACTTTGTAATTTTTAAAAAAATATTTTGAATATGATAAAATATATATATGTATGACTTTGAAACATACTGTTACGCAATTTGTAAGTATATAATTTTAAATGGTGTTTATATTTCATTTTAAAGTGCGACTTTCTTAATTTTTTTTGTTAACATCGATAATACCCTTAAATAAAAGTTGGCAACCGAGCGAAACGAAATTATTTTTAATGTTTTATAGTGCTCGCTGATCACCAGATCGATTGCACTGGACCTTTTCAGGAAAATTATCTAAAACTCAAAGTAGAATTTCAGTTACTTGTAGATGTAGAACCGTTTTGGAAGGAGTTTTGTACTAATTTGCCTGAGTCTGAAGGATTGAAATTTTTGTTAAAGCTTGGTAATAAATTCACTGTTGTTTAGAGATGATTTTTAAGCCTCTCTGGTATAAAGAATAAATTATATGTTTTTATTTTAAAAAAGATGTTTCGCCATTTCCCCTGAGAAAATTTATAACAGTGGTGTCAGAAATAGGATTTTTGTGATAAGATTTTTAGAACTTTCATTAATAATGGGTCGATATTATTTTAAGGGAGACCCGTACCTCAAATATAAAAAAATTGGAAAAAAATGTGTTTTATTTAATTGGCATAAAATTAAGCTATATATATATTCAAGAAGGCATGGAAAAAATTTCAGAGTACTAGGGAACAACAAACATTTGATTTTTAAACTATTAATTATCTCTCTACTATGAAATTGTATGCAAGTTTTTTTTTAAGTTCGTTTTTCTCGAAAACTTTACTTGGCAATTATGACTGTGTTTAAAATTCTAAGGCTTTGAGAAAAATTTACTCAGAATTAAATTGTTTATATTTTTGAAATCTTGAATATCTGTCTTATAAATGTAGGGAGAGTTTTTTTAGTAAATTACATTATATTTTTTTTAAGAATTAAAAAAAAAAAAAAAAAAATCGGAAAATTTAGAAATTTCTTTCAAAAAATACAAAATATCTCTTTAAAATTGCCTGTCAAACACATTGAAAAAAAAAATCTCTTCCTGCATCTATAGAGTATAGTTTCATATAATTAATTAGTTTTGAAATTAAAAAAAATATTAAAAATTGAACGAGGAGTAGTATTTTTAAAAAAGCGTATATTTCGGCCAAAAAACACTAAAAAACAAAAATATTAAAATATATTAAATTTAAAGGAAAATAAATTGTATCAATAATTGTTTATAAATAGATGTTTTACTTAAATAAAAAATTTGGTGCCACTAAATTCATTACTAAACATTTTTGGTTTTTGCTTACTGGTCTCCCTTAAAAACACGAACTTCAGTTAAAAACAAAAATACACAATGTTCATTATTATAAATTCAATTATTTATTGAAGAATTTGATAGAAAAATGTAAACGACGTAAATTCTTATAAATAATTATTTATATCAATTTATAAATAATTTAAATTAGTCAAAAATAGTGAACTCTCTTAAAAATAACAAACGTTCAATGAAAATTTGAATTGAATTGTTTTATCAGCTATAACAAAAATGAATTCTGTTTTTTTAGCTTTTAATTTGAAATGAAATATTTTTTGTTTCAATTAAATGCTAAAATTAATATCTCAATTAATTAACTAAATTTTTCAATTAATTGCAAAGCTAAATTATATCATTATTTTTTATTCTGTCCGAGGTTTTTGTATATAAATTCGCAAAATGCAAAAATTATACTTATGGGAAAAACTATTTAAAAAAAGAAAACAGTTTTTTTTGTTTGTTTAAAAAACATGTCCAATGTTTTCAAACTCTGATATCTGGACTTAAATTTTTTTTATTCAATGAAAAGAATAAATCAGTGTAAATAATACCCATTTGAATTAATGAAAATCCGGATATATAACCTTTTGTAAACTTAATTGATTTTCAATCTAGGTCAAAATTCGGATTATTCCCATTTTAAACTTAACGTTGTAGAATTACACTCATATTTTTCAATGATATTAATATCTTCTTTTTTCATGAAATATGAGTTTACTCCCTTTGGAAGCTAAGTTAATTTCTTGATGATATTGAAATTCTAATTGATATACTAAACCACAAATAGAAACTAACATCTAACATACACTAAGTAATTTAAAAACCTATATGATTTTATAATAAAATAAGAATAGATTTTGGGTTGAGAAAAAGCAAACTCTTTGGAATAATATATCATGTAAATATTTTTAGAACATATTTTAAGTAAATTTTAGTGAAAGCTGGGGAACATGATGTCTGATGCATGAAAAATTAAAATCCAATAGATAGATACATTTTCAAAAATTAATTTTTCCTCCTTAAAGGAAATAAAACGAAAATAATACGAAATTTTTCATGCATAACAGGATACAGTCATGAGTTAATTAGCTACGGATACATGTAATTCATTGTGAATATTTAGTTAAATTATATTTTGAGAAAAATTACTTTAAATAGTTGTATAACTCGTATGTGATAATTTGAATAATGCAGGGTGGGTCTCCAAAGCAATGCGAGTTAAAAGTGCGACTATGCACATGCCTAAGGAGAAACCTATGGACAGATGGAACATAATAAGGAGAACAAAAAACGGACTCATATTAAATTGCTACGAACAGTCGGACTACTCGTGTGCAACAACTCTAGTCAAATTGAAATGGAGAAACGAATAAACATGAAGTTAACACTATCCTTGCTAATTTTAATTTCTCCACTAACCAGCAATAGGATATAGTCGACGAACATGGGTCGTCGTCCGTGGTTTCTTTTCTTTCCCAAAAACGTATGAACCAGTCATAAACCATTTTCTGCTCATGTCGTCTATTCTGTACTCTTGGACCATCATGCGTTTCTCTAGCTGTTTTTCCGAATTTGTAATAAAACTTAATATTTGCCCGTTGTTCCAGAAGTTTTCTAACTCACACAGTTCAACTGGCAGTATTAGTATAAAAAGCGTGTTTCTTGCACTTTTTGCAACATGCGGTCTCCCCACATTCCTCTCCCTACGCATGCGAGTGGCTAGTTTTTAATTAGAACTAAATTTTTAGCTATCAATAAATTCATCGAACTTTTTAAACGTACCTTGTATACAATATAAGAAGAATCAATAACTAATAACATGTGTTTATTATTATTATATATGTATAATTAACTTCTCTTACAATACATTTAAAGGAAACCACTGTAGATTAAATAAAGTATTATTGTAATCATTCTTTTTACAAACTAGATAATACAAACATATTTTTTAGTTTTATTAGCATTTAAAAAAAATAAAAAAAAAAAAAAAAATTAACAAATATATTCACATAAAAGAAAATTATTCAATTTACGTAATGAATATGGTATAATTTTCTTCTACTTGAAAATAACAAACGTAGTTCACAATGAATAAAAACTATACCTAATAACACATTAGTCAACTATTATGAAAAAGATATTTTGTAACTTAAATATTTACACTGTTGGGATATGTATGAACTTGTATTCATAGTAAATAAATAGTATTGTTACAAGCTATTTAATAACTTGTATTGAGGGATTTGTATTGTTAAATTATGTATCTGAAGAATTATAAAAACGTTTGTTAAAACGCGCTATTTAATTTTAATTTTTTTTTTACTTACGTACGTCTTTGATAGGTAAAAAGTAATTTCTATGTTGTAAAAATAAAATTCCATCATTCAGGTACTCTTGAATTTTTAAATGAAGTACTATATAATGTTTACTATTTGTTATTTTTAAAATATTTTTAAAGTATAAAGTAAACATATTTTTGGTATTAAAATGACTTAAAGATAAAATTATCTTTTAACATTTAAAAATATAAAGTAAACATATTTTTGATATTAAATAGACTTTCACATAAAATTGTCTTTTAATTAATGTGTCTTTCACTATAAATTAGATAATTAAATGTTAAACTTTAAATATACTGAGAATAAAACTGCAATAGTTTCCTAAAAGTGAAATTAAAAATGCCTACGTTATGATAAATCATCATCAATAATGTACAACGAAACACAAACTGGAACACTTTGCAATATTATAACATACAATACTGAATGAAATATTTAATCTTTTGACACAAAATAATCAATCAATTAAATAAATTCATTCCATCAAAGGAGCTTAAAAGTCTTCAACTAATGTTTCAATAAATATATAAACTAATAGTCATTTTTTTTTTTTTTTTTTTTTTTTTTGCAGAAATATTAAACACGTTTTTGACAACATTATGCCGTTTTCCACGCATTTTAATATTCAATATAAGCTGATATTTGATTTAATATATTCTATTCATAAAAAAGTAACAAAACTTAATAATTTGATATACTCGAGCGTCTACCAAAATGGTATAACATAGACCCTTCCTTACTCTCCGGGATTTTTTCTTTTGTGGGAATTAATAAGTAAATAGAAGATGTTATGATCACTAAGGTATTTAAATCTATCACTAAAGTAATGTATATAAATTTTGCTAAAGTTATAGTCGAGTTCTTAGCCAAAGAAATACATAATTTTTTATAACAGTATTAATAAAAACTTGTGCATTTTATTATTCTTAGATCATTTTTCAGTTATGCAAATACCAAAGAGAAATCTTCACTATATAATGACTAGAAATAATCAAGTGGCTTGGGGAACACGCCTACTTTTTCATAAGGCATGTATTTAAGGATCATTATTTTTTTTTAAGTGCCTGAACAACAGGATTTTTATTTAAACAAATTACAAACATTTTTGGCTTTCCTTTTGTACATCAAACTGCCAATTTTCTTGAAATAGAGGAACAAAAGTCAAATATTCTTCCACATATGACACAGCAGACCATCCAACCGAAAACCAATAGTGAAGTAAAAGCTCCAGGACTAGTCCATACATGATCAATACATGACATCCGAAATTTGGACATAACTCCGTCTAACAACAACATCCTATTGGATTTTCTCCAGTCCCAGTGTTCCTGTTGGGGCGTGGAAGGATAAGGAAAGTTCTTTTGTTTCGTGTTATTTTATTTGATAAGACAACACTCCATCGAACGGAATGGAAAGGGTAAGAAAACCGTGGAACAGTTAGTTATGACTATCTGATAGTTTTCCTCATCTTTGGTTAATGCTCTTACTTTAGCAACTGAACAAACGGTCAAAGAAGTTTTCTTTGATTGTTGGTGGAGTTAATTGCAATCTAATTTGGTTTTGTTATTTATTTAAATTTTGGATAACTGGTAAAATGCAAGTTAGTCGTTAAAATTTCAATTCAAACGTATATTTCTGTATGGTATAGGTAGTAGCTTATAATATCAGGAACATTTTGTCCAAGAAATTATTGTATATATTGTACGAAAATTGCTCCTTTTTTTTCTAAAGATTCTACAATTCTAGAGTTAGCATAAAATTTTTTATTGTTTTAGATCGTCACGGATTCCACAACAAAAACATGTGTGTATGAAATTTGAAATCTTTTGGAAAGTTTATTAAAAATATTACTGTAAAAGTGTTTTCTTATAATTGGGCTCATTAAGTATGAAATATTGATAGGTATTTTGATTAATGATGCTTTCACATAGTGACTTAATTGATGAAATATTATTAAAAATATAATGTAATATTTTTATTGTAAGTGGTTATTTTTTTTTTGTGTATCAAATTTACATATGAAAGAATACATTCTCAATACTTGAGAAAACCAATTATATGAATTGAGGTAGCATGAATAAATAAGGGAGCTTGATTAATGAGATTTTTAATGAGAATTTTAATATTTAAAAATCTAACTTGTTCTTCATTTGTACAGGCATGGTTTTTAGCGTTTTATACGACACGAGAAATAATAACTACATATTGAAATAGATCCATGTGCGATCATGTCCATTAATGTTTTTTTTTCTCTTCAATAATAAACAAGAATTTATATTAAGAAAGATATTTAAATTAAGTTTGGAAGATTAGCATGTTTAAACTTTACGCGTAATCAAAATGCAAAATTTCAAAATGGACATAAAAATACAATTTTATTATTTATTCGGATTTTTAAAGAAATATAAAACAATTTGTAGATTGCAGAAGTTTGTATAGTAAACAGATATGGGTAATGAAATAGGTGTTATCGTAAAGTGTTTGTTTAATTATTTAATATTTTACATAATAAAACAAAAACTTTAATTTAAGTAAAAATGAATAATTAATGTATACGTGAACTTTCAATTGCTTCTAATTAATACAATTTTTATATTGTTTCAAATAATAATATTTTATTTCAAGTTTTTTATAAATCAGCATAGGCTAAAATCATTCAGATAACTTTTTCTTGCCAAGGAAAGATTTTGAATTTGAAGATACTTCTTCATTGTGTTCTTTAAATATTTTTTGAAAGGTGAACAATTACTAATTGTAATCATTAACGGATGTATACTTTCAACTCAAATGAAAAGATTTTTCCTTAAGTCATAGCTGATATAAATTTATGATTATATATCAGTTTGCTGTGTTTCTAAGAATTGTTCTGTCATTGTAAATTAAATTATAAATTTTTAAATTCTTAAAATATAATCTTCATTGATGATTTGAAAAAATTGAACATACAGAATATTCCAAAATGTCATTCCATATTGCCTTTGCTCATGAATTATTGATTTTTCAAAAGTCTCTTTACCATTGAATTACAGAAGCGTCCGAATATAATCCAATCTCAATGACTATCTTAATTTTTGTTTTCAAAACATATATTTTACTGAAATGAATACATTTGTAATTTTGTTGTATTAAAGAAATATGAAAATGACTAATATGCTGACTAATAATTTAATTCACGCAACACATATGCTAAAGAAAAAAAATAGTACTTAGGCCTTTTCCATTTTGTGCTTTTCGAGTTTATTATGACAGAAACGATTTTTGCCATTCAAACATAAACTTTAATGCAACTCTCCCATTAAAAATATCTATTGCAATTCAAATGTTCAGGCAAATTTTCGCCCTTGTCTTATTTTCCGGCTGAGTGAAGAATTTTCTCATTTTAGAAGTTAATTTACATTGGAACTAGCGCCTTTATTCAAGATGAATGGGACAACGGATTGTGTTCAACGGCCTTTTATACGTTCCCTGTTTCTTTTCATTTTCTGGTAAATAACTAGTTGATGGTATTGAGGAAACACGATAGGAATTAAGCAGTTATTTGATTCGCAAGAACTTCTTTTCGTATTTAATCCCCGTGCAAAGTAAATAATGTCATTAACCTAAAGTTAAGTACTTTCTTAACAACATAATAATTTATTGAATGATTAATACTCTATTTGTTATAGTTCAAATTACAGTACCTGGGTTATTATTAAAATATATTTTAGGCATTTCTCTGGATGATGCACGGGATATTTTAGCTCTTTTTTCTTCTCGTAAATGGATTATAACTGCACAATTATGATTAATCTAGTTTTTATGGTGTTTTTTAAAAATACATCTAGAAAAGTTACTTGGAAAAATAATTTAACTAGGTCAAATACACATTTATATGCCACCGACGTATATGGACGACCATGGACGTTATAAGATGCATATTTCATCTAGTAAATCATAGCTTTTCCATGTAAATTCGAAACTAAATAATATTATATAAAACAAAAACATATCTACTAGATTCATCAAAATTTTTAAATAATAATCTGTTTACGAATAGATAAAAGTGCCAAAATGTCCTGTATGTACAGCAGATAATTGCCCTTTCTGCAGGAAACTTAAGTAAATTTATCTTATTTAATAATGGACACAAATGAGATTATTTGTACAAAAGTATATTAAAAGATGAAGATTTATTGTGTGATTTAATTGAAAGAAAAAGTATGAACTAGTTCTTTTAAGTGTGTCTTTAACTTAATTTGAGATGTTGAACCATACAAATTTTTATCTGGTTACTGTTTACTTTGGAAGTTAGTAATTGTTTAAACTCTTAACATATTTCCCCCCCCCTCTTTAACATGAAGTAATATCCTAATTTTGTTTGAGATGTCCCTTGTAGTACTACTTAATAAAGTATGAAAAGATTAGGTAAGCTTGATTTGTACTGTTTGTCTAAAATAAATTGGAATGTCATTGGAATGAATGTAAAAAAAATAAATAAAAAAAAAAAAAAATCATATTGTGCCTATCGAAGACCCATTGTAGGACATAGTTTTTCTCAAAACTCTATTTCATTAAGTTCTCTTCTTTAACAGGATACTCCTGTTGACAACTTTTAAAATCTTAAAGTCTTCACTAACACAGTCCGCTATAATTAGTCTACAACCTTCGTTTTGTAATTTGAAATCCTGAAAGACACGTTGATGGAATCTTTATAGCAGATATGATCATATGATTTAATCTATTAGTTTTAATAGATTAAATGATACCAGACTCTTAAAAAATCCTCTGCATCTTATTGTTGAAACTGTGCTGTGTCATACCTACCACATTTATTTCATTCAGAATATTTCTTAGAAACATTTTCTAAGAGACAACGATCCGTTAAGGTTCTGTACAAAATTATTTTACTTTTTCTTTTTACTAATTTTAATTGTAACACACTTCTTGTCAATAAGACCCTGATTAGCATAATTTGTACTTTAATGGATCTCAGCAACACTGTTATATGGTTATTCAAACTTTAGCTAAGCCAAGTCAAACTATTAGTATGCTAAAATTCACAATTTTCTCGTTCGAGCCATTTCAAGTCAGTCAGCTTTTGCAGTAACGTTTATATGAGTTTAGTTTTACCCCCATTAATACTTAGGTGTAATTAGATGTTCATCTCTTAATAGTACAGAGTGCTTTTGATAAAAAAGGCTTTTCAGTTTGAGTAATTAAGAAAATGTTACTGGTGAAGATAAGAGAATCTGAACAGACTAATACAAATGGTTCCCCTAATAATATTACCAGAATCACGGAATGATCCATTCACCAGTTTTAATTTGAGGATAATTAAATCTGAAAAATTTGGTTGAAATTTAGTTTTATAAGTATATTCATATTCTCTGAGATCAAACAACGATTTTTTTTCAAAACTCGCTCGGTGTTTTGAAAATTATGAAAATGTTGGAAGATTTGTTCATAAGTGGATTAACCCTTCCAAAACCCTTTTGTTAACCTTGAACTATATTTTCAAATGAATATGATAACTTGTTAAATAACAAAGTGTCGGATCTCTTTTTTATGAAACAGAAATTACCACGAGTCCAGTTTCAAAGAAAAAGCCTCATCTTCCCATATAAACAAGATAACCATATTAATTATTTTGTCGAATGCAGACTTATTTGCTTTAAGACCTATAGCCTTATTTTTCTTAAATTTTATAGCATGTTACGTCTCTAGCAATGAGGGGGCGTGAGAGGATGCATTTTTTTTCTCTCTGCTGAAATCGCTAGGTGTCCTTAAAAAGGTTCGGTGATAGTTGTTAAGAAGGGCACTAAAATATTGCATAGTTCTTTTAACAACATCAGCACAATTAGTATTTATCCGTTTCCATTTATATAGAGAATGATTTTGTTTATAAAGTCCTGACTAGTATAAGTATTTGATTCATAGATTACAGAAAAATCTGATTCCGCCTCTTCTATTCAGATGGTCATCATCTTTCAATATATCTTACAGAATTAATCATGTTTTCTTTTTATGAGTTTCCTTCTCTTTGTCTGCTTGTAATCATCAAATAAATTTCTAGTAAATCTATTCTGGTGTATATTATGATAAGATTCTTTTTCCATCTTTAATGGTCATTTTTCATTCCTCATCATATCGTGGTCGTCATTATTAATTTTTTCATCCGGTCATACAAACGTGTATGCTGAATGTGTACATAAACGTGTATGATGAACAATATCTTTTTGATTCGTTGTCATTTTGCCTACCCTATTTTCAATGGTAATATCATACTAAAAATGTTCTTCAATTGATTGATCTTATTTTTTTTTTCATTTCCAATTTTAATATTAAAATACCACCACCAACAATAATTTTTTGCCACTTAATAACCATCCTAGCTATAAAAAAAAAAAAGCGCATCCAAATAACTGTTGACATAATTCGTTTACCTGTCATCATTTTCCCATGATGAAGCATGAGTGCTACTTGAACATTAGTTAAATAATAAATCCCCGGTTAACAATTTTCGCAAAGTCGGTGATTAAAGCTTGAAAGATAAAATCAAGTGATGGATTTGCTTGAGAACAAAAATCCTAGTGCCAAAAATACTTCTCTGGGAATCCCAATTGTAAACTAAAGAGTACCTTCTATATTCCATGTAGCCATCTACAACCTATTACCTAGATGACAATTACGTAAACATTATATACAAGTACATCTACTTAACAAATTTCTGAAGAGCATTGCTGCTGTAAAGCAATATGATATTCAAGTATCCAAATTTCAAGTCTTAAAAGCTTATCTTAAGTGGTATTCGAAATAACAGTTTGGTACTAAATTCTTTGAATTTAGTAACAGAGAAAGTTTCTCAAGGTGTATAAAGTTGTCAGCTTATCACATAATCTCTTACTTGGGATACCAGTGTATTGCTCTGCGTCTGGAACCTTGTCGCTGATCTGTCTAGTCCATCCATGATCGCCATGGTTGTTGTCCATTGCAATGGCGATTGCGTATCAAGGAAATAGTAAGGACAGGGGTGAGGAAATAGTAAGGTAAGGTAAGTGGTAATTTTGCCTCCTCAAATGTAATATAACAAATTAACATTAATATTAAAATAAATAGAAATTCATATTTATATCATTTATTACTTATATGAAGTAAGAAATTATCCCTTAAAATAAATGTTTCTTCAGTCAAACCCCGTTAGTGCGATGTCGATGGGCCTTTGAAAATTGCTCGAGTTAACCGAATTTCGTGTTAAATGAATAAATTAATGTAAAGTTTTAAGTAAGGAGAACTGCTGTTATTTCGCGTTTAACGAGATTTCATGTTAAGCGATTTCGCTTTAATGGGATTTGACTGTATTTTAAATACTTTATTTGCATTACAAACATGTTCTGAAACTTGATACATCCAGCTTCACCGGATCACATTCTAAATTGCTTCGAACTTTTCGGGGCGAACTTAACATCAGATCCTCCTATTGTCCTCGATTTTCTGGCGGTCAACAACCTTCTGGAGTTGATATGGCAAATGTCAGATCTCTTGAGGATAAGCAACAAACATCTATATGCAATTGCAATTTACTTAATTCATTTTGAGTTCAGATCAAATTTTTATAGTGTTTGACGACTTTGATGAAAACACTTGATTCCATGCCATTGACTAACTCTCCCTCCCCCAAATATCGATATATTGCATATTTGATATAATTTATTGTCATAGATAAGTCTATCTGTTAAGTTTCAGAGGATTGGGTGATGACAAGTGGGTTAGGATGAATATTCTTGGGAAATGATTACATTAACGTGTATAAAACGGACTTTTAGTAATTGCACACACAACTTGATAGGATGCATTGTCTACAAATTCCCCCCAACTTGAAGCTTACAGCCAACAATGAATAGAGTTTCAGCCAAGTTTTCTGCCAAGTTTCAGTTTGATTAGATGAAAAAACAACAAGTATAAGGTAATACATTGATGAATTGTCAAATACTTTTCAAGATTTGTGTTGCAATCTTTGTAAATTATTGCTATAGGATGTTTCAATGTTTATCTAATTAAGACTGTCACAATATGTAACTGCAAAATTATCTAGCATAAAATATCGTTCCAACAATGGATCAAAATTTGACAACTGCAATAGCACTCTATTACTAAGATTTCAAGCAAACGCAAATCTGACAAATCTCTTTTTCAACTTTACGATAAACGTCTGTGCGATCTTTTTCTACATGGAATCTCTCTTTAATCCTGTAACCATTCAGAGGAAAAAGATCTCCTAAAAACAACTGACTACGTAATAAAATAAACTTGGTTCAAGATAGCCCCATCAAGAAACAAGAGCCAAACTTCGATTCCGAAACAAAATAAAATCGAAGAGCAACACAAATCCTTCTCTTTAAGTGGTTTGTCGTCCTAATCTTCTTTACACGTTTTCGGTAATCCCCTCAGTTAAAAAAAAAGCAAAAAAAAAAAAAAAAAAAAAAGCTTTGAAACAGCAGATAAAAAGCGTGAAAACCATGGCTGCGAAAAACGAAGGTTAAGAGTTCTACTAGCGAAGACCAGAGAAAAGCCACAACTAAATAATGAGAAAGAGAACACGAAAACGTAAAGCAGTTTAAAATAACTGAAGCGAATGAATAAAGAATAGATGTCTGCCTAGTACTACCCTTTTCTTAAATGTTCATGGAACTTAAAAAAGATTGGGAATTCCTGTGTAAGCCATTTCTCTCAAAGTCACCAAGCAACACTTTGGAAAAATCGATATAAAAGTTTGAGTTGTGAATGCACATGAAATTATACGCTTTATTACTTAAAAATTTAACAAAAAAGAAATATCTTTATTTACTTTAAATTTAATTGTTTTACTTTAAATGTAAGTGACTGAACTTAAAAAATATTAATAACAATAAAAATGTTATAAAAAGTTATCTTTCAATCTTTCGTAATTAATGGAAAATGTAGTAATTCGACAGAAATGTTTAACAACCGATACGCTACCTTTTTTCAATTTTCAAACAATTCGAAACACATTTTTGGTTTTAGCATGACTTACAGTGAATATTGAATAGCTTTCACTAGATGTTTAGATCAATTCAGAACAGGGCTCTCTAAAATAATTAAATTTCTAAAGATCATGAATACGCGAATTCAATGCTTCGTATAATTGTTTTACATTTATGTAATTTAGTACGATACGGTTATTTTGTTTTACATTTCACCGTCTTTTTATTTTTTTGATGTACTTAAAATTCCTCAAAACTGACTTCCGTACATTTATACGAGTAGCTTCAAACATATATCTAAATGTGTTGAAGCCTTTTTCTATGGTAAATATATAAGCAAAGAGAAAATGGCAACTAGTAGGTTAAATAACCATACCCATTGCAATTACTTCTTTCAATCCATATTACAATTATTCATATGATGACATAATTGTTGTCAACATGAATACTTGAAAACATCGGTGTCTTTCAATTGGTAGTTGGTGTTCTCTTGGCACAGTTTTATAATTGTTTTATAATCCTCGGCATTTTTTTTTTTTTAGTTCTATATAAGGTGGAAGGGGGTAAATTGTAATAAATCTTCGATTGCGAAACCATAAGTCAGTATGTAAGTTTACAGCTACTATATCATGAAAAATGTCGGATATTTTTTTAATCTTTGAGATTGAATTTGATGGAGGCTTATAACCCAGTTCCAATCTCATTTGAATTAGTTCGTCAATGGTAATAAAAGGATTTTATCCAAGTTCATTTATTACCGAGGGAGAGGGAGGGAGGGGGTGGACATTCGGGAGTTTTTAGGGAGGGGGACATTAGGGAGGGAGGGGGTTTTATGTTAACATCGTGATTTTTGACCCATATGTATAATTGCACAAATGTGTTGTGATTCAGGATTATGCTTTTTCCGTTTCTGCCAAGTTAGTTCCTTAAAAAAAAAATTGCATTCAATTTCTATCGATAATTGGATCAGCAATGTTCGCCTTTTTGTTCATTTTGAACAGTGGCAGTTTCAACTATTTGAATGAGTAGTTGAGTAGTGATAGTCAATTAGTTGATTATTATTTTAGGTGGTAGGAAAGTAGCTGAGGTCTCCTAATCGACCCAAATAGATTTTGATGTTGTCACCGAGTAAATCAAAACTAAACTTAAAATGGGATGTAGGGGTTTTCCTCTTGATTAAATTGTCTATGGACGGAGGGTAACCATGTTTTTCTTATTGACAAAAGTTGACCTGGAACGGGAAGAGGAGTGCAGTTCGGTCAGACACCAAGTACTACTATTTTTTAATCGCCTTTGAAGTTTTAACAAGGGCGTATAAGGGCAATGAAAACTCAGGAAAGCTGGTTATACCGGGAAGTCTGGAGGAAGAAATTCTCAGTTTCGTTGTTGGAGGTGTTCAACAAACTAAGCTTCCTCGAGGGGGAGGGGGGGGGGGGGAGACCTAATAATTAAAAATAAAAATATCTTGATAATCCTTAGAATTTTTAAAAAGGAGCAGAATGTCGTCTTATAGAAATAAGTTCTGAATGATCACACGGAAGTTTTTCTCATATTATACCGTGTATGTAGTTTTAAGACGAAAAATTGGATGTGTATTGAGGGATCGTTATAAAGAAGAGTTGAACTAGTTCAATCTAAATAGACATTGAGCCTATAATTGGTTGATATTTTTGCATTAGTATATTCATTGGGATAATTCGTATATCACATGGGGAAAAAACTATGTAGTAAATAAGAGGTTCAGGTTCTTGCCAGAAGTATATACTTATTATTGATTACTAGCTAAAAACCCGTGCTTCGCTACGAAATTTTAACATGTGCAATATTTTAGCTATCTGTGAGGCCACGCATTGCGGAAATCTGTCATTCGTGTATAAAACCCAGTTTTTTGGCGCTTCGCTTGAAGGAAGGTTCATCGCTACGCAAAATCGAGCTCGCTTCGTTCGCTGAAAAGTTCATGGACACATAAACATAGGCTTATTTCACTCGTTAAAAGGTTCATTGCTATGCAAGCATAGGCTCGCTTCGCTCTCTGAAAGGTTCATTGCTGCGTAAGCATAAGCTCGCTTCGCTCACTAAAACCTAATTGCTAAGTAAAGACTTAATACTGGAAGGCTCTTCCTTGTCAAGAAAAAAAAATTCCCCGTTAATACAATAATACAACACTTCTTTAAAATTATTTTAACACGTGTTTGTGGAAAGCAAAATTAGAGGATAAAACTTTTATGTTGATCTAGGCCTATTCAAAGTCGCTTTTTGTGAAAAAATTACTTGAAAAACAAATTAAAATTTTAACATTATTTTTGTCAGTACAATTAGAAGGCCAAAACTACTTGTGTTGAAAATTTCAGAAATGTAGCCCAATTGCAAATAATTTTGTAAAATATTTGTTAATTTATTAAAAAAAAAAACAATTAAAAAAAAATTCTGTTTTTCAAAAATCCAATTAGAAGGCTACAACTATTTATGTTGAAATTTTAAAAGCTGTAGCCCTATTTGAAATCGTTTTGTAATATATAAAGTAATTAATTAAAAAAGAACAAAATAAAAATTTTAAATTCTGTTTTTTAAAAGTCCAATTAAAAGACCTAAACTATTTATGTTGAAAATTTCAGATCTGTAGTCCTATTAGATATCGTTTTGTAACAAATTTATTAATTAATTAAAAAAGAACTAATTACAATTTTAAAGTTCTGTTTATGATGTATACAATTAGAAGGCCAAAACTACTTATGTTGAAAATGTCAGAGCTGTAGCCCTATTAGTAATCATTTTGTAAAATGTTTATTAATTAATTAAAAAAATAAATTAAAGAAGAACTAATTAAAATTTTAACATTATGTTTGGGATGCATAAAATTAGAAGGCCAAAACTACTTATGCTGAACATTTCAGAGCTCTACTCCAATTTTAAGTAGGTTTCTATAGATCCACAGAACCACAGACAGACACACAGCTTGTTTTATTATTATAGATAAAGGAAAAGAGGGGAAAGATGCTCCACGATATTAAGCTTTTGTTCTCTGCAAGTATGTATGCTGAAATGTATTTTATGTACAATTTAAAGTATAGATATCTATGTATAAAAATGAGTATTACAAATTCATCGTATTTGGAATTTCGTAACTTGGGAATTCCGAATAACTTTTCCAATTCATAGAATTGGAAAATTTACCTGGAATATTAAGGTTATTCCAATGAAATTGATGTTAAATGTAGTGATGATAGATAAAATTACTTAGAAAACTGGCAAAATTTATCAGGTAAGAAATTAAACTTTTCGGTCATCATTAATTTATAACATAATATTTTACTATTGCAGTTAAATATATTATTTGCCTTATAAGTTTATTATTTTGAATCGATTTTATCACTAATTTATTCAACTTATTTATTTTTTCCAGTATAATAAGATAAACAAAAATTTACTATTTATTGTTTTTCTACTTTGCTGTCTAGTTTGTTTTAATTTTTAAAAATGAGCAAATAAAATAACTTTCTTTTCAATTCGTAGTCCAAGAAAATCAGAAATTATTACTAGCTTTTCTTATAAGTGAAGAAGTTCTTTTATACCTGAAGACATCACCCATGACTGAATTCTATCTATTTTCAAACTTATCATAAACAAGAATAATTTTCCAGTTTATCTGAACCCAGAGCCAAAATACCAATTTTGTCACTTTTAAGGTTAAAATTGATTTTGATGTAGTATTTTTGAAAATTAATTTGTATCGTCTCTTTTGTTAATAGAACTGATTATTGTACTACACGTTATTTACCATTATCCTTTATTTACATTTTTAAAATATTTATTTTCTCCAGATACATTTAAGTGTTCTAAATGTTCTTCTCTTTACTTCCATTTACAAGAAAAAACTTTTTTTTTGTCCACCATTTATGTATTTGGTCATTATAATTCTTATAATTTGGTATTATAAATCTTTAAACTTATGCTGGTTATTTTTTTAGAAACTCTTTTTCCAAAATTTAATTCATCATGTGTAAAGCTAAAATTAATAATGGTTTTGGACAACATTATATTATGTCTGAAACTCAACTGAGCTTAAAATAAGTTAAAACAAACAGTAAAAAAAGAGTTAATTCAAAGTGGAAGTCAGTTTTTTTACTCTTCCTTGAAGTTATTCAATTGGGTTTGGACTTGTTAGGTAGACTTATAATAGATGGCAATTATTTGACTTTCACTGTTGCAATTAAGTGCTATGTTTGTGTGATATTGCGATATTTACATCATAGTTTCATAGCCTGTTGCATAATCAATGATCCACAAATGATTCAGTTTTTATTTCCATAGGCTAGTACAAAGATGGCTCTTTGTTAGTCAATATCATTATTATCCTATTGCAATGAGAAACCACGCGATTACTACTGTAATGAACTATATGAACCCTGTTATTATAAATGAGTTACAGTAAGTACGAGTGATTTTACAAATTATTTTGAAGTTAATTGAATATTAACTTTTTTTTTTTTAAAAGGACCATTTAGACTTTTATTATTAAAGAAAAGAGATGAAAAATAAAAATAACAAAAAAACACTTCAAATACTATATCTTATGCACTGCCTTATTTGAAGTGAGGTTCTATTCACTGGAAACACTTGTTATTAATCCCAAAACACTTTAAAAGGAATTTGGCATTTTCATTCAATCACAAAAGCGTATTTCATTTAAACATCCCACACATTGCGAAAATCAGTAACATGTGACGTCATCATGTGTAGGATACATTAGGTTCGAATAAATAACTTTAATATTAAGTAATAATTAGTGTTGGTTGCATACGATTTTTTTCGAGGCTATGTATTTATTTCAGTATTAAATTTTATACGAAACCGAATTTCTATTACCCTCTATGGAAATATACGCAAACAAATAGACTTTGAAAGGAAAGATTCTGTTTTTAAATTTTATTTTAGTCAAAGGGAGAGATAGAGAAGGGGGGGGGGGGGAGGAGGACTAGTATCGTAAATAATAAACTATCCCCAAAATAGGAAATAGAGAGAAAATTTTGCTGCATTCACCCCGACCTACATTACAAAATAAAAATCGACTAGAAAAGTGCATATTTATTCCAACCAACCCAGCTAAGAGTCCCGAGGCATAGAAAAACTCGATTTACAAGGAGATATTTCTCTAGTTTCAAGACTAGAAGAAACAGCAACATCCAAAAACAAACAATGCGCAAAAGAATGAGGAAACCCAACTTTACCCTAACCACCAGGAGATGCCTCAATTATTCATCGAAGGAGCGTATTACGGTAAATAAACTTTTTCTTAATAAAATAAAACTCGGTTTTATTCACGCAGCAATGCAGGAAAAGTAAGAAAAGATACGTCAGAGTTGCGTGCATTTGGAGATATTAAGATTCTTTGATGGAGGTAGATTTGGTGGAGCACCGGGATGTGGTATAGGGCCATTAGTTTATTGCATTTTAGACTTTATTTGCTTCTGTGATGATGGTATGTTGGAATTTTGAGATTTTATGAGGAAGATACCTTTGCTTATAGAACAAAAAGTGTATGAAACTAAATAAATGTCAGTTATTGCTGTGTAGTTTAAATTTTATTTTAAGAAAGTGTTGTTGATAAGTAATGAAAATGTCCACAAAATATATTCCTGTTTTATAACTAATTGATTAAAAAAATGATGATATTGTCTAAACAATTTGTTTTGTTTCTGATTGGAAATAACATTCTGAATTTAAAAATTCTAGAAACTGTATGGTTTATCAATGTTGTGAAAAATATACGTTAACTTAATAAATACGTTATTGTATAAATATTTTTACAATTTAGAACTATATATTTTAAAGATAATTCAAACCGCAGAAACTATTTATTAAACTAAAACCTTTATAATTAAAATTTTTACATAGTTTCAAGAATTTCTATATTAAAATCATTTTGATCCTAATTGAACATCGTTCATTTGGTTAATAAAATTTGAGAAATTTTCATGTCTTTTATAAACTTTAAAACACTGAGGAAATTCAAAAAAAAAAAAAAAAAAAAATATATATATATATATATATATATATATATATATATATATATATTTAATAGGCAATACGTTTTTTGGGGTTAGTCCGTCCGCCTAAACTGCTCAACCAATTTCAATGATCAAGGTATCATTTTAAAGGAAATAAGCTGTAGATTTGCCAAAACGTGCCAAAATAATTTATTAACACTTTATTAATTAAATTTCAATATTTTTCATCATTAAACTACTACAAAGCCTCAATGATTTTGAATATATGATTGGCAACATCCTTACGTATGCAAACAACAAACCGGCTGCTCGGGAGTTCAACCAACCAACCAACCGTTGCTAATTTTAAAGCTATCCTTACGTATGGAAACAACAAACCCGTTGCTAATTTTAAAGCTCTTTTTAAACTCTTCGTTTTAAAGTTGATTTTTTCTGTTTTTCTGAAGCATTTTTTTATTAGAGTAATTATTATTTTGAAGTATTTCTATCCAGAAAATGCCTCGCGTTGGACGTCGTTCTCCCTTACGTATGTAAACAACAAACCCGTTGCTAATTTTAAAGCTATCCTTACGTATGTAAACAACAAACCCGTTGCTAATTTTAAAGCTATCCTTACGTATGTAAACAACAAACCCGTTGCTAATTTTAAAGCTCTTTTTAAACTCTTCGTTTCAAAGTAGATTTTTTATGTTTTTCTGAAGCATTTTTGTATTAGAGTAATTATTATTTTGAAGTATTTCTATCCAGAAAATGCCTCGCATTGGACGTTGTTCTCTAACGGGGCGACTTATCAGAATAAATAAAAGATATTGGGACTTCAATGTAAGGGCATAGCTAATGAAGTTTTAAGTCAGAATGTTGGCGGATAGTATATTTAACTTTCTATTATGAAACTTGCAATTTGGGTGTTTTCTCTATTAGGCCTTACATTAAATTTATAAAAATTTGGTTACATTTTTTTATGGCTGGCAAACCTATTCGAGCGCAGCAAGATGTTTTAACCACAAATTCGGGGACTCGCAGCGAGGCGTTTGGGGGTTGGCGAGCGTTAGCAAGCAGGGGGCGAAGCCCCCTAGTATATATATATATTAATATGTAATATATATATATATATATATATATATATATATATATATATATATATATATATATATATATATATATATATATATATATATATATATATATATATATATATATATATATATATATATATATATATATATATATATATATATGTAATGTTTAGTTATTAAAACCATAAAATCAGATTGAAAATTAAGAATATCATATCTAGTTTTGTTAAATAGTTTTTCTGGTTGATACAAAAGAACGTTAAGTTCCTTTATTAGTATTTGGCGTAGTTTTAACTTGATTAAAGTGGCAACATCAAAAGAATTAAACTGAGAAAAATGAATGTAAATATGGAAGAGAACTTGAAGAGGTTCAAAATTTCAAAATATAAAGAGAGTTTTAAAAACTAATTTAAAGAAGAAAAGCTCAGTCAAATACAGTTAACGCGAAATCCCTTAGCATAAAATCCCCAGAGAAAGAAATGCCGTTCTCCGTACTTAAAATTTAACATTAATTTATTCGTTTAACACAAATTCAGTTAAAGTGAACAATTTGGGTTCCCGATCGACTTCACGTTATCGGGGTTTGACTGTATATGTTTATGCTATTTAGTTCAAAATAAATGGTGCTTTTTTTTTAAATGAATACTCTAAATAGGTATGCTGTTTACCATAATTTTTATATGATTAATAATTAGTAGTGAATGAACTACAAAAAAAAGAGAGTTTTTAAGAAGAGTGATGTTGGCTCTTTCTTCAATTCTTGGCCTTGTTTAATACTCTTTTTAAATTACGTGTTCGTTATTCTAGTTTATTATCTTGTTATTTAAGTTATATAATTAACTATAAAGTTATAAGACGTCTATGGCACCCGTTGAAAGATGATGACTATAATATACACGAAATATTTATTAAAAATTCAACTTTTCTTTTAATACTGTGCAAATAAAAGTTATTCATGATACCTATATGAAATGGAATTTGTTTTTGTTATTTTCAATTCTTCAGAAGCTTACACAAAATAATAAGAAGACAATTCCATTCTCCACGGTTGCTTCTTTTACTATAACTGTGTAAAAGAATGATGTGGAAATTGAAACTTTCCTTACGTAATTTTGTGGATGTGAACGTAACTTTTATAATTAGTCCTCAAAGTCTTATAAAACCATTCTTATCTCAAGACAATTCCATACTCCAATTTTGCCCCTTTCATTATACCTGTGAAAAAAAAAATGTTGAAATTGAAACATTTCTTTGAGAAGAAAATTTGTAATAATAATAATCTAATCTACATTCAACTTAAACATATATAAATGAAACAACAATCTAATAAACAAATAAACAACAATCTAATTTCCATACCATGTGAACAGAAATAAATGAAAAGATGCACCCGCATCTAATTAATCTCAACCATATGGCACCATCTTACAGTGTTATAGAATGAACAGTCAGTGATCAAGGTAACTTTGATAGTGATAACAGTAACGGCAGAAATTTGCATACAGAAATAATCTAATCTATTAATCTAAAAAAAGCCTTTAATTAGGTTTGGTGATGTACAAATTTATATCCTGTCTGCAATTTTAATTGTAAGGAATATTTTAAATATAATTTAAATATGTTTAAAGAAGTTTGATGTGGATTAGTGGTAAACTTGAGAAATATTTCCCCATTAAATAATTCCTGTTTACTAAAAGAACCTTAATTTGCAGGATAAGTTTCGCCTAATAAATACTGAATTGAAAAAAGTTTGAACTAATCCCCCCATTCCAAAAAAAGAAAAGAATGAAGTACTTTATATATGTTACCCCTAAACATTTGACCTTAATTTGACATCTGATAAACTCTTCTATATATTTGAAAACTTCTCACCCACAATTTTCGTTTCTTTCAGTATTAATAAAAACTGTCAAAAAGTTTCTAAGTATTAGGTGAAATTTTTCTCTCCAAATACTTTTTTTCTCTCTTTTATTTGACGAGAAAAACGTGAGTGATGAAATCCCAAAAAGTTATTCGCGATGTTTTTAGTGGATATACTTCTTCTTCTTCTTCTTCTTTTTTTTTTTTTTCATTCGACGTTTTTTTTAAAAAAAGAACCAAAATCTTATGCTTTTGCGGTAAATACTTAGGAAACGAGTTTATTATGGATGGATTTTGTCTCCTGCATATAATCTGCCAAGCTCTGGAATATTAATAATCCAAAAGTCAATTTTATGTTGAGCGAGACGTAAATATGAGAAATACGTTGTTTTGTTCTATGTATGTAAAAATGCTAACGGAACTGTAGACTGTAATTAGGTTTTGTTGCAGTTTTTCACATGGATATTTTTTTTTTATCATATTCCATATTCAAGGAAGTTTTTTGAATAGCTTCTTTTTCAGAATTCAGCATTGATATTAAAAAATTCTTGTTTTATATGAAATAGCAAAGTTTTTTACTGTTCTTAGAAAAGATTATATATGTATGTAATATATTCCCAGTTTCCCGGAGTTAGTTTTAATCTGGTCTGATCTAGTTTTAACCGGTTTGGACCGGTTCATTGGTGACCTCTCACCTATAAAAGCCCTTTATTTCTATTCGATCAATGTGTGTATATATATATATATATATATATATATATATATATATATATATATATATATATATATATATATATATATATATATATATATATATATATATATATATATATATATATAATATCTATATAATGTCTCCTAAATTGTAATTGTTTATTTTCAGATGCCAAAGGGATAAGGACGATTCTATGGATGCCTTACTCTTATAAATGAAATAAGCATCTAATGATAAAGAGGTAAAAAAAAATACATGAAATCTATTTGCTATGTATTGACATCAATGGTTTCTTCCTATTTTTTATATTGCATAGATGCCTGATTCTTTGATTTGAATTTTAGATGCAAATGTCTCTTGTGTACCTTTTGGAGCGATATATCTGATATATATATATATATATATATATATATATATATATATATATATATATATATATATATATAAATATATAGTGTAAAACTTGTAATGAACTTACTACTTACTACACATGTAGATATGATAAATTTGTAAACAATAAATATGTACTTAAAATTAAAAAAATAGGAAAACAAAGTACAACAATTTTTAAAGCAGTATCGTAGTATCATAACTCATTTAATAATGAATAATGAAAATCGTTTTAAAAAAGTGTAAATTGAAACAAATTATTAAAAAACAAAAAAAAATATGTTATTTTCATTAGTATTATATGCGATTTTTGCGAAATTTTTACATTTCATTTTTAATTTAGTTCATGATTTTTTTTTATATATTTATTAAGGAAAAACAAGTAAAGGTTGAATCATGCTGACTTTCAAGTTGCCTTTTAACAAACTATTATTTAAAAAAGCTATTATTAAAACATTTTTAAAACTTAACGAACAAATTTTCTCATCAAAATTTTATGAAATAACCTCCATTGCATTATTCTTTGTATAAGCAATAATAAAGACTAGAATATGCATATACAACAACAACGTAAAAATTAATATTAGTGCAACCCAAAATATCATTTGATATACAAAATACATTGTTTTAACTGTAAATCCTTATGCGCCAAAACTTTAAAATACAAAATCGGGAAAGTACAGTAAGTATTTTCGAAACGTTTACAATATAAACACGCCAATTTTTTTTTTAAAACATGAAGGTTGGTATGATAATATTTTGCATCTAAATACGGACAATACAGGAAATAAGGAAAGGCAGATTTTCCAGAAGGAAAAACGTTCTGAGCTCCAGAAGTCGGAAGAAAAGTTTTTCGTCATGGTATGGCTGCAGTTGGCAGTTTTGGAAAGGTCTAACAATCCAATGTGCAGAGAGGTTGAAAAAAAGTTCTCTGATTTCCTGCTTGATCCTCTATTCTGAATAATTTGAATGCTGGAAACTATTGACAGGGCAATCCTGAATTTTCTTTCACTGATTTTCTTTTTTACTATATGCAGATATCGGTGGGAAGATCTCAAAGATAAACTTGATGGAGGTTGTCAAGGAGCATACTTCATTCAAAAATGAGGAGGAACTTTGAAAATAAATCCTCATGTGGATTACAAGTGGAGCGATAAAAAATAAACTTTGTACAAACTTAAAACATTCAGAGTTACATTAAGACAGTGTATTATATTACTCCGACGTCCTGTATTTTTCATGCATATTTTAGTTCATTAATTAGTTCATTATCGTAATTTTTTGTTAAAAACTATGCATTTTTTAAAACTTTTTATTTAAAAACTTATAATTAAACAGATATTGAAGCCAAATTCAAAATTCTTCATGCGTCAATATAATATCTCTTATTTGCAATAAAAATAATACCTCTAAGTTAATTACAAGTTTATTTATGTATGTTCTAATAATGTCCTGATTAGTCACTTTAATTGCAATTAGTTGATTAAAAAATTGACGGAAAAAAAAAGTTTATATATAAAAATGCATCATTTTTAATTCTGATATGCTGCCAAAAAGTTTGAAATTATAACCTGAAAATTAAAGAAAATCATCTCAATTGTATATGTATACTTTAAGCTTACACTGTTAGTAGGGCTTGAATTTTTTAAACGTAAATGTATCAATTTTAATATTTTGAAACGTATTTTTTCTCAGTACAAGCAGACATGTGGTGTACTTGAAAGCATTTTGTGTGAGAAAAAAGAAATTTATGTTATTTTAAGATAATGCATATTGAGAACAGGACACAAGCACATTCTTTGCATTTATGAAAGAATGCGTTTTATATGGTTGCGTAAAGTGTATTGTTAAATTACGTTGGAATTTGAACTTAAAATTTGGATTGAAGTTGGGTTTTTTTTTTGCTAAGGATTTATTCAATAGAAAAAAATGGAGAAAACGCAATTTTAATTTCTCAGAGAACTCAACTGAATATTAGAATACAGCATTATATAAACACATAGAATTACTCAGTGGAACTAGTTGGGACTTAAAGTACAAATATAGCTTAATTTCAAATTTAGAAAATCTATAATTTAGAGAAACACATAGTATCTACTTTTAACAAAATTAACTGATTAGTTTGTGCTAAATGAAGTATACTATTTAATCAAAGTGAATATTAAATAGTGTATGTGTGTGCACAAACAAAATCTTTAACTATTATCAGCAAAAGAATACAATCTGTGATAGTGAAAGTTTCTAGTATACACAAGAAGTGCTGGTTAATGGTTTTAGACTGGAACACCGAAGCGGAGGCATAGTAAAAAGCAAATAGGATGTTGGATTCATCAGGGAAACAACTACACTTATCTAGGAAAAACTACTTTTGGGGCGTAATTTTTCACACTGAGGAATGATAAGATTTTCTCTTTAGTATCCAATTGGGAAAAATTTGCCAAAATGTTCTCAGAAAATACAGTATGCCCATAAAAAACTTTTTAGGTATAAATTTTAATAATAGTTTATTTGTGTAATTTATATATACACATGTTTAATTGTGAATTTAAAAAGTTTAATAAGTAATTGAATTTTAATAAAGTAAACTTGGTTAATTTACATTCAATTTGTAAATAGGCTTTATTATACCCTTGTATATCAACTTGTAGAAGGAACTAAGCACATTCAGATGTATAATTTATTCAGTGTAATAAAGTATAACAAAGTTAATAAAGTATGGAAAAGTTAAAAAATAAATAATGTAGACGATTTAAATGCTGCTCCATGTATCTAGGGTTACCTGTGGCAAATGCTGTCATATTTCATTGATTTTAATTATATGCAATTCTTTGAGTCAGAAATGCAAACTTAGCTCTAACTTCAGTGTAAAATTATGATTTTCTTTCTCTTCTTTTTCATAAATGATATTAAATATATACTGATTTTTTATTCAATTTCATCGTGTAATATATACTATCATATACTGTTGCGGTTTGGTGAGAGAAATTCGTTACCTCTGAATGCATATCGGCAAGAAGTTACAAAGTACATGAAAAACTCCAAATGTTCATAAAAATATACCACTTGCTAACATTGAAAAGATAGCAACAACTGGACAATTGGTTTGATTTCTTTTCAATGAAAGCGTCAAAGCGTCTATTGTTTTTAATCTATGATAATCAAACATATATGCTCATATATTTAATTTAATTACCAATGCAATTAATTGATTGATATCAAATTTAAAGTTAGTAGCTCGCACAATTTATGCTCTTCATCCACTAGAAAATGCTGTTTTAGGCCACTAAAAGTACAATGGGACAAATGATTTGTGGAACTTCAATGAATGTGTAGTGCAAGAATAATTTTGATAAAAATAATATAATTTGAATACAGAGTCATTGAAAAACAATACCGGGATTACAGAACTAAATTATTAGGCACATTTTCTGTATTTCTGTTTCTGTAGTGTTGTATATATTTCTTATGAAGTTCTATTTTATTAAATTTATTTGTTAACACCAATAATACAGGCTAGAAAAAGTTGGCAACACCTGAGTCAATCGAGAAATTTTGAGATGTTTCCAACGCGTGCAAAACACTAAATCGATTATTCTGGGATTTTCGAGAAAGTTCCGCGTTATAAAGCTCGAAAAAGTCATCAGTATATAAATACGACCACTGCTTGAAATCGGCGATCAGTTAAGTTTCGGAAGTTGTTTTGAAAGGTGTTTACTTTCGTTGAAAAAAAAAAAAATCGTTGTTTACTCTCGTTGTGCCTACATTATCTTTGTATGAGAAGTTGTATGCAACGAAGCTTTTGTAGAAGCTTGATAGTGATTTTACGGCTGTTCGAGTATATTATAATTTTCATTTAGTAAAAACTACGTCATCATATCCTCTGAGAAAATTCGTAATAATATGATGGAGAACTACTAAACTTTTTTACATAATTAGGTGAAGAGAACTAAGACTTACCTTTGCTCCTACGAATTTGTTCTTATCTGTGAGTCAACCTCTATACGTCAAATTCATTGATTGGACTAGGGGTTCCATGCTGTAACCTTCTCAATGTCCTGGTATCCCATGCTAGCCTCTTCTGATAACATCTGAATCACCTAAAAAGTAGGATCACTTAATTCCAGACTTCGGAATTGTAATTGTGAGGAGAGTGATTATCTGACGTCTGTTGATGATTCGTTGATCACACATAAAAACTCTGAAGTGTGTTTGGAACTTTTGTCATTTCTGATCACAAATCTGAATCAACTAAAAAGTAGGATCTCTTAATTCTAGACTCTGGAATTGTAATTGTCAGGAGAGTGGTTATCTGACGTATGTTGATGATTCGTGCTCCCACATAAAAAAACCTCTGAAGTGTTTTTGTAACTTTAGTAATTCATAAATACTTTTGCCCAAGACCCCAAGAAAGAACCACTTGAATAGGTTGTGTTTATTGTCCACTATACGATTTTGAAATCCCAATGTTCCTGTATAAATATAAATTTAATATATAATGTGTTACTTTGCCTTATTGAGTTTAATAACTGAACAAAAGTTAAGTTTTTTAAAAATTGTATCTGTGTTATCGTGCTGCGTAATGAATATTCACCTACTAATCTTAGCTTTTATAAGTTTAACCTATTGAAGCAATCCCATTTTTACTAACAAAATCCTTACGTTACCAATAGTATCTTATCTGATCTGTATGAAATATACCCAATTTTATGGATGCCAAAAGTTATTTACCATTGGGAATTCTAGTAGAGTACAAATCAATACACTAGACAGGACTTGAGCTCTAATTCGGAAGATAATAAGTTTAGAGAACGGAACTATTGATTGAACAAACCGAACGAAATCGAGTGCAATTCTTGCGGTTAGAATGAATGCTCCTTTGTTCAATGATCCGTTTCATTGTAGAATGGCTAATTAAACAGACCGTGATCAAAAACCAATACGATTATTGTAATCCCAGGATCGGTTATTCTCGATTGCTATGCATCGACTGCAATGAAGGATAATTATCTGCATTATTTTTCGCATCGTGGTTGTGGAAGAATGTTCCGGTTTCAGAATACATTATCGAGTTTATGAAACTCGAGAAATGATTTAGCATTTTTAGGGATGGCAATATATACGTGAGATGATGTAGTGAAAACAATAGAATGAGTTTTCAACAACCCAAAAACTTATTGTTTATTAAACCATACAAATATTACTTAGCAACAGCTGGAACGAAGATTTTCGTGATGAGATTTAGTTATAAAAGGATAAGTAGTAAGAATTAAATTTACAAATTTCAGAATGAGCAACCGAATTTCGATAATGGATGTAGGCACAATGTAATAGATTTTTATGCAAATACTTGATAATGTATGAATTTTAATGCAGAAGTAGGTAGGTATTTTGTTTCGTTTTTCAGACTTAAATATGTTCTGCCATGGTTCAAGTAATTGTTGCACCGTTGCCTAAACTTAACAAAATATACTCAAAATTATCTGTCGAGACAATGTATAAATTAGTTAAATAAAATACTCTGAATTCGGGAAGCAATTTGAGCAGGATTTGATATCAAATCCTGCTCAAATAATGAACACACTCTACTTATTTAACTTTGCCGATCAAACGGTATAGTGGTTAGCATGCTAGCTTCTAGACCGCGAGGTTGCGGGTTCGAGTCCCGTGTAAGGCATGGGCGTTTGTAAATGTATGTTGGCTTGTCTAATGACGAATGTTTCGGCGCATTATAGCCCTCGTGTTGCTGGCGGTGCCAGATAATCTGAAAACAACCAAACTTTTTTTAACTTTATTTCATATTGATACTACTGCGTAAACGATTTAGAGCAACTTATATCAATAAATTAGACAGCGGTGTTATGAAAGGATTGGTTTGATCAGTAGCCGTGTCCAGGGTAGAGATTTTACAATCTCTATGTAATCCTGATATCTCACTTGGCAATACTACGTACACTTTACAGAGTGTTTAAAAAAGCCTGGTCAAAATTTTTGCTGAAATTATAAACTCTAACATAAGCAATGCGTGGTCTTGATTCAAATGCAAATACGCTACTAGGCACAAGACGGTGAACAATAGACACCAGGAAACACACAAAAATAATGCACAAGTTAAAAAAAGTAATGTTTTATTTGATATTTAACTATAATATTTATAACTTGAGATAGCTTAAAGTAAATGTAAACATTTAACTAAGAATATTCTAGTATTAAAAGGTTTTTAAAATGTGCACGAAATCAGTCTCAATTCATTATCTAAAGCAGCAAAAAAAATAAAAAAAAATCACGGTATGGACTTCTTTACACATGGCTGTAATTTATCCGAAATAGTATGTGTTAACTATGTAGAACAGAGGCCTCCGTAAGTGCCCGAAGAAACTAGGTGGAGAAGCTACCAGCAAGGTGGCTTTCATCAAAAATAAATACATTAATAATTTAACTGAATCTCTTTTGACAATTTATTAAAATTGACTGCAACAAATACTCCGATATACATCGACTATATCATAAAATAAACTAAACGATTTCGACCACCATAGTCTCACAATTGATATCGACTAAAACGGAGTAATCTGAAAGTACAATTTTAATACTTTTATTAAAAGTTAAGTCAACTCGCATTGTCACGTTGAAACAAAAGATTCCTTTTTTAGACTTTGATTTACCAATAATGAAAACTATTAATTTTTTTATTATTTAAAAAAATCAAAAAAAAAAAAAAAAAAAAAAATCAAATATAAATTGTAATTTTATTAAGATAAAAAAATTATAATTTTTTTTTCTAGTTTTCAAAAATGCTATATATTATTAAATCGATAAAAATTAAAGATGTATATTTTGGTGAATTTGGCCCTCGAAAAACTCAAACATAAGTCATACGGCCCGCCTCTAAAAATTAGAGGTGGACGTTGATCTAAAGTAAGATTATGTATTTGAATTTACTCTTTTATACATAATCAAATCTCGTTTTACGCCCGACTGGCACTTATACCCCATAGTCCTGTTCCTGCTCCCTAGTTTGTTTCCTCTACTGCTATTCTCCGCCACGCAAGTTAAAGTCTTCCCAGCCTCTTTCTTTCATCCGGTTGTTCAGATAAAAGTTACACATGGAAATGCAGTGGCAGGGATTGTCAAAATATCTTCAATCCAATTTTGCTTTCTGTGTTTGATTTCTTCCTTGACAGATTTTGTTTGAGTTGTTTTTGTATATAACTGTCTATTTGAAATAACATATGCCTGAAAACTTTAAGTATCTTGCGAAGAGATTTAGTTTGAAATTGATTGAGATTTAGTTAATTTCCCAAGTCCTACAGATTTAGAGAAAATCTGATTTTATGGTTGAGTTACAAAAATAAAAATTTTTAATTTGGTTGTCAATGCTGAAGTCTTACTTTAAGTTTTTGAAACTTTCCTTGATATATTTAATCTGGAATCAATGATTTCATCAGTTGCTCCTGTATTTCTTACAATTGCTCCTAGGTAATTAAATGAATTAGTGTCTTCCATTGTTGTATATTGCTCTATGGATTTAGTTGAAATATTGATGTAACTTTCTTAAATTTTATTTTTTCTGTGTTTACTTTTAAATTCCCTGCTTCAGCAATTTTATTTAGTATTAGTGATTTTTGTTGCATTTCTTCAAATGTGAGCGACAATAGGACAATATCGTCTGCATAGTCTCTATCTTCCAAAAGAAAGTTAAAATTTCATCTGATTCCAAATCGTTTATTTCTGGTGATAATTTACACTATCAAATCCACAACAACAATAAACATAAGAGCAGAAAGTATACAGCCCTGTCCCACTCCAATTTTCAATACTGAAGTTTACTGTTACTACTGTGACGTTGACCAATATTCTCCCTCTACTGTTAGTTTAAAAAATACTTCATGATGTTTATGAGGTGTGCTATATGAATTTCGGATTTTCCATAAAACCTTCAAGTCATCAAGTCACAGAAAGCTATTGCAAAATCAATAAAATTCAAATACAGTATTGAGCTAACTTCAATGTATTCTTAAATTATATTATTTAAAATGAAAATCAGTTGTATTGTACCTTTTCCACTACGAAAGATTGACTTCCTGTTCATTGCTAAGTATTATTCAATTCCACATTTGATTCGATTTGAGAAATCCAATTAAATGCTTGTTTTTGATAAATGAAGAAAGTATATTTAAAACTGTACAAAGTTTTTAAATATTGATATAACAATTACATCACTTAACAAAACTTCGATCAAAAAGCAAATAAAAAAATATACTTATGGCATTCATGAAATATTGTATTTAATTGTCATATACTTGAGTAATTTATTAAGTCACTCAGAACATTTATTTTTACCTTCAACTACATTTTACTACTTGAATTTTACTTTTATTAATTATTCATCATTTAACAATTCTTCAATTAAATATCAGATAAAATGCATTTAATGCATCTATGAGATATTTTAAATAATGTTTCACATACGTGTGTTACTTTTTAGTCACTCAGAGAATTAATTTTAACTTTAAGATATTTTCTGAAATGGAAATTTAATAATTTCTTTTAAATATATAATTTTAATAAAAGTAATAAAATTCTGTAACTTCTAATAAAAATATTCATTTTTGTTATGATGAGTAATACGCACCATTGTATAGTATTAAATTTTAACATTACCTTCTAGAACCATTCTTCCATTATCATTACTATTACCATTCTTCAACTAAAAGGTGAACAAAACATTTACAAAAATAATTGGAAATCATACAACTGTTAATACTTATACGTAAAGTAAAATTCCCTATTCTGAGTATGAAAAGATTTTTTACATGGAAATATATTCTTTCGACGTGAGACGGAAACATTTATTCAAATCGTAACCGAAATAAATTGACCCGTTACGAAAGTTGGAATACACGCTCCGTCGAAAGCAATAAAAATGCATTTTTCGTGCCAAAACCTTAACACAAATATCTAAATGATTTAGAGGAGGCTTTTGTGCATCAATTCATAAATGGTCTCGGGATGAGCCAGTTTGTTGGCATTCAGTACTACTGTACGTGACAAGATGGAGCCATCAAGAAATTTCTCATATTGGAAAAAAAATCTAAGTACTGTAGATTTGTAATGGAGAAAGAGTATATGGTTTCTGTTGTTAGTAGATTTTCTCTACAGTTTACAGTTTTCTCTCAGTTTAAAATAGAGTTAGTATTGGGTAACAGAAAAGTAAGTAGAATATTAAAGTACACTATGTTTGCTAGCTTGTCTGTATTATTTTGTGTATAAGAAACATTTGTTATGTGCTAATAATAGCTTCAAAGAGAGGTTCAAGAGATTTTAAATTATATGTTTTTTGTGCCATGAATAAAATATTTACATCAGTAATATAAAGTTTTATTTACCTTTTGTGTTTTTACTCTTGATTTATTTTTAATCATTTAACTATATTTTGACTTCCATAACTACCAAAATGCAGAAAATGAAATCGATCTGAGCTAGCTAAAGTTTTTAAAAGGGGGTTACAGCATTCAGAGGTTGAAGTACAGTGAAATGAGTTTAGGGAAGAACTTGATACGGTTCTCAAAAAGCATATTTCATTCACCAAGAAAGGGAATTCTCCTAAACTAGATCCACTGTGGTTTCATCGGGATACATGAAAAGCACAAAAGGCAAAACAATAAGATTTCAAGAATTTAAAACAGTTCCAACCAGAAGAGACTGAAATTATCTACAAGAAATCTAGGCGAGATTACAAGATTCTTATTAGAAAACAGAAACAAGAGTTAGGGGAAAAACTTGCTAGGAATATTGATACTAAGGGACTTTTTTATATGCCCTAGTTGGAAGGGGAAACAAAATTCTAACCCTGGCACCATTGGAAGATAACCAGGTGAATATTATTAAAAATGATGAAAGAATGTCAAATATTTTGAATTATTTCTTTACTAGTGTTTTCAATAATATTTTTTCCTTGGATTCCAGTTACTCTACAGAAAACAATTTTGAGGAGATTCAGGAACCTAAGTTTTATCAGGGAGGATGTAGTGAGTTGTTTAAAGAGCATTAAACCTTTCAAGACTCCTGGGCCGGATAGCACATACACCACAATTCTAGTTGAATGCGCTGAGTAACTTAGAGAGGTACTAATGCTTATCTTTGAGACTTCTTATTGTTATGGGGAGGTACCAATGGACTGGAAAGCTTCAAATGTTACGCCACTTTTTAAAAAGGTTCTAAAATGCAAGGCTCGTAACTATCGACTAGATGTCTTAACATCTGTCATCTGTAAATTTTTTGAAATTTAAATTAAAGGCAAAATCGTTTTATTTCTTGAAACAGATTGTTTGCTTTCGGATGCACAGTTTGAATTCAGAAAGGGAAAATCATTTACAACTAATCTTTTGCCGTTTTATGATGATATCCCTAGGGAATTAAACCATAGAAATAGTGTAGATGTTGTTTATATTGATTTCCAGAAAGCTTTTGATAAGGTGCCGCATGGCGCATTAATTTATACATTGGAGAGAATTGGAATTCGTGGCCAGGTTTTAAAGTGGATTAAGAATTGGTTAACTGGGAGAAAACAAAGAGTGTTTATTAGGGCCAACTATTCGCAGTGGGTTGAAGTAGTAAGTGGTACCACAGAGCTCAGTATTAGGAGCATTTTTGTTTCGAATTTTGATAAATGATATTTACATTAATTTATTGGGAAAGGTTAGTATCTTTGCGGATGACTTGAAGGTTATGGGAATTGTAAATTCTATGGAAGAAATTCGACAGCTGCAAGGGAATTTAAATAAATTATTAGATTGGGCTATCAAATGGGGTATGTCTTTTAATTTAGATAAATGTCAAGTCATATACTTTAGTCATAAAACTATGAATGCTACCTATTTTTTACAAGATGCTAAAATCAATGAAAGGAGGTAATTAATGACCTAAGGGTGTCATTTAATGGAACTTTTAAGTTTGGGTATCATTGTGGGAAAGCAAGTAAAAAAGCCAATAGGATGTTAGGTTTCATCAGGAAGACTATCTTCTCTACATCGAGTAATATTATTTTTCCACTTTATAGAGGATTGGTTAGGCCACATCTAGAGTATACTGTGCAATTCTGGTCGCCTCATCTCAAGAAGGATATTGATTTGTTGGAAAAGGTTCAGCTTAGAGAAATAAAACTATACAGGGAAATTCGACAATGAATTATTGTGCTAGATTGAGTCAAAATATGTATACATTGGAAGAAAGAGGTTCAGAGGGGATTCGATTCAGCTGTTTAAATTTATCAAACAGGGGGATTTTAAGGGTTTAGAGTTCAATACAAGGGACCGGACATGATGTCAGGCTATATAAATCGCATTTTAACTTGGAGATTAGGAAACATTATTTTTACAATAGGGTAATTGATATATGGAACAATCTGCCGGATCCATCGTAAATTGTACCGGAGTCAGCAGTCAACTGGATCTAAACTGGGGGATTGTTCAGAAAAATTAAATTGGACCAACCTTAATGGGCCTTGTGCCTGTAGTTGGTCGTCATTTTTGTATTTGTATTATCTAAATTTAAACATATTGAGCTATATGAACAACGCTATTTTAACTCACGTATTGCTTTTACTATCTGTATAGTACAGGTTTGATTTTATTCTATGCATCACAGAAATGCTATTACATGGAGCCGTATTTATACAACTTTTAATAAAAATTTGTGAAACATAAGGTCATTTTTTACCATACTTGTTTTATTTTCGGATACTCTAATCTTTAAAACAACTTTAAAGTACTAGCCTTAGGGAGAAATAAGTAACCAATCTAACGCACTGGGTGAGTGAAAATCTTTTTCCGGATAAAAAAAGCACTGAGCAAAAACTATTATTATACTACTAATTGGTTAATTAACCGATTTCTGGAAATGGAAATTGAACCAGTTAACCTTTTATGAACTGAAATAATCTTAAGAGACTTTTACTTGCGTCTTCTTTGTAGCTTGGCGAAGGTTATGTCTTTAATAAATTTTTGCTGCATGTTGACCGGTAAAATAGATAGTGTTTTGTAATAAGAACAGGATTACCGACAGGATATTTTTCAAACTACAGATGAGGCACATTGAAGTTTACTAGGTATTGGATGTTCATACAAATAAATTTTCGTCCCTTCAATGACCAAAATTATTCTTTTTAATTAGCATAGTAATATTCACGAAATACTATTTTTAGCCATGTAAGACTTTTAGCTCAACTTAAATTGTTATTCAAAGATACGCCTTAGCACTCCGATTTTAAAAATAGCATTCCTACTACATTAAACAATACAATAGAAATTCAGACTACTCAGAGCCACAATCCTACCCCTCAAATAAAAAAGCCTTTTGCCATGCCCTTTACTTACATTTATACGGAAACATCATAAATGATAGAGCGCCACTTTGAATCTAATGAAATATTCATGAATTCCTTGACCTCCCCCCCCCCCCTTCTTTCTTTGCTCTTATATTTTACCTTTCTTTCGTTGCATGAGTTCCTTTGAAACGATTTTGTTATTACTTTTTTAAGTATAAGATACTACTTTTTGAGAGAGGAGAGCATATGCCACTAACTCCAACTGGTATTATTCCGAATATCTTTTTGCTATTATCATTCATAGGAGTCTTCATACGCTACTGTAATTGAACATTTGCATAACCTCAATGCGGACACGCGGAAAAAACTTATGTCACTGAGGATACTTTGCTTTTGAAGGCTGGCATTTGAAATTATGCCCATGGGAAAGCACATTGTACTTTAAGAATTTGGCACAATGTTTGCTTCATGCGCTTTTTCTAACAGAAACAGTAAAAGTAGTGTGTTTTATTTCTTGGGTAATGGTTTGGTGTTGGTAATTTCGCTTTTATAGTGTATTTCTAGTGAACAAAGTTTTATATTCTAATTTATATTAGTTTATCGGTCATCCTTATATATTTTGAAGAATATATATTACTTGAAATCCTATTTATTTTAAAGTTATCTTCTTTAAATAATTAATATATTAAACCTTCATTCTTTTTGCAACTGATAACTACTGATAATGTCAATGGTTCTTTTAGAAATGTTGTTCAATAATCTATGTACTTTCTGAATTTTCTCACTAAACAATAACGTTTATATTTATTGCTACATAAAATTTATAAAACTTTTCTTTTGAGATTAACAATTATTTCTAAAGTTAAAAGGTATATTTAACTGAAAAAAAAAAAAAAAAAAAAACTAATTTCATCTGTTATGAGAAGTATGTGCAATTTGTAATGACACATACGCTTTTTAATTCAGAAAAATATTCCGGGTTGTAAATGGGGAATCCAATTGTTTCTCTAATTGTTACCTGAATGACAAACATTATCTTAATTGTTGAAGAAATTAGTGAAATAGTTTGACTTGATTTATAACGAGTTTATAGTATATTGTATAAGTTTATAGTATATTGCAGTCTTACTCTCTCTTTCTTGACCACTAAATTATATTATATTCAAGAAAAGTAGCAAAAAATCGTTTTCTGAAGGGTTCCATAATCGAAATTGAAAAGTAGTTATATGTTATATACCTGTATATGATGTAGATAGAATTTTCGAAAGTATCAAGCAGAAATATATTTTTTCAAAGGCTTAGTAAAAAATTTTCAAAATGGTAGATGGTATGGTATCCATGTTTGTCAATATCATATTATTATCTTGAAAAACTAGAAATAATATAATCTTTACGTTTCTTTCACGTGGTGAACATAGGATACATCAATGAGTTTCAGTAGCTATTGCAATTATTTTTATTATTAACAGCTATTGAATTATAAACAGTAACACTTAAGTAATGCGCTTTTAAAATATACTTTAAGATAACAATATTGTCACAAAAAATGTCTATATAAAATTGTAAATAGTGGACAATTCATTCTGAAGTTCTATTTTATCTCCTTTTGTTCTGTATATAATTGTAAATAGCGACGTATTAAAGTTCCATTTTATTTTATTTTATTTGTTAACAGAGATAATACAGTTTAGAAAAAGGTGGCAACGTCTAAATCATTTGGGAAATTTCGAGGCATTTCCATCACGCAATTGGTTAACTGGATTTTGCTAAAAATTCCTACCACGAGTTTATAAAAGGAATCGAAAAAATAGAATAGAGAGCAGACGAGTATTGAATGCTGTAAGAAAAGCATCGGAAATTTTGTTTACTTTCGAGGGGCTTGAATTATCGCTGTGTTCGAAGTTATATGTACCGTAGCTTGCATTGTAACTTAATAGCAATTGTTCTGTTGTTCGGAGAAGTTTGTGAGTCTTCAAACGAATAATAAATTATAGTTTTTATTTTGTAAAAACTGCGTCATCATTTCCTCTGAGAAAAAATATTCTTAACAATATACATGGTATTTCCTATAGAATTTGACAATTAATGATTTTTTTCTTTTAGATTCTAAATAGAATACAATTCATTACATTTTATGAAAAATAAAAAAGAAATTTTAAAATATAAATATTTTGAATAAATTGACCTCAATTTTATGTGCTTGTTATGTTTATTAATTGCAATGGATAGTTTATCTCCTAAAAACAAATAGACGTTATAAAAAGAACCCCCAAGTAGAATGGTCCACCAGAAAACGTTAGAAAGTCAATTATTGCAGCCAAGTGATGGCGTTTTATTCCTTTAGAGTACTTATCACATGAAAATCTAAAATTGGGATTATTGTGAAAACCTATATGTAGGCAACTTTAGCAGGCTACGGTTGTTTTAATATTCACATTTGAGTTCATTGAGTGCAAATTAGACTAAACTGAATAACCTAAACATATTTACAAAAAATATTTTGAAAAATATCTAGCTTGCCCAATATTAAGTACTTATAGGTTTTCCCCCATTAATCCCAGTTAAGTTCATCTTGTACAAAATTCTCCTAAAACAATAAAACGTGCACGCTTACAGTAACTGTTCGATTCCATACCATTTCTTGGCTGATTGTTTCACTTGGAAGATTCTTATACAACGTCAATTTTTCTTTTTTGGAAGGCATAAACTCTTTTTGTTGCGCTTATTTTATCGTGTGATTAAGATACGGTCGACATATATTTTAAGCAAAAATAATACTATTGTTCATTCTAAACAACGACAGCTATGTTAGCTATACATGCGCCTCTTTATTTTGAGAGTAACGATAAATTCCATGATGCAATCTAGTATAGAGTATCTAACATTCTTGCTAAATATTTTTGGAAATGTTAATTTTCTGTACCATTTCGAAAAAGAGAGAGAAATCGAAAGTTCTTCGACCCATGGCTACGTTATCATTCATTACCCGGCCAAATTTTCTTACTTTCCTGATAATTTCTTGCAGATATGCAGATAGAGTCCCTCATTCTCTATGAAATTTACTAAAGATGCACGTTCTAATCGACTTGAAAAAATAAATAAAAAAGAATGACCAAAATTCATCACACCATTATGATATTAGCTCTAGTTAAAGTTTTGGTTACAGCCATAGGAGTCAGTAGGAGCAGAGCAAAATTCTGGTGACAACTTTAATTTTTTAATTAATTTTATTTTCGCATTTTCAATGTTATACATTGCATAGTTATTTTTCGTCTGCACATTGGTGGTAACTTTATGGCAAAAAATTTTAGTGCTAATTACAATTGATGGTAGTAGTAGAGAGGCGTCTTAAACCGGTTTTTGCTCATTCAATATAATGTACAAACTTGCAGGTTCTTTTGAAATTGGACTTGGGGGAAAAAAAAAAAAAAAAACATTGCTTATAGACCTTACTATGTATGTGTTTGATTTTTTTTTGGTAATTAGATAATTATTAGTTATTATTTCTGGAAGTAAAATTGATGTTTATTTAATAATTTTATTTTAATTTAAGGATAAATACTATGATTATATATACACTGAATGATATGTATTTATTAAACAGGATTTTTTAATGTTTACATGCAAAGACCACTTTGGATACATATGAATGCATACATGTGATAATCCAGAAGCGCATAGTTAAGCCAACTAATTCTTTAAATCAGAATTAGTGGGTAAGGTTTGGTATTAAAGCCTAACACAAAAAACTGAAGTAGTAAATATTACTAAGTTTACAAGTTACTAAGTTTAGAACAATTCTTGAATGACACTGATATTTCTGTAGATTGGATATAATAATCTGATTTTACTGTTCATAGAATTTCCACATGATTTATTTTGAAATTTTCACATTTAAATTTGCCATGAATTGATGTAATTTACCGTTTTAGTTTTCATATTTTCATTACTTTAATAAAAAATTCCCTGTTTGACGATTCAGTTTTGGCGATAAATATTACATTGCCAAAAAAGAAATTAAACAACCTCCGAAATAGAAAAATTGGCGATATGTTTTTTGATAAATATTACATTATCCTTTCTTGTAAGCGAAACAGAGGAGAAGCAGTCGTCAAGGGAAGAAAACTATGTGTTAAAGACATTCGTTTTTTAACTTTTTACGCCTTTATCGCATATCTAAGGGAATCTCGTAAATGGGGATATTTATAACACTTTAAAAAGCATTGACACATGGAAGTTGATCAAAATAGTTAGAGCCATTTTTTGGCAATAGGTGAAAAATATAAATTTTTCAAAGCTCCATATCATCTCTCTAGCTCGCATTCAAAAATTGAATATCGTAGGTCAATTCATTTGGAAGTTATGCTGACCACTGATAGACGCACATTACATTTTTTTTTAATTCACATTACATCTTTTTTGAATTCAGCACGTTAAAAAACGTGTAGAAATGCAAAATGCATATGCATAATTGCGTATGTGTAAAGTAAAATCTATTTAGCTAGTACAATAAGCGATTTATAATTTAAACGAACAGGTAGCAAAAGTCCTTTACATGCGTTTTCGTGGGTTGCTAGTTGAAATGTTAAAGTGTAAAACGTGCATGGAATTATTAGGTACAAAAAAAATTCTGTAGTTATTTATCAATTCCTTTTATGCAAAGAAATGTGCGAAACTAATATATTGATATATTTAAATTTGTATTCAAAATTACTTAAAAATAGTGAAACTTTATTTCAGAAAAAGAAATGTGTGTGGAGTTTTCCTCCTGGGGTTAAAGAATAATAACAAATACTCATTACACATTAATGAGCTTCCAATGCGTTTTTAATTATGATCAGTAAATCAATAATGAGTATGGCATTCTTTCTTTACTCACCAAAAGCTCCACAAACTCAGTTTTAAGAGAGTGAAAAATAATGAGATAGCACACTATTAGTTTGATTTATTCAGGATCATCAATAGGCTTAGGTGATTACCAAATCATTCATCCCTTCCATTTGAATAGAGATAAAAAGTTTTATCGTTGATGGACATTGTAACAATAATGTTTATGTTATGAAGTTCAGATGTGTTTCTAGCCATTGCATATTTAATTTGAATTATGTTACTACTGGATGCTTAATTTTGTTGAAGAATTTATCTGTCTTGAAAATATTAGAAGGGTAATATCTGTTTTTTATAGCACGAAACTCTGTATCATATAAATCACCGTGGATATCTTTTAATTAAAATTTGTTTCATTGAACTTTTTTAAAGGAATCAATCAACTACATTTAAATTCAATGATTTCAAAATTAGTATGTGTGTAATATTATTTTAAAGGGAATCCATTAGTGAGGTATATAATTTAAGGGACTTAGGATTTAATTTTGATACATTGCCTGGTCATCATCATTCAGGAAAAATAGCCTGTATAAACATATGAAATATTCCCTGTTGAGTCTTTAAATAACGTTTTAAATTAAATTTATACACTAACATAATTTCTGTTTACTACCTAAAAGATGACAATTATATGCTTTATAAAGAAATGGTTCAATACGCTTTTTAGAGTGAACTATGCATTTCTTTAAATGTTGAATATATTCATATAAGGAGTGGTATTTAATAACTTCGTAAAAGAAATGGTTTTAGAGAATAACTTCAATTCTTGAATCATTAAAAGTTATCATATACTTAATGAAATAAATATGTGATAATCCATTTTATAAAAGTGAAAAAATTTATGTTTCAAAGAAAAACAAATTTATCTCAAAAGCAATTTCATTATAAACCGTTATGTGTTAATTTACACTCATATTTAATTTTTTATTTCGTAACTAAGAAGTATTTATATTCTTAGCATTCTACATTTTGTTTACTTCAAAACACTAATTTTATAGTTATAAGTTAATTTCTCCAGAAATAAAACAAAATATTTTTCCGTTCGTTCATGTAGAGATGTCGGGAAACATTCCTTACTGATAGATCTATTGCCCTTGACTGCTTTGGCACTTACGGCACTTTTGCGTCTCGTCCTTCTGGCACCCTAGAGAATAAGTAGCAAATGTAACAGAATCTAAGTAAAGAACTTTGCAATAGGAGGATTAACTTTGGTTTTTATATTCGGAAGAGCACAAGAAGACACTTTGACCTTTTAAGTTGACTTTGAATCATTGTCAAATTGTTTTAATTAATATAGGCATCTGTACATTTGTTTAAATTTATAAATTTGTGCATTATTGTGAAGGTAAGTAAGGCATTGAGTTTTTTACTGCCAGAATCTGTGGTTTATTTGTTAAGTTATCCCAATTATACTATAAGGATTTTTTGTTCTGCTGATTCAGATCTTAACTGAAGTGAATTTTTATAGTACGTATTTTCTTTATTTACAAGCTCTATATGTGTCGTTTCTTGCAGTACTATACGACACATTTTTTAAATTTTAAAAATAGTTCTAACCATTCCCGATGTGTGGAAGTTAAGTTTAAAAATCTATTATCTGACCAAAATGGTAAAACATATTTTTTTCAATGTTTTTGGAAATATAAGGTCTAGGAATTGTAAGAGGAATGATAAGTCTAGATTTTATGGAAGAAAAAAAAAAGAAAGAAAAAAAAAAAGAAAGAAAAAAAAAAAGAAAGAAAAAAAAAAAAAAGAGATAGAGAGAGAAAAAACCCCACTCTTGTGATTATATTTGGGTGTGAGAGAATGAGATGAACATCAAATGCCAATTAAATTGACCAACCTGTTTTTAGGGAATTCATATTTTAATATTCCGTACAGATAGAAATTGAAGTTTTCATATAGGTGTTATTTTTTGTCCTTCAACTTTTAGTACTGAGTACTAGTGGAGAGTGAATGGAAAGTTATTAAGTCTTTATGACTATCAAATTAAAGTTTGTATAACAGCAATTATAGATATAAATTTTTTGTTTTCAAACAATTGACCAAAATATAAAAAAAGAAAATAATCGGCTTAGGGATTATATTCAGTTTACCCTGGGCCTTAAGTCCAAGTCCATTACAAAGTTTTTTTTTCCTTTTTTATTTGAGTTTTGTAAAACATCGATACATCAATACAACTGAACAACATCAGCATAAATCTCTTTTTATACAAGTAGGTGGAGAAGGCACATGCCCACAAAATGCCTTTTCTGCGCATATCCAAACATAAAGTGGGGGGGGGGGGGACACACACCGGACAACACTTTTGACCAATTGAAAATTGGACCCTTGGACTTAAAGACCAGGGTAAGAAGGAGGAATAAGTAGATACTGCTGAATGTAATAATTTTTTATACACCAAAAGGTGGATCTCTTCGCGTTCTATGTTTCCTTAGCATAAAAACTAATGATTCTAATCATTCAATATGAATTTTTGAGATAAATTTAAGAAAGTTTCACCTGTCGAAGCATATATTTACAAATTTATAAATTTAAATGTGCGTATCGTGTATTATTATTATTATGATTATTATTTTTTTTTTTTTTTAATTTTTTTTTTTTTGTAATTAATCTACGTGTTTGAACAAAAACAGCTCTATAAGACCGATTTTAAAATGTAAATCTGATGAGATTTCCATTTTTAAATTAGTCTCAATATATCGATTTTTTATTTAGAAAAGTAAATGTTTATATAAAATATAAGACATGGGTTTTTGTTATTGGCTTCGATGAACATAAATAAAAACAAATGATTTACAGTATCAATTAAAATAAAATCCATTGAATAAAAACATTTTAGTACTTTTTTAGAAATTATTATAAATTGAGATATGACTAGATAAACTAATTTAAATTAAGAATTTAATTGTTGAAACATTTTTAAATATTAATTAGTAACTCTAACATCCATATTTATTTTTAGAAAATTTAAAAGTAAAATTTTTTAAATTACATTTTTTTAAATAATTAATAATCTCATAAAAGCATAAAAGAAAACGCAAAATAGCAATTATTTACTCTCATTTCATTTTTATTCTGACATGAAATTCTTGAACTACATTCTTATACTAAATGATGCGGAAATTGAGAGATTTAAGCAATTGAGCGCATATTACAAGCTAATTTAATAAAGTCTATTCCAGTTACAAAGATGCTAAATTTTAATTTCAAAGCAAAAATCTTTCATCTTTTCTATGCACTGTAATTTTCGAGAACACAGAGAGAATTTTTATGAAGTTCGACTAATTAGAGAGCTTACGCCTTTGGGGACACATAAAAATAAGTAAAAAGTAAAAGAACGCGAATGAATGCTTTCATCAACAAAATTAAGAAGGGCATATTATACGAGTGGCAATCAATGATCTTAAAAAATTTAAACTTGAAGGTGTTAGTATCAAAGCTTCAATGTTTTTGGCCACTTTGCAAATCAATCGACCTGAAGATAATTTTAGTGTTCCCATGAGCGTTGTTAAGTTAAGTCGATTGAAAAGGACTTAATTTTATTAAGTCTCTTTTATATGTTTGAAAGCTTTACGAGCACTATTGTTTTGTTTTTACATATTCTTCTAAATAAAAGTATTGCTGTCGTAAGAACGGACGAAGCAGAAATTATTTTTGTGTGAGATTTAAAATGATACTTCTATTCGCTGAAAGAGAATCGTCGAGGATAACCTTTTAATTATATGGTATGTTTTTTGAATTTGGATTTGTTCATTTTGTGCCCAGTTAATTCCTTTGTTTAATCCTTTCATTTGTTATAAGAAACAACATCTAATTTAAGTTTTGCAACGAGTATTGCGGTTTTATTAAGAAACAATGGTTAATTCGTGTCTTTGTTATCTATTCTTTAAGACTCAATATGGTGTTTACTTTATTATATGTGTAAATTAATTTCTATGCTTTGAAATGTCTCATGAATTCGAATTGCTGTTTCATTAGAATTTTTATTTGTAAATAACAGGACTTCTTTGTATCCTTTAGTTGTTTATGTCCTCTTTTTTTTTTTTTTTTTTTTTGCCATTTCAGTAAATTAGTCCTTCTAGTTTGATATTTTGTATTTAAAATTTATGAAAAGTTAATCCAGATTATGTAAAAGAAATATTGTCATTTGGAATGATAATAGAAAACTAGATGGTAATTTTGTAGAAAATGTACATAAAAGGATATAAATATATTTGAAAATTATTCTCTGGAATGTTATTAACTATTTTGGCCCACAAATGAAGTAGATGACATAAACTTTAGGAAAAACTACCATTTTTCTTCCTCCTACCCTATCTATATTATAAGGTAATTAATGTACTACAATTAGTTCAAAATATTACTGTTGTTTTACATTTGGTAAACACTACGGTTGAAAATGTCCTGAATAATAATAATAATAATAATATTAATAATTAAAAAAAAATAGTTCGTAAACATATCTCAATAACAATGTCAATAGTACCGTTAGGTCGCAAATGGAGAGTTTTCTGAATTGCGCATGCCATTGATAATTTCAAGTTTTCAGGAATTTTCAAAAAATGGCTCTTGAAAAATTGATAAAAATTGTTCTGATAAAGTATTTTTAACCGTTATAAATATTACCACCACGCTCTTTGGCTGTTTTCAGATTATCTGACGCCGTCAGCAACACGAGGGCTATAATAAGCCGAAACATTCGTCATTAGACAAGCCAACATACTTTTACAAACACCCATGCCTTACAAGGGACTCGAACCTGCAACCTCGCGGTCTAGAAGCTAGCACGCTAACCACTATACCGTTTTATCGGAATTACCACCACGGAAATTCCCACAAAAAATGCACTAAAGGTGTTAAAAATATTTGTCAATAACGACAATTGCTTTTCCTAAAAGTTAACCGTCTTACATAGCAATGAGATTTTCAGGTCATGTTAGTCAACATTTCTAAAAATATTCACGTGCAACGAAAAATCGCTATTAATTTTTAAATCTTTTATCTTAACTTCTAATTTAAGTGCGTGTATGTATTTGTGGTGGGCAAATCTATAGCGGGCTAATTAACTTCAAACTTTTTTTTTATTTAAACCTTTAAAATTATAATTTTTACATATTAGAAGTATTACTAAGTAAAAACTAAATATTTTTAAAAAAAAGTTCACATTGTGCTCTTAATTTTCAAAATTTTAAAATTTGTAAAAAAATTCATAACATTTCAATTTCTATCTTTTTATTCCTTTTTCAATACATTTTTCTGATTTGTTTAAAAAAATATTTTTCCTTATAATATACTCTAACTTTTTAGGCATCGAATGCAGAATAAGTAAAATAGTTTTCGAGAAAAGGATGATTACTGTGCCTATAGGTAAGAAAAGCGTAAAAAACTGGAATTTTTCAACATTTAAATTTGCAATATATATACACTAAGAAAACTCGATCTAAGCTTAATAAGTAGCATTTGTCCATAAAAATTGCTCACGCATATAAATGATTTATATTAAAAACTTTGTTCTTGTCGATTATTTTATTATTAGTAATGGCATATTTTGTATACTCTATTTTTATACACTTTGAGTACTAAGTTTTTATGACTGTATATTTGTGGTCAAGTTTGTTGCCCAAAACTTGAAATATACAGCAAATTTTGACACCAAAAATATCTCTCCACGTTTTGGAACACCCATTTAAAAAAAAAAAAAAAAAAAAAAAAAAAAAAAAAAAAATGTATGTCTGTTTGTGTGTCTGTATGTAAGTGGTCAGCATAACTCCGGAACAAATAGATCTACGATGTTCGAAGTTTGTGTGCTGATTATTAGTGGCCATGGGACGCACCATTTAAGTTTTCGTTAAAATCGGGCATGTGCATATGGTTAGAATCATGAAAAATCATGTTTTCAGCAATTGTTAAAAAACGGCTCTAATGGTTTTGACTAAAATCTCTGTGCTAATGCCTCTTAAGGTGTTTAAATTGTCACCACCTCCAAAAATCCTATTGAAATGCGATAAAAGAGTAAGACATTAAAAAATGAAAGGTCTTTAAGACAGAGAACTCTGCCCTTAAGCATTGCCATCAACAATTGTTTTTTTTTTTCTTTTTCACGCACAAAAAATGACAATGTAATATCTATCGAATTAAATCGCCAATTTTGCCATCTTGAAAGTTTTTTTTTTTTTTGCCACTGTAAAAAATATGGCCAAAAATATCGCCTAGTTGGCCGTTTTTATTTAAATGAGTGAAAATATGAAAACGGTAAATAACACCATACATTTTGACTCAATGAACAAAATTATGGTGTAATTGAAAGTTTTGCAATGTTCCACACCCTTATTTTGTATGCTCTAAGATGTGGAAATAGGTACTTTCATTGAATTTTATAAAACAATACGCATTATATCGCCTACGAAAAATTATAGATTACTAACAATTCTACATCTATAGTTAACATTGAAGCATTGAATTTTGAGCATTAGTGTCTCCTTTGATGTCAAGTTAACTGTGGGTGAGGGAGCTGTAAAAATTAATTCAAGAAGCTAATACCTTTAAGCATTTTTCGTCGAATCGTATAAGACTAACATTAGTGGTTTCTCTGTACAGGTTGCAAGGGTAGAAAATAGAAAGGAGGGATCAAGATATGACGATGGACATCCCAAGATTCTCTCTGGCAGATGTTGTGGTCGTCGTGATCTCTGGACTGAAAATTGGGCGTCAGAGAAGAGAGCTGGCCTCCCCGGATACTCATCTTCAGGTATTGTGTGTGTCATCTCAAACAGGTAGTAACAATCGGGGATTAAATACGTTCATGATTTTTCACGGAACAGTTAATCAATCACGGATATTTATCTATTTGTAATGATAAAGGATAGTTATAGCTTAAAAGGATATCGTCTTTTTATGTTTGAAGTGAAAGATGCAGATTCTCTTCAATCCTGCAGTCACACTCGCATCTTCTCGTTTCTTAAGTAGCAAAGTACTACTTAAGAAACTCCCTTCGCTTTCTTTCATTGAATAACCTTCCAATCCTCCTGAACACCAAAAAAGATCACTCGATTCTTCTTTAGTTTCACTCTTGCTCACAATAACCTGATTTAAGACAATAATTCTTGCAAGTGATATTATGTAAAAAATTCTACTATGCGGTGTGTTCCAAAAGATTGAAACAAGCTTTTATATTTTACCCGTTAGAGATAAATGCGCAATATAATTTGAAAATATAATCAAAATAAGGCTTGATAATACCAATGCAGAAAAAAAACAAATTATATTCATGAATAGGCCACTGGTCTCCATCATTAATGTCCCTCCTGAATCTAAATGCGTACAAGTAGCTAAATAATCATAAATAGAAAAACATAGAAGAAATATTCATAAAATAACCATTGGTCACTCTCAATACTGTCTTATTATTTCAACCTTTATAGAGATCTTTATAAAAACCCACCATAACATATAATCTCTTTGCATCCATTAGAATACAATACAATACATTCTACGAGTTTAATTTACGTTATAGTTCTCTCAGAATATCAATTGAAATATTTGAAGAATAAGTATTTTAAGATATTAGAATGGAAGCTTATCTGTAGGGTGTCGGTCACCAGCGGACGTCCTTTTCGAGCACATGGCCTTTTCCCGTCTAAGGATTAAGATGATGAATATGATAATGAACCTCAGAGTGCAAGGCAAGTTATCTCAACTGGCTAGGAATGAATTCCGCAGGGGATTTCTACCATCGAGGAACATGTGTTTGGGCGATGGGGAAATCCGAGATCTCGATAATTTCCACGATATTCAGGATATGGATTTATATTAGTTTCCTCGCGTTGATGTACCTTCAATTTAGCTGGTCCCCTTCGACTCTCCAGCAACCTCTCTTCAGATCCACACATCGACTCACTTTTTTTCCTTCTCAATAAAGTTCATGTACCACTCCAGGGTATCGTCCGTCCTCATCGGTCGATTTCTGTACGCGATCAGCCTAGTCTTTTTTCTAAAGGTACTAGTCTTGAGCCCAGCTGTTGAGACTGTTTTAAAATTATCCGGTTGGAATTCTAAACCACTCTAACTCCATTCGAAAGCAGGGTTGCAAGGTTGGTGCTTCTCGAAGTCTAAATAAAACTTGATTTGGCGAATAATCACTTCACAGATTTGAAAGAAAAGAAGATATTAGTTAGGAAGAAAATAGAGGTAAGATGAAAGAGTGGATGTTTTATAAATAAATAAATAAATAAATAAATAAATAAATAAATAAATAAATAAATAAATAAATAAATAAATAAATAAATAAATAAATAAATAAATAAATAAATAAATAAATAAATAAATAAATAAATAAATAAATAAATAAATAAATAAATAAATAAATAAATAAATAAATAAATAAATAAATAAATAAATACCTTTGGTGACGGGGTTGGTTTCTAAGCTACTCCTGCCCCTCCCCCCCCCATCCCTTCAACTCAAACTTCTATCCCTTAAATAACATGTTTAGCAGGTACGTTTTCTTTTAATTAACAAAAACTGCCAAAGTTGCGTGGTTAGACACTATATGAATCTGGGATTGCGATTTCCCTTTATCAGTTCAGTCCTTTAAGGTTTAAACTTGTAAAAATTTGACCTAAAAATTAACACATTTGCACTTTTCCATGTCCTGAACAACGGACTAAAAATATCTTACTTATCTTTTTTCGGGATCAATTGTTTTGCATATATGTTATTTCAAAGTTAAGGGATCCTTTCTGAGATTCCCCGTATATACTTAATGAGCAACGTGATGACAGATTTTAAAATTTAAGAAATGAAAGAAAACTGCCATATTTTTCTCATAAAGATGGCCAGATTGCATTCCGATCAAACCAGCCATTTGCGCATAACAGGCATTTCAGAATTTCAAATGCGATTCAGCATTATTTAAAAAAAAGTAGTACATGGAAAATAGAGAGTAGGCGACTTTTAGCGTGTTGCTTAAGACTTCAAGTCAAACCAATGATGAAATTTTAATTTTAATAGAAACTTTAGAAGATTAAACTTTCAAGTAAAACTGCATTAGGAGAGAAAAAAAAAATCCCTATTACTGGATATACGTTAGGGTGGTTCGAAAAAAAAAAAATATTTTTGAAATGCATGAGGTGAAAAAAGTTAATACACATCTTGGATAAAAAAAACTGTAAAAAAAAAAAAAAAAAAATAATAATAATAATAATATCTTTCGATCGCGCATTCACCTCAAGTTTGAAAAAAATACAAAAAGAACTATTTTTCCTGACATTTTTAAAATTTTTAAACGTTATATATTTGAAGGGCAATAGTTTGCAATGTCAAATGAAAGGCTGGTATAACACAGGAAAACACTATTTTATGCATTTTTAAAACATATATTAATTATTCAAAACACTCAAAAGTAAAATTTTGTGTAAGAAATAATGATTTTTCTGTAAAATGGGTAATAATGTTGTTTCTTACATTTAAAAAAAAACAAAAAAACAAAAAAAAAAACACACATTCTATTATGCATTTGGTTCATTTTTTCTCCAGCTTTCTATCTTAGTGATGCACTTTGAAGGAAACTTTTGTAGAAAAGTCGGGCATTATGAATCTTTTAATTTTTTTTTTTTGTCCTAATGTCTTTTGCATCAGTGCCATCCACTTTTTGTCTTGTCTCTCTACATAAGCGTTCCACAGCTAGTGAGTGACAAGGAAACGAGTTGAAGTCTGATTTCAATGGTCTCTAGTAGCACAGATATGCTGGCCAATTTCGCCAGACATAGATCAATCCCGATGTGGAACGTTGTGAATTTGTCGTTGAAAACAATATTAGCCAATCTCGCCCAATTCTGGATGAAATATAGAAGAAGTTTCGATACGCCGATGTACAGTTTTGAACTAGGGATATTGTATTTATGAGAAACAAAACTATGTAGTGGTTTTGACTTAATTGTTTGTAGAAAAATCGTGTATTTTGGAACTATGATCGGTCAGACTAGCCAATCTTCCTGTCACCCCTGTTTCCTCCAATACAGATCTACTACCTCGAATGCGAAAGTCTTTACTAACTAAGGTTCATTTGTTACACTTTTCAAAGGAGGGCTCCTATTACAAGCATTCCAATTAATTATGTCCACGTAATCAGTGGCAATAAAGTTAAGTTTAGTTGTCATGAAATTCCAATTGTCTTTCTCTAAGAAATTCTCGCGATTTCAGAACCTGATGCCTCAGTTCTCTTACATCTCTCCTTGCGTACAAAATCATTGCCGAAATCAAATTTTTTGGGTGAGGGAATAACTGAGTCGTCCAATAAGTGAGTTTAAAACTTCCAGTAAATATTCAGGGAGGTATCGAGACAATCGAATTGCCACATATATGTTCTTAGGTCCTTCAGAAAATTACCTTTTTTATTGTATTAATATCAAGAAGATATAGCTTATCTATGTTCAGTACTTTCATCTCAACTTGAGGAATTAAACATTCAACACGTAAAAAATCAGTCAAGGGAATTTTTTCACAGTTCTTCAATTTTTTTTATCTATGTTCCCATGGAAAGATGTTGTCGTGTTGTAGTAATATCTACGTATTCAAATAGGCGTCTGAATGGTAGTTCATTGGAGTACAGGAGGCATATATCCCAATGTAGTGGTCTCCAACGTGCAATTTGATCTGTCAGATTATTTCCAGCCAGTATTCATGGCAGTCCCAATTACAGCCACGTGCGTTATGATCTAATGAATAAGTTACGATGCGTTTTGATAGAAGTTCATGAGCTTCAAAGGAAGAGAAGACACCACGAGAAAGGCCACCTAGATGGAAACCCGCCAAAACGCAGTTTTTATCAATGTTTCAAAGGTTATGCGTGAACGATTATTATTGAATAATTACCAAATTTTTTTTCCAAGTTCTATCTTCTTCATTCCACACAATACAAACTAATGTACTCGGCGCATTATAGCCCTCGTGTTGCTGACGGCGCCAGATAATCTGAATACAACCAACCAACCAAACTAATGCCCCTCGATAATTTAGTGATTGGTGTATTCTACAAATTGATGGAAAAACGGTATTTTTTATATTTATTCAAAACTTTGAAGTGAATACTTGAAGTAAATAAAACAATCTTAACAAAAATATGTAAAAAATAACGTTGGTATCCATTTTATAGAAAATAATTTTTTAAACAAAAAAAAATTGTATTTTTGAATATTTTTAACTATTAATATGTATTTTAAAAATTTATAGAAAAGTATTTTCCTGTGTTATACCACCCTTTCACTATACATTGCAAACAATTGCCTTTCAAATATATAATGTTTAGAAATTTAAAAAAATTTCGAAAAAATAATTATTTTTTGTATTTTCTCCAAACTTTGAGGGGAATGCGCGATCGGAAGATATTATTTTTTTTTTTTTCAAATTTTTTTTTACAGTTTTTCTTATCAAGATATGTGTATCAACTTTCTTCATCTCATGCGTTTCAAAAGTAAATTTTTTTTTTCGAACCACCCTAATATACATTCAAAGTGTCCAGATTCATCCTTATAGCTGTTTGAACTATCCCTTACAATTAGCGATATTAAAGGGGTTATTGTGTATACTTTTTTAACCAATTAAAATTTTTATTTCCCCGACGTTTAATTTATGTCATATATATTCTGATGCGAAATATCTTACTTACTCCTTCAACTTAGGAGACTGATCAACCCCAATGATATTTTTCAATGCATAAAAGCTTGCAATAACGATTTATGAACTTAATCTGGAAAGCATCCAAGCATAATTACTATTCCAATCATAACCATGAAAAGGCTGCTGCTTCCATTGCTGTTATTTGAATCAGTAGTGTCATTTAGTGGTCAAGAATTGATGTAAACTATTGGATGGTAATGACACAAAAAGCTAGAGACAATATCGCAAATTTTTTTTTTTTTTGAATAGCTTTTAACGGGAAGACTGTATTCTTCTAATTTAAATGTTTGATATTTAATAAAAAAGGAGATATTTTAAAATATGTATTACATTTTATATATAAACTTTCGACCTTAAATGGCAACACTTTTGAAAAGGGATAGTGAATTGTAATGATATTTCCATATTAATTATGTGAATTTCAGAAAAAAATTATAAGAAACAATTTAAATAAATTTCTTTAGTCTAGTGACTGCTGCTGAAGGCATATCAAAACACTTGATCTTCACAATGCTTCATTATAGGTTTTGTAGATATGGGACATCAAAGTGAACGTCAGGAGAATGTCCTAAATATTAACTGATTTTAAAAGTCCTTTTTGCATTGCATTTTTTTTTTTACAAATAGAGACATTTCAATGCTATTTCCAATCTAGTTGAAAAGAATTTTGAATTTGAAATAATACGTAATAGTGGTTATAAAATTACATATTTTTAGATACTTTTGTAGCCAAAAGTAATCTACAACTGCACATTCATAAAACTGTGTATGCAAAATATAAAAAACATTATAGGTAAATCGTTAAAAATTAAAAAAAAAAAAATTAAATTGCAATAATAGCTCAAATAATGTATTAATAACTACAATTACATGACGTACATTTACATTTTATTTGATATTCTTCTAAATCGTCTATAAAAAATTCATTTACAATCTTCGTAAACTTTCTAATAATTTTTTAAGGCGCAAGTTTCAATCTTTTGACGAAAATATTTACTATTTTTTAGATATCATTTCCCAATGATCTAAAGAGTATGTACTTATTTTCAGTGAGATACTTTTAATAAAAAATAGTCCTTGGACAGCCGAAGACAGACGCATTTAAATTCTAAACCACCATGTAAAAAATTAAAGCTTCACGAAAAAAAAAATATTCTTGGCTCTAGATCTCAATTAAAATAAAAAATTGTTTGGTGTAATATGGATGATCTAGTGAGAAGAATTAATTCTTTTATTTTTTTGTAATCTTTTTACAAGTATTTTTATTTGAAGCAACTTTTATTTTAGGATATTTAGTTCCTAAAGAAAACTATCATATATATTCTCCTCGTAAAATACATGCAATTTATATCTTTATTAGTAACGCGACAAAATTTTGTGTCTTGGAAAAAACTTGTTTCCCAAATCCAGTTAAAGAACAAAGTAGAGTTTTTTCACAAAAACTTTTAGAATCATTTTACTCTTCCAGGAGTCTTTCAACACTCTCCATTAGTAAGCACAGGAATAATCAGGAATCTTTTGATTCAACACTATAATTTTTATTTTGGCAATAACGTGGACAAAAGACCACGATTACCAACACTTACAACTACCAGGTTTAATCCACTGGCTCCAGGCAACACACTGTTATCGGGTAAAAGTTTCTCCTGAAAGTAAAGTCATAACAAAGCAATGAAAATGGCTTCTCAATTTCTTTCGTTGGTCGATTGCTTCTTTTTGCGCAGGGTAGCTTTCATCATATCCCATTTGGCAACAAACGGAAGACAAATCCAAGGTGACTGCTTTTCTATAGAACAACATAAAAAAATTACGCCATTGATTGAGTTCGACATCGTACATTCGAGGCACGGAATCGAAGACCCTAAGAGAAATTTGTTCTTTAGGCGGAATTCGAACAGGGCAGGGTGCATTGAGTTAAAGTTCGAACAAAAGGAAACGGGAATCTGTTCGAATTTAACAGTTTCGGAAGATAAATGTTTGTAGCGTTTCATTAAGGAAGATATTCCTCCTTGGAACATGACCGGTCAGATTGGATTTTGGAGAATTGGAACTGATTTAGATGGATTTTCGAGTAAGGAGAAAGGACATTTCGTTATTGAAATGGTATCTACTTACTTATTCTCCAGTAACAATTACATGTGAGTGAATAGATTTAGTGATCATTCTTTTAATGTATTGACTTTATGCATATCTGAATATACTTACTTCTAATCATTAGCTTGATACATTTTACAATATTCTTTAGGTAATAATCTTGCTTTTCTGGAAATGGGCTTGTATTATGTCAATTACTTTTTATTTAATATTCTAGAGGTTTTTTTTTACCGAAGAATGATGAAGGTTTTCAGTATAATATATATATATATATATATATATATATATATATATATATATATATATATATATATATATATATATATATATATATATATAATATATTGTCAAAGAAAAAAGTTTTATAGGATTTATATATATATATATATATATATATATAAATCCTATAAAACTTTTTTCTTTGACAATATACTTATGCTTGATTCATTTTGTGTGCTATATAAATCCTAAAACAAAAATATACATCTATTAAAATGGAAGACTTGTGATGAATGTAATTTTAATTCGATCTTAAATTAATAAAAAATATTATGCCACACACCAAATTTAAACCATTGAAGAAACTCTTTTAAAAAACTGTTAGTGATAAATAAGCTTTGCAAACAAATAGTATTAAATAATCAATGCATTTAGTTGAACAATAGGTCCGGTAAAAAGGGGAATCACCGTTTCTATACAAATAAGGTTCTTTAATGGTTATTAAGTAGGGTTATATTTTTCAGCTCAATAAATCTATTATTTTCACATGGTACTATGTATCAGCTTCGTAAAAGGCTGTTTTGAACTATTTTGAAAAATGATTAGATCTGAGCATGAGAAATCAAATGACATAATAATAAATGAAGTTATTGCGTTAAAAAATATAAAATTTGCAACATAATTTCTTTTGTCTAAAATTTTTATGCTTTTCAGTTAAATATTCAAAAGAAAAATAATCCATCAGACTGATTTCAAAGGCATTTCAGAAGTACAACATGAAAGGATTCATCTCTGGAATATTTTTAATTATGTGTCCAAATATTTACCCTTCCATACTGTTTACCCTAATAACCATACTATTTTACCTAATTACTCTCTTCTTTTGAAACCCACCAAGACAATAATTTATAAAAGTAAAATAAAAATTTCTCTAAATTCCTTGATTATCTATCAATGGTAAAAATTTCCTTGCTATCGTTCCAATAAAATGAAGTATAAGGGATTCAGATAATTTTTGTAAAAGAATATTTAAATAATAGAAAACACAATGAGAATCTGTAAAAAACATATAACTTTCCTCTACAATCTGCTTCTTTCTTTCACGCACTTTTTTATTCTATAAAATTACCCTAATCCTTGAGCCATTCCAAAATAAGTTTTACTAAAATAATATGTTCTAGAGAATTAAAGACATATAAGACATCAAAACGGTTCTTAAAATACCCATTTTCGTACAAATTGCCTACATGGAAGAAAACTTTTGAAAACGGAATGTACTTAGGTTTTCAACTCCGAGGCATAATCCATTATGCGGTTGTGATCGCAGGATTTCTTCATCTCAACGCATGTTTTACACAAAATTTGTAATTTACCACAACATAACATGATTAATACAAATTATGTGCACCCAACCTTACATATGATGTCAGAATTATAAATGTAAAAAGGGATCACAATTTTGTAAATTTTTCTCATAAATTACAAATAAACAGGTTTTTATTATTTGCAATGACTGATAATTTAATCTATGCATAGTATTAAGAAAACTTTATTCTTTTCTTAAACTCATCTATACTTTACATTTTAATGTGAAGGGTGCAATATGAAAGATTTTATCCTTAGGTAATAACAAAATGCTATCGTTTTTTATGGTATGTATATACGTGTAATTAGATTCTTTTGCAAAATAACTTGCTGACTTGTACAAAATTCATGGTTTTAAAATTTTATCGATTTGCCTTTCCAATTAACTGAAAGTTTGTGTTAATTTGTTTTAGTGTAATGATAGTTAATTCTATATTTTTTCATTTAAATCAAATAGCTTTGATACTATCTTTTTTAATCGAAAGTGCAATATTTAATAACATAATAAATAAACACGAAATAATTTTTGATTAATAATTGTATTGGTTGTTACATATTCATTTAAGTTTGCTGATTTGATTGAAAAACTAAAAACTAAAAAATGCACCCAAGAATTTAAATAGTTTTAGTAACATATTTTTTCTTGGTTTTAATTTACCCGTGTTTATTTTAATAAAACATTTATATTAATATATTTTAAAGATTTTATAAAGAAGTATACCTGAACTAAAACTAAAATATCGATGGGCATGTTTATCAAAATTGCTAATTTAGAATGTCTTTGCCATTTCACCTATTAAAATCTTATTTAGGATTAGATTTGTTAAGATAAATATTAAATTTGAGGCATATTTTTTATTTATAATAAACAGCATAAAAGGTAAAGTTTTATTAATTTTGTGGAAAAATAGCTAAAATAGAAATAATTAAAAAAAAAAACTTTTTTACTCAAAATGATTTTTGAGATTATCACTAAAAACATTAATATTTTTCAACAGAAAATAGTTTTCTAAGCAAACGCATGTTTAAATTATTGATTTCAGATTTGTTCTTTTAGGACTATATGCATTTATTTAAGGAACATTTGCATTTATTTAAGAACTAAAACTAAAATATCGATGGGCATGTTTATCAAAATTGCTAATTTAGAATGTCTTTGCCATTTCACCTATTAAAATCTTATTTAGGATTAGATTTGTTAAGATAAATATTAAATTTGAGGCATATTTTTTATTTATAATAAACAGCATAAAAGGTAAAGTTTTATTAATTTTGTGGAAAAATAGCTAAAATAGAAATAATTAAAAAAAAAAAACTTTTTTACTCAAAATGATTTTTGAGATTATCACTAAAAACATTAATATTTTTCAACAGAAAATAGTTTTCTAAGCAAACGCATGTTTAAATTATTGATTTCAGATTTGTTCTTTTAGGACTATATGCATTTATTTAAGGAATATATTTATATCCTATATTTAACTTGTGAAATAAATGCGTAAATTTGAAAGGATTTAATTGCATTCTCTGTCACTGGAGCCGTCTCGAAAGTCAACTATTCTCAGCTGCAAGTTTTGTTTTGTAAACTAACAAGAAAGAAACATTTGTTTAGTTTAACTTATTTTTATTTAATACAAAACTTTTATGAATAAAAATACGATATAAAACTGTAACGCAAATACTAGAAAAGCATAAATTCAGCAAGAACATCTTATAATAGAACATTCTTTCAGTATTCTTTTCAAATTGTATTCCTTGTGCAGTCGCTTTTATTAAAATTTTACGTTATCCCTATTTTTACATAACAATCATCTAGATAACAGCAATTTGTAGAATCCCTATTCAAAACTTAGGCTGGAATATCAAATATAGCTTCAGGGTTTATTGAATATTTATTGCAGACATTTTATCTATAGTAAAATGTTGAATAGCAATTTAAATCAATTCAACAGAATATATATTTCGTATTACTTGAAATATATATCTATACAAGAATATGTCCTACAATGTTTTATTGAGTTATATTCAATAAAACACGACCTCTATAATTCTCATCTACAGCAAAGGAAAAATGAGAATTATTAGATCGTGGTTTGAAAATAATCTACACGAAAAATATACTGTGCTCTAACATTATTAAAAATAAGTAATTGACTTTGGAAACTTACTTAAGAATGAACTTATTAACGGCAAAATGAGACCTTTAACTATATTGGAAAGGTAATTCAGATATTTTTTTCTGGACTGCCATGGGAACTGCTTTTCCCAAAAGAAATTCAATTTGAATATTATCAGTGAGTTTAGAAACAAGATTCTTAATTATTAAATCATTAAATAACATTTTATATGATTGTAATGTATTTATATTCAATCACTCTTCTGATATTTTTAGATTAACATAGCATAGCTTTAGAAAAGTTCGCTTCTACGATATTAGTGAACATTACGAAATCCCCACCTAACTAACACAAAGAAACACTAGATGCCTTTGAAACCTGTTTCCAGAAGTCTAATCTGATGTTAGTCCACAAATATACTCTTGTTGTTACTAAGAGCCACTCTGGCCTTGTATTTTCGATTCATTGCAGAAAAGAGGAAGTACATTAGTATTCAGAGTCTGTGAGGAACCAGCGAGGTAGAAGTTTGGGGAGCTAATTCGAAGACTAGGTTCTTCTAGAACAAAACGAAAGGAGGTCGCATATTGAGATGTATCTTCGAGAGATTAAAGTAGTGTTCAAATCAAGATTGAAATGCAGATAGGAGACTTGAAATGGAAATTTCTAATTATTTTGAATTGAGGTGTAGAATTTCTCGTTGAGAAGTCTGCATATCATTCAGTTGAATTGATGAATATTTACCAATGGAGAATGTTATCAATGATATATGCTCCTTAAATGAAGAACAGAATTTCTCTTTGAGCAGTCTGCGTATCAGTTTGTGGAAACTGATATTGGTATCATATAATAATGGTAATATAATTGATGAATATTTATCAATGTAGAATGTTAGCGAAAACTTTCTTCCTTAAAAGTAATTGTTGGTTATCTTAGATTACGAGCTTTCTGAAAAAAATTTAAACATAATTTTTTTTAAATTATGAGAAATTCTTATTTGCTCTCATAAGGATTATTCATGTTTAAGTTCGTGTTATTATTTTTTTTTACTAGGACTTTTAGTATTTTCAAGAATTTAAAATTTTAGTTGTTAGAACAAACTTATGAAGTAAATTGATCAAAAAGGGTATTTAAATAAACTCATAATATTTTTGTTACATTAAAATATCGATCAAGAATTTAAATGATTTCTCTAGCAATAATATCTTTAAATATATAAATGTAATTACATAATTGAAAAGATTTCAACCAGTTTTTGAGAATGTTAATTATTTCAATGTTACAAGCATTGGATCGAAAATATGCTGTTGATAAAATATTTATTTTAAAAATAGATTTCAAACATTTAAAAATGTTACGTTTAAAATGAAGGGGAAATTATGAGTTAAATTTGTTTTAGTTAGTAACAAGAAATAGCTAAATATATTTTAAGAAAAAAATTATTTTTCTAGATAAGGGGGGGGGGGGGGAAAGAATAAAAAAGTATTTTACGTTTGAAATCCTTTCAGTACAAAAGTTTCAATCTATGCAATTTATATTCTAATTTAAACGACTTCAATAATCGACGATAGTCAATTAATCAATTTATTAGCAATTCGATTCAAAGTATTGAGTATTAACAAATATGGACGTTTTAACTAATACACATGGTAAATGTCTCTAAGTTTATTCAATTACAGTCTGAAAAGTTCTTACTATTACTTGAACTCAAATCATAGTAACACATAATCTGAAAAAGACTTACATTCATTGAATAAAAAAAATCAAGTGTTTACTGTAAAAATACACAAATTAAAAGAGCTCTAGAGTATAACAAAAGTTAATAGTTTTTCTGTTTTTTTACATCCAAATCTTATTTTTACATCACTTCGTCTCTAGAGAGTTTCATAATTCCTCTTGCCTGTGACTAACTGGAATTAATCTTTTGGGGAAGTTTTGGAATTCTATCAATTAATCTTCTAAAAGATTTTCTAGACGAACATTCGCATGTCAATAATTGAAGTATGTAGTGAATAAGAAACATTAGATTCGTAAATCTGTTGTAGTAATTTGATTTAGTAAAGTTATTTCACCAAAACTAATCAAATTGCTTTTTGTATAAAAACAATATTTTGTATACCATATTCATCAATCTATTGTAATTTTTTCTAACAAATTAGGATTGGTATTTAAAGGATATTTTTGAAACCGAAATTGTAGAAAGTCTTATTTGGGTATCATTTCTCATATACAGTTTAAAAAAATAATAAAAAAATTCTCAGTACTTTTATTTTAATAAATACATTCATTCTATAATCTTACTCAAGATGTATTTATTAAAATAAAAGTACTAATGTCATTTATAAAACTAAATTTCTTTCCCATTTACTATTTTTTTTTATATAATATTTTCTTCTTTAAACTCTATTTTAAAATAGCTCAGTTTGAGTAAGATTCATTATTCAAATTCATTTGTAAAGATATGAAAGTAATATTTATTTCAAAGTATAACTTAAGGTTTTTGGTGCCTGCATTTTTCTGTGTATCTTAACATTTTCAAATAAATAATACAAGAAAATGTATCTTCTTTAATATTTAAACTATAACATATTATCATTCAATAGCATCACTTATCCTAATTTTACTGACGTTTAAAAAACATAATAAATACTCTAGAAGCTATATTATATTTTCTAAATTACTTATCTTTATTTCCTTTACTTCGTTCCATAATCTATCTACTAATCTATTTTATATTTTAAAACTTATATTACTTATCCTTTACACTTATTTGCCTATCGGAAAAACTAAAATAAAAATCAAATCTATATAGTTATCAATTAGTAGAGTCAACGAAGGAATGAAAACCATTTATTTTACTCACACGTAATCCAAATGTCTTATTTATTTAGGTCAACCAATGACCGAAAGGAATGAGAAATTAATGACGCATTTTCTGTGCAAGCTTTGCACATTCATTCAATAAATTCGAAATTACCCAAACCAACTAAGATTTTATGCAAAACTATTTGTTTTATGTATCTAGGAAGGTAAAAGTAAAAAAGAATAAGCTAATTGCTTTCTCTAACTTTTCTTTGAAACTGAAGCAAACTTGAGATGGATTTGGATGGTATCCAAAGTCATAAGGAAAGGAAGTATAGCGTGAAATTCTTTTCTCATAAATTGCGAATGAACTATAAATTGATTTCACCATCTTTTATTGTTTGCAGCTTGTTTCCGAAAAGGATTGGAATTGAATTACTTTCAAAAGAAACATTAAATATATTAGTACAATAATATGAAACGTTTTGTGGCAGATGCCACACATTTTAAACATTTCTTTTAAATTGAGCTTTTTATAATTCTGATAACCAATGAAAACTATTCTCGGAATGTTTTGAATCGGAAACCTTGTTATAGCTAAAAAAAAGTTTTTACATGAAATTGAGGTCACTAATAAATCATCGCACAAAAATTAATATCCTGTTAAATGTAATTTTTCTAAAATATATTTTATCTAGTTATCAGCTGTTCCTGCATTAAATTCGTTTAATTTTAAAATCACATATCCTGTTCATATTGATGCGTTTAGAACTTTATTTTAATACACTCTGTCGTAGTAATCTTAAGTTGGTATGTTTAAATCAAAAAGTTTAACTTTTCTTTATTTAAAATATGAATTTTTTAATTTTACTTCCAATAATCTCCCTCTAAACAGTTTTATAGCAACTGTAAATATGGTTTTAATGTCACATGTAGCTGGGTATCAGAAGAAAACTGCTAAATTACAGCGATAATTCATCCAAACTAACAACTAGTAAGTTAAAAACAATCTTTTCACAGTTTAATTAACTTTATTAAAAAAAAAAGACATTTGTTGAAATGTCTGATCCACTAAAGTTAAATTTGGAAAACTTAATTTAAATAGTATTAAATTCATCAAAACAAAAACCATCAACTTTATTTTAACAAAAACCATTATCTTTATTAAGTTGGTTGAAATTGGCCATGTTTTTTTTGGGGGGGGGGGGGAGGAGGGGGGACTTCCTTGCAATAATTATTGTTCAAAACTTTATAGAAGCACAATGTTTTGATTTCGCCACATTTAAGTTCATATTTAAGAGAATCTAAAAAACGAAATTTACAACATCCACGAGATCGGAAGTGTGTCAAGAGTTGGCCCAAAAAAGTGCAATTTCAAAATTTCTCAATTTCACTAAACACACAAATGGACCAAGAATGACTATAAAAACCATCAACTTTAGTTATCAGGTTGTTATTGTTGCCAGAGTGCCTCAAAAATTTATTTCAGCTACTAAAGATGGAAGAGAAAAGAATAAGGGATTGGAATTTATTGTAAGTTAATGTTACCAAATTTGTTGATTGAATTTAATTTGCGTGCCATCTTTTGTTTGTTTTTAATATATTTTTCATGTTCAGACTAATCCCTATATAAGTGAAAGAAACTATTGTAGGAAAATTTGGTAAGAACTTCACTGAATATCGCTATTGAATGTTTTCAAATTTGAAGAAGATAATAATCTTTGTATTGTTTCATGATGGAAAATATTTCTATAATGATTATTAACTATTGAATACAAATATGAATTTAACATTTAAGTACATATTTTATAATTATTTCATAAATCTAGTTTTAATTTCTGAAATTTAAAGCGCTCAAAAACGATAAAAAAGCTATTTTAAGTTAGTTTATAATTTTGTTCGAACGTAACGACATCCTTATTATGTATCATTCAAAGAGGAATTCAGTAACTAGGGTAAAAATTACACTATTAAATATTTAGATTATCTTTGAACTTCTACTATGTACTAAATGTGTTGAAAAACTTATACGAATGCTGTCCGTTTGAGAACAACATATTCAGAAAAAATAATTCAAATGCTTCACATGAACTATGCCAATTAAAAGTCTTGTCGAGGCGAGTTCTCAAATCGAAATTCCAAAGGAAGTACACGAAGTTTTCATTTGTTTAGCTTAAGCTATAAATTCTGCAAAAATGCGTCACACCAGTTTGATAGTCACAATAATACACTATCTGGCCAAAAGTATCCGGACACCCAGTGGTATGGACTTAGAGCGTCCTGAGGCACATATTAATAAGATGTTGGTTCCCCTTTTGCATTGATGACAGCCTGCGCACGTTTGAGAAGACTTTCCACCAATTTTTGATAGGTGACCAGGCGTCTATCACAGCTGAAGTGAGTGCTTTCAGTGAAGATGGTCGATTTGGCTGGCTACGTAATCTGCGCTCTAATTCGTCCCAAAGGTGTTCTATGGGATTTAGATCGGGGCTCTGAGAAGGTCAGTCCAGTTTTTGAAAACCTATTTCGTCAAACCACGTCTGGGCAAGCCTCGATGTGTGAATGGAGCAGTTATCCTGCTGGAAGAGAAATAGGCCTTCTCCGAAATATTGCCATAGAGTTGGGAGTGCAGCATTGTCCAGAATGTCCACATACATCTCAGAGTTCATGTTTCCAACCACAGGAACTAATGGACCCAGGCCAAACCACGAGAAACACCCCCACACCATTATGCTTCCACCACCAAACTCAACAGTCGGCACAATGCAGTCACTATAGAAACGTTCGCCTTTCATCCGCCAAACCCAGACACGTCCATCCGACTGCCAGACTGTAAAGCGAGATTCATCACTCCAAAGAACAGTTTTCCACATGTCCACAGTCCAATGACGGTGAGCTCTACACCACTGTAATCGATGTTTCGCATTCTGTGGAGTGATGTTCGGCTTATGAGCGGCTGCACGACCATGGAATCCCAAGTCTTTAACTCTCGACGGACAGTCCTACTGCTAACATTAACGCCTGATGAACTTTGGAACTCCTGAGAAATTTCCACCAACGAGGACTTGCGATTTTGTTTCACTACCCTTTTCAGAGTTCTGCTGCTGCGTTCACCAAGTGTTTTCGGCCTACCGGTTCGTTTTTCTGCCGTTTCACTGCCTCGACGTTTCCACTTCACAAATGCATCACTCACAGTGGATTTAGGCTTCTGTAGAATGTCCGCAATCTCACGAACTGATTTCCCACAAAGGTGGCATCCCACTATTCTGCCACGATCAAACTCACTAAGCTCCTTTGACTTACTCATTGCCTCACAAACGCATAAATACAATTTTACAACCCACTACCAACACTTTTATAGCTTTCAATTACGTATCATATTGCGTCACTCACCAGAACCACTTTTTTAAGGGGTGTCCGGATACTTTTGGCCAGATAGTGTATATAACAACAGAAGGAAATAAAATAACAAAAGGAATTATATCTTTTTCGTTATTTTAAATAAGGAGCCTGAAGGTAGCATGGCTCGAATACTTTGAATATTTTGTACAGGCACGTATAAAAATAGATTTGTTGATTAAGTTTTTGTGGAAGAAGTCATATACATTAGCTTAGCTTCCAATGCGATTATTCTTGTTTTGTAATAGTAAGTTTACCTTTTAATCGTATAGTCGTACGAATCGTACGAATATAATTCACTGCTAAATTTTTAGAGTACTTTAATAGTGTTTAATGATATTTAGTTATTTTTAAATAGTTATATATGTTTCTTGTATGTACCAGGAGAGTTCTTAGAAACTTAGCTTCTAAGAAATATGTTCTCTAGCATTTCTAAGTCTTAAAATACAAGGAAAAAATATTTCATAAGCTCATATTGCAAATCTTGTTCATTTGATTTATCGTCAATATTCTGTATGTTTAATTGGATTTCTTTACATTCTTTTATTTAGATTCAACTCATTTAAAAAAAAAAATATATCAAATTGCGTCACTCGCCAGAACTACTTTTTAAAGGGGTGTCCGGATACTTTTGGCCAGATAGTGTATTTGTAGAATTACATAAAATGTGACTGGAAGCACAAGCCAGAAATACTTTTAAGTTCTTCCGGTCATATCATAGTAATTGTATGAGAAGTAATCATCTTGGGTCGAAATAAAGATACCTTAGTGCTTAGATTATTCCGTGGTGATTTTTAGCTATAGGCTCTTAGCAAAACTAAATTGGCTACTATTTTGTTAACATATATTAGATAGGTACTGGTTTTGCTACCATGTGCAATGATGTCAAAGTGTTGTGAAATCGAATAGTTTCGTATAATAAGTTGACCTGAAAACGCAATAAACATTAGAGATGCATTTGATAGAAAATAGATCTGTTTATTAATACACAATACGTTACTATCAATTTAAATCATACTAGCAATATAATCAAATAGCAGTTTAACACTTGAAAGGGGACTTGGTACCTTTCAAACTTTTTTTTATTTATACCTTTAAAAATAATTTTTACATATTTATAAGTATTACTAAATAAAAACTAAATTTTATTAAAAAAAACAGTTCATATAGTGCCTTCAATTTTTAAAATTAAAAAAAAAAAAAAAAAAAAAAAAAAAAAAAATCATCAAATTTCAAATTTTATCTTCTTTTTCATTTTTTAATATCTTTCATGATTTAAAAAAAAATGTTCCTAGTAATATAATCTAACTTTTTAACATCTGATTTAGAATAAGTAAAATAGTTTTCGAGAAAAACGATAATTAATGTGCGTATATGTAAAAAAAGAGTAAGAAATTGATATTTTCAGCATTTAAATTTGTAAAAAAAAATGCTTTTATTTTATTCAAAAATCCATGCCTATTTTTGTCAAAATGATATTGAGAATGACAAAAAAAAAAAAAAAAAAAAAAAATTAAGTCATGTCATTCATATCTGCTGAATTTCAAAATTCATGAACTGAGAAAAATGCGTTCGAAACATCAAAGGAGTTATTGCAACAATGCTAAATTATCCATAAACATATAGTTTTCTCAAATTGCAGTATCGGATCAGCTCAAAAACATGCCAGAATAAGGAGAAGGTTTCAAAGATTATAAACACGCAAAAATATAAAATTTATATTTTTATCATTTTTTGTGAAAACAAGGGGTACCAAGTCCCCTTAAGGTCCTCAAACTGTTACAAAAGGTAGGTTGAAATCCAAAAGTTAAATATAATTATGTCTGGTCAAAAGGGATAAAGTGAACGTGCAAAAACTCACATTGGTTCAGGTCGTGGACAAGGTAACTTCCTTGGGAGGTGCGGGACATCAGCTAGGCAAATGCAACTAACAGCGGATCCTTCTCGGGTCACATACGGAGGCCTCCGAGGTACGGATCAGCATCTCCAAGAGATGGACGTCAAAGATCAGAAATTCCGGTCAGTCAGGCAAGTCAATACTTCATGATAAAGATGGGATGTCGAATAAATCCGGTCGCCTTCTTTGTTTCACCTTTTACGCACCCTAATTCGCTGTAAGTTCAGCGACGTGTAAGCTTTCTATTGGCAGTGTTCGCTAGCAGTCCACGTTGGCTGAAGTACAGAGTGTGAAAAATCATTCCCTTGAGTATGCAAATTTGTGTCCAAAGTGAATATTTAGAAAATAAACGTGTAATCAAAGAAACAAGTCATATCACATTGGCACTATGCATCTTTATTCCTAACAGGGGTCAATTTCAGTCATAAAAATAACCAAATTGCACATGATCGGTATCTGCCCTTGAAGAACTATAGAATAGAGTATCAAAGCCAACCTTTAGTGACAATTATTGTTATGATCCAGGCAGCTATTTACCCAACTCTACTTCATAAACAAACTGTATAAAAATGAATTTCATACATCTAAAAGTAACATATAAAGCTTAATACAGAAAAGAAATTACAGATAAAAAGAAATATAGGAAAAAATAGGAAAAGTAGTTTTTGTGGCAAGAATATGAGGATTATTGAATTTAATAAGTTATTATTCAAGCAGTATATAAAGACCTCACTTATAATGATGTAGAACAGTAAGGGTATCTTGCTTGGCTCGATTTATATAAGGGTCTTAATCTGATCAACATTATGCATCAAAAATTTCTAATAAAATAAAATCAATAAACATATTTTACTTATGGTAAAATAAAGTTGGATGAAATCAATTTGGCAATTAATCGGGAACAAACGTTTTGATTAGTATACCCAGTATAGCTTTACCATAAAAAAAATTCATTCATCTTGGTTGTCAAACTATAATGTTTTTACATTTTTGGCAATTTCCATTTTAGGGAAAAAAAATCTTTTTCGTTGCGAAGTGATAAATTATTCCATTTTTGTAAAATCTATAAAACTTGAATTGTAAATCAACCCAATGTACTGTGAAAAATATTTCATATTCTTTCGATGAAGTTTCTTCAGATTATTACTTCTTGATGGTATGTATCCACTCAAAACGAGAAAGGGAGAAATACATTTCTTCGGATCATATCCCACGCAGAATAAAAAAATTCGCTGCGCGTGGTATTTGTACTGCTGTTTGTTCCTTCATATCTCAATGCATATCTACTTTGTGTAACAAGCTTTCAGCAGCCTATCGCAATGGTACATTTCCCTCAGTGCTTTATGGTCATTGTTATCTCACGCAGTTATCGTACAAGGGACCTAAGAAGCCCATTTCTCAATGCAGAGAATGACAGAAAAAGACATTTTTTCTTACTTTATGCACGAAGGTTTTCCCTATACATAAGCGGATCGCCCATTCAAATATCGACTTATTGGGTATTACGAGAACAGCACAAATATTTGTGAACATGAGTCAGTTGTATGTCCTACATAGGACTCGATATATACTTCTGTACACACAGTATATGGAGACTTTTCAGAAATAGTATTGCTGAAATGGTTTGGTGAAATTGTTAGCTTTGGTTGAGACCAAATCCAATGTTTTTTATACTGTTAAAAGTTTATGCCACAATTTGTTTTAAGCTGTTTGAACCATTAGCACATACATTACTCACTTTTCGGAAGTTTGGAAGAAAATTCACTTTTGTGATGTTCAGTGCTCTGAAAATGCAGTACATTTTAAAGTTCAGTATTATTTTACTTTCGTGTGTATTGTGTTAGAAACAACATATAAATAACACATTAATAAATTATATTAGTACTTTTAAATCAGTTGTTTGTAGAAAGCTTTTGAATTTGTTTTGAAACAATAAAGCATATATAATACAAATGCTATTAATATGTTTCTACTATAAATTGCAATACATGTTCTTCAAATGCATGTGACATTTTTACAAGCGATGACATGAAATCAGAAATTAATTCAACTATTCTCCTATGAATATCCGCTCTTAACAAACTAAGATTAATGGGAGAGTCATTTCAGTGAACATTCAAGATACTCTAGTGCTCAAGTCACTCCAGAGTTTTACAGATCCAGTTGTGAACTAGACACTTCGTTGACCAGTCCTGATGTACTTTTTATGTTCTTGACAGTACTGCCAAAATAATAAGACTCTTTTCTTTTCTTTTTTTATATTATTCTTTGCTTGGATGATTTGTTATTTTTTTCTTTATTTCATATCGGTATATCCTTAAAAGTAATGAAGATCCAGTTTGATACATTTGCAGTTGGATTGGTAAATTGGACTATGTCCACGTCACAAAAGGTCTTTCATGGACCAGTAATTGTTATATGAGTTCCTAAAAATTATTTATTTTCTTTCAATATAATTTTTATGAAGTATTTGTGTATTTGCGTTTGTATCCAGAAATATATTTTATTATGTCAATATATAGAAAATTAAAAAAATAAAAGTTTTGTACAACTCTTTTATAGAATGCTATTTTAAAGTTAACTGCTTACTATGACATATTGTTCAGTATAAAATGATAGATTTTAATATTGTATATAGAGAATGAAAGTACTGATATAGAGCAATGTTTTGCATTAAAATTTCCCAAGCAAAATTTAAAGTCACAATTGATATTGAAAAAAGCTTTAAATAAACAACAATATGCAATATATGCGAATTGTGATAGTTTAAGGTCTTAAAGTTATTTTTCATAAAATTATCTTTAATTAAAATCATCTTAATTAAAATTATCTTTATTTCAAAGACAATATTATATCTTTTATACAAAATAGTTTCCTAAAATAAAATTAAAAAAAAAAATTCAGATTTCTCATGAATAAACTATTAATAATACATAGTCTTAAAAACAGTGAAAGTATATTAATAAATCATTTATATGTCATACTTTGAAACAAATCCCCTTACAATTATAATTTAGAAAGATTACATTACCTTCCAACCATCTACAAATCAATCTTCAAAAATATATTTACTTGGCACAACAAGATGCTTAATAGACAGTATTACATACATTTTAGTAATGGGTTTTTCTTAAAAATAATCTATTCCATAGTTTACGCGTAAAACACCGTATTTTCTTTTACTAAAAGTCAATACCTTGACAGTAAATCACTTTCCAAGGTCCAAGGGAAAAAAACAGAAGGTAGAAACATGTAATAAATTACTGGTGTTTTTATTTTGAGATTTATAATAGATACAAAGAAAATATGAAAAGGTTTGATTAATGAAGAATTAATTTTTTTTTGTATTCTTGAATTTAAATATGTGATATATGCAGTCCATATTTTAGTTTTATTTCATAATAATACATAGAACTAAAAAGTAAGAAAGTGTTTCATTATGTACCCAATTTTTATACATAATAGTTATAAAATAAAGGTAACATATTATCCTGTTTAATAGAAGACTTCTTGAAAGGTAACTTATAGTTTTATTTGATTACAATGACATGAGTCTATGATGTGAAATTATGTTGTATTATTTAACAAAAATGACATTAGTTGTTTCATAATGATAAGTCTATTTTGTCTATATAATATAAGTATAAAACCGGGTTGAAAAAATCGAGGTATCTTGGATCTTGTAGCGGTAGTGCGGAAAAGTGGTGGATTATCATTATTAAAAATTGTATAAAATCTTAAAACTCTAAATTGAAATCTTCTGTCGCCTCAATGGGTCGAAAGTTGTGGAAATTAGACTAGAAATGCTTAAAATTCAAAAATTAATAAATAATCCCATATTTCGTTGATCATTTAGTGGTATTGCTTAAAAGATATTGTTTTTTATCAAGAACACTTGTAAAAATGTTTAGAATTATACGTTGATATCTTCGGTCACCTCGAGGGCACCGAATTTTGGAAATTAAAGGCAATTTTTTAAAATAAAATCACATAACTCTTTCCTCATTGTAATGCGAAAATAAACTTTATTCCATCTTTAAAACACACAAATTATAAAAATATTATTGATTGTCATATCTTTTAGGCTGTTTATCTGGCTTTTTTTTAACTAAAAATTGTAGCATGTGGTTTCTGGATTCTAGGGTTGCTCCATTCCTATTCTGCGATCTAACTGCTTTTCTGGAGGCTTCAGTGTTTAGCTTTACAATTTGCTCGATTGATTGTGTGTGTATGAAGGATATTTAATAAAATCCTAGCTGCCTATTGGCACACAGTCCTGTATCATCTTCAAAAGTTCTCTGAGAAATAGAGGCAATGTTACATAACAAGTTTGCAAGTTCATGATATCTGTGTAGTTTGTAGCTCCATGGTTAACAGCAGGAATAGTGAATCTGCGAAAACAATTCTCATCTGGGCCATTTTCAATTGCTTTTGCTTTGATAATCAGTATAGCTGTAATGGTCCTAATATGGCTCCTCTCATCAGTTAAAATGAGCGTAAGCAATACTTATGTCCATTTGGACGGCTAGTATTTTATTAAATGTCCTTCACGCACACAAGCAGTCGAACAAATTGTGAAACTAAACACTGAAGCCTCGGGAAAAGCAAAAAAGGGATGGAGCAACCCTAGAATTCTGAAACCACATACTAGAGTGCTTTAGTAAAAAAAAGCCAGAAAAACAGTCTAAAAAAAGATTACAATCAATAATGCTTTTGTAATTTGTAAGTCTGAAAGTTGGAATAAAGTGGTTTTTCTTATTACAATGAGGAAAGTGTAATGTGTTTTTATTCAAAAAATTGCCTTCAATTTTCGAAATTTGGTGCCTTTGAGGCTGCAGAAGATATTAACGTATAATTCTACAAAATTTTACAGGTTTTGTTAATAAAAAAAAGCAGTAACTTTTAAGCATTACTGCAAAATGATCAACAAAATCTGTGATTATTTATTAATTTTTTAATTTTAAGCATTTCTAGTCCGATTTTCACAACTTTCGACCCCATTGAGGCGACAGAATATATCAATTCGGAGTTTTAAGATTTTACAAACATTTAATAATGAGAGTTCACAATTTTTTCGCTCTGCCGCTGAAATATGCAAGATGCTTAGACTTCTTCGGTACGGCCGAATAATTAAGTACTAATATAAAGCTGGTAAGAAATCTCTATATATATAAGGCAAAGTCCTCACTCACTCACTCACTCATCACTAATTCTCCCACTTCCCACAAAGTCGCAACTCTGAAAATCGGCACAAGTATCAACAATGGTAAAAATAGAAAAAGTAAACTATTCCGATCTCGATTAACCCACTTTAAGGGGTCGAAAAGGGGTTAAACGTTCCAAACGGGGGACATTCGAAAATCCTACTTCCCACATAGTCACAACTCTGAAAATCGGCACAAATATCAACAATGGTAAAAATAGAAAAAGTAAACTATTCCGATCTCGATTAATCCACTTTAAGGGGTCGAAAAGGGGTTAAACGTTTCAAACGGGGGACATTCGAAAATCCTACTTCCCACATAGTCACAACTCTGAAAATCGGCACAAATATCAACAATGGTAAAAATAGAAAAAGTAAAATATTCCGATCTCGATTAACCCACTTTAAGGGGTCGAAAAGGGGTTAAACGTTCCAAATGGGGGACATTCGAAAATCATACTTCCGACATAGTCACAACTCTGAAAATCGGCACAAATATCAACAATGGTAAAAATAGAAAAAGTAAACTATTCCGATCTCGATTAACCCACTTTAAGGGGTCGAAAAGGGGTTAAACGTTCCAAACGGGGGACATTCGAAAATCCTACTTCCCACATAGTCACAACTCTGAAAATCGGCACAAATATCAACAATGGTAAAAATAGAAAAAGTAAACTATTCCGATCTCGATTAATCCACTTTAAGGGGTCGAAAAGGGGTTAAACGTTTCAAACGGGGGACATTCGAAAATCCTACTTCCCACATAGTCACAACTCTGAAAATCGGCACAAATATCAACAATGGTAAAAATAGAAAAAGTAAAATATTCCGATCTCGATTAACCCACTTTAAGGGGTCGAAAAGGGGTTAAACGTTCCAAATGGGGGACATTCGAAAATCATACTTCCGACATAGTCACAACTCTGAAAATCGGCACAAATATCAACAATGGTAAAAATAGAAAAAGTAAACTATTCCGATCTCGATTAACCCACTTTAAGGTTTCGAAAAGGGGTTAAACGTTCCAAACGGGGGACATTCGAAAATAATACTTCCCACATAGTCACAACACTGAAAATCGGCACAAATATCAACAATGGTAAAAATAGAAAAAATAAACTATTCCGATCTCGATTAACCCACTTTAAGGGGTCGAAAAGGGGTTAAACGTTCCAAACGAGGGACATTCGAATATCCCACTTCCCACATAGTCACAACTCTGAAAATCGGCACAAATATCAACAATAGTAAAAATAGAAAAAGTAAAATATTCCGATCTCGATTAATCCACTTTAAGGGGTCGAAAAGGGGTTAAACGTTCCAAACGAGGGACATTCGAATATCCTACTTCCCACATAGTCACAACTCTGAAAATCGGCACAAATATCAACAATGGTAAAAATAGAAAAAGTAAACTGTTCCGATCTCGATTAATCCACTTTAAGGGGTCGAAAAGGGGTTAAACGTTCCAAACGGGGGACATTCGAAAATCCTACTTCCCACATAGTCACAACTCTGAAAATAGGCACAAATATCAACAATGGTAAAAATAGAAAAAGTAAACTATTCCGATCTCGATTAACCCACTTTAAGGGGTCGAAAAGGGGTTAAACGTTCCAAATATGGGACATTCGAAAATCATACTTCCGACATAGTCACAACTCTGAAAATCGGCACAAATATCAACAATGGTAAAAATAGAAAAAGTAAACTATTCCGATTTCGATTAACAAACTTTAAAAGGTCGAAAAAGGGTTAAACGTTCCAAACGGGGGACATTCGAAAATAATACTTCCCACATAGTCACAACTCTGAAAATTGGCACAAATATTAACAATAGTAAACATATAAAAAGTAAGCTATTCCGATCTCGATTAACCCACTTTAAGGGTTCGAAAAGGGGTTAAAAGTTCCAAACGAGGAATATTCGAATGTTCTACTTCTCATTTCGTCACAACTCTAAAAATTGGTGAGAATATCAATAAAGACAAACGAAGAAAAAGTAAGTTATTCCGATCTCGATTAACCCACTTTAAGGGGTGGAACAGGGGTTAAACGTTCCAAACGAGGGATATTCGAATGTCCTACTTCCCCTTTCGTCACAACTCTGAAATCTGGTGCAAGTATCAACAAAAACAAACGTATAAAAAGTAAGCTATTCCGATCTCTATTTACCCACTCTTAGAGATAAAAAAGGGGTTAAACGTTCCAAACGTGGGATATTCGAATGTACCACTTCCCATATTGTCACAACTCTAAAAATTGGTACAAATGTCAACAATGGTAAACATAGAAAAAGTAAGCTATTCCGATCTCGATTAACCCACTTTAAAAGGTCAAAAAAGGGTTAAACGTTCCAAACGAGCGATATATTCGAATGTCCTACTTCTCATATTTTCACAATTCTGAAAACTGGTGTGAATATCAATAAAGACAAACGCAGAAAAAGTAAACTATTCCGATCTCCGGTGGATCAAGGGGTGGACAAGGGGTTAAACGTTCCAAACGAGGAATATTCGAATGTACCACTTCCCATATGGTCACAACTCGGAAATTTGGTACAAATGTCAAAAAAGTTTAAACCTAGAAAAAGTAAGCTATTCTGTTCTCGATTAACCAACTTTAAGGGGTCGAAAAGGAGTTAAATGTTCCAAACGAGGGATATCCGAATGTTCCTCTTCCAATGTAGTCATTTTTCTGATATTTTTTTGCAAATGTTAAAAAAATAAGTCATTCCAATATCGATTAACGAATTTTTAAGGGATGAAAAGACGACGTAACATTGAAACTATACGAGGATTAACTTAATGTCTAATTAACTTAATTCCAATACAGCTACTACTTTGAAATTTAGAACTAAGAGCAAACATAAACACAATAAACTATTCCAGTTTACTATTCACAATTATAAATTTCGTTTAAAATGTCAACAAAGGAAAGTTCCTATTTTGATAAATCAATTTGTCGGGATCGAAATGGGAGCAAACGTCTGAAGTGTAGAATACATGATTGTCTTTTGATCGCTAAAATGCTAATGGTAAAATTTCGTAGCGCAGCACGGGTATTCAGCTAGTAATTATATATAATCTGTTATGTATAAAAGATGCACGGCATTTAGTCAAAGCATCTCTTTTTATCTTTTTCGAAGTATAATTAGTGGCATTTGTTGTATTAAAAATATTCATTTTAGTATAGTTAGGTTATTTTTACAATACGTAATATACACAAAGTCATAAAATTGAATTAAAACTTACGACTTTGACAACCGTAGGAAAGGTGTTTGCAAATTTTGGTACCTCATCGAAAACTTTTCTGAATTTCTTATAGATTGTAAAGAACTACTAGTGCTTAAGAATTTACTATTCCGAAGAGAAAAGTGTGGCCAAAATTGTTTGTAAATTGATTTCGTTTGATTGAATTAACATAGTGTCACATGCATCTCTTTTTCTTTGGCCACCTGTCACTTAATAATTTTTTTTAAGAAGAGAACTGATGATTTTATTGTTTTTAAGATAAATCGTTTCTTTTTCATAATTTAACCAAATTAGTTTGATTAGTATTCCTTCAAAAACGTTAACGTAATAAATCTTTTCATTTTTTCAATTTAATAATTTTTTTTTTATATATATTTTTTCCTAATTTGTTAGGACAAAAAATCGTATGTTCCTTTTTCACATTGAAAGTTAAAGAGGGGTAGTGTACTTGGATTAAAAAAAAATAATAATAATAAAAAATCCTTTTTTATGTTGTGACAAATTTTCAACTGGTTTTAATTATTATTATTTTTTTTTTTTTTATTATTATTATTATTTTTTTTTTTTTTTACTTTTAAATGGTTTTGGCCATATTTCCATAGACAGACCAGCATATTATTAATGTAAGAGTATTTATTTAAATTCTGTAAAAAGAATTCAAAATAATATTTGATGAGGTACTAAAACTACAAAAACATATTAAGGACAGATTTTACAAAATACATGATTTCGTACTTGAAATAAAAAACGAAAACATAGAAGATTAAAGTTTGTCTACCTAGCTTAGAAAATATTAATATTTTTATTTTCGAGTTGAGATCCACAATTACTGTGTATTTGGTTTACAGTATTTTTAAGAAATTTGTATTAAAAATAATTTGCGAATTTGAAGCAAAACATGTTTTGAAATTCGAACATTTGCCAATTTTGAAGCAATTCTTATTTTAAGAAAAAACAACAACAGAAAACAATTTTTAAATATTCTAGATAACTAATACATTTTAATTATATAATATGAATTAGAGATTCGTGTTTACAACAACTGAAAATATCACAGAGAATTAACTATGCTTTCAACAATATTCACGATTCAAACATTACATATTCGTAGTTCAACAAAATCATTCAAGAAAATCTTTTGATGAGATTAATTTGTATCACTTTTCCGTCGTTTATTAGATGTCTGAAATTAGTGATTCTGTTAAAGAATCCACTGAAGGCAAAAAGCAGATTTAATAAAGAAGAGTATCAATAATATCTAATAACTTTTCAAACCGTTGATTCATAACTACTTCTTTTATAATAATTTTTGACACTTCTTTGAAAGCGGAACATATCTTGAATTTTATTCGAAAACTAATTATATTTTCTTTGATCATGCTGTAAAAAACAATAAGTAAATCAAAGGCTCGGTATTTCGAATAACTTTTTCTTATCAGAGACTAATTTTCTATTCTCTCTTGCGACATTTTTAAAGATTTAGTTTTTGGTCATTTTTTTAGTTAAATCTTTAATTGTAACTAATGCTACTGATATTTGACAGAAATGAATAACTTTTGCTTTGATCATAAAGTTTTGTGTTTTGGTTTAAATATATTTTTTACTGCACTTGTTTATAGTATTGAATTATAATTCTCCAAGAGATATTAGGTAACTTATTAGTTTCCAGCTTGATAGATTAACTAAAAAAAATAAATAATAATTTCAAAATGATATATGGTCATCCAAATATTCTTGTTAAGTATACTTCATTTATTCTCAGATAACTTGAAAAAAATTGAATTTTCAAAGTAAGGTATGAATTTAGTTTACAAAAATAGCATTAATTATTATTATTATTGATTTGTATATTCGCTATTAAGGGCTAATTATATATGATACTTAAAGAGTTGAAATCATGAAAGAGATATACAGATAACTGAGATGTTGATAACTTGAGATATACATTTTTAATGGCATCTTTGATAAAACATATAAACAAGAATATATTTTTACCGCCAAATGAGCACTATAACTAAATAGGTATGGCCCAGAGAAAAAATTTGAGTTTATTTCTCAAAGTTTTCCTCACAACATGTCTCTTAAACAAATAAAAATAATTTATTTACTATCTTTAAACTAGATCTCCATCTAATATTTATCCCCTATAGATTGTCGGGAAATGCCTGACTACCAGCTACTATAACTTGAAGAACAGACATTCTCGGTTGTCTTTTTTTTTAAAAATATCTATATACTTAAGTACCGAAACAACGCAGCTAAAATCTCTAACTATTCTTCTCGATTGAAGTGGAAAAAAAAGTAAGAAAAAAAAAACTTTTTTCGTGAAATGTCGTCCTTACTCCAAAAAGGTGTTCTGTAACCACTTTTGAAGAAAAGGTTTCCTTTGATTACATTTTCTGCAAAGTCCCGGGCGGCCGTTGCCCTCAGGGTAGAGGAGACCATGTTTTTCAATTTGTTGGATAAATTGATCCTGTATCGATTTTCTTCATTCATTTATTCACATCCCAAGCGGAATAAGTAACTAAATTGTCCTCTGCATAACATAAGTCTCAGATGCTTTTCTTTGCAATTTTTAAAAGTTTCATGGGATTACAATTGTTGAGAAGAGCAGTTTTTATGAAGTGATAGAAGGGGTGAGAGATTTGCGCATTTTGTGGACGAATAATCTGACTTTTTGTTTTTGTTTAGTTTTTGGCAAGTTTGAAAAACATATTTTTGTAAATTCAAAATGCGTAGGTGTTGTATTTCAAAGAAAATAAAAATTCTAATGGATTGTTAGTGAAACATATTTTAACCAACAGATAATTTAGATTTAAAGATTATTTTTCTTGCAAAAAATAATTCTAATTTTTTGATCTACTCAAATTTGCAGACACGATAATCAGACTAAAAGAACATGTTTTTACTGCTTTTACAGTTAGGATATAATTGAAATATTCTTAAAAAACGTTTGACAGTTCGTTTTTACCACAATAAAAAAATTGGTCCATTCCTGAAACATGACTGTCGTGAAGGCCGCTGAGATAAATAAATTCAATTTATTAGTGGATCTAGCCTAACGTATCTAAAACACAGATCTAATACAGTCCTAATTTCCAAAATTAGAATAGATAAAATCAAAGGAAGGGCAGCAACTGGATAAAGATTTAAAGAATTCATTTAATTTACAAAGGGTTACAAGACTACAAGCAAATCAGACATACACCAAATCGGGCTTGAGGAAATAGGTACACTACCCATCATGATTGGAATCAAAATTAGAGTTCAAAATAATTATAGGACTTTGGCCCTCAAAGGTCTTGAGAGAGTCAAAAGTCTAAAGTGACTGCTAGGTGGCGTCCACTTAGAATAGAATGTCAACAGTCAAAAGTGTTCTCTCATCTTTTTCTCTTAAACCTATTAAAACTCACTTATTGATCGCATCGAAGAGAGGTGTGTTCAGTACTTACAATTGGTTACCTCTAAAAAGATAAGGCTGGTGAAAATACGCTCTCGTATCCTGTTAGCGGTTATTCGTTGTAGTGGCGGTGTGGGGGTGTCCTAAATTCTTAACTGTCGAGAAAGTGTTCAAAATGTCTAGCTGGATATATGATGTATTCTTATAAGAAGTGAGTTTTCCTTTGTTGGTCAGAGGAAATGTCGTAAACTCCCTGTTGAAGTCTCTCTCCTTGAATTTCCAGTTTGATGAACATAGCTTCTTCACAATGGCAAAAACGTTTGATTTTTCATGAGAAAAAGAGGAAAAAAAAAAGAATCTATCAAAATTTTTAGTCTAGAAGGGTATTTTTGGGGGGTTTTTTGAAACTGAAAATTTAATTTTGGAAGACTCAAGGCATGTGACACATATTTTTGGAGTATGTTTGACGCTGAATCGAATGGGGAAAAAAAGCAAGACGTTATTAGTAATCGAGAAAAAGTTACAATACTTTTATAAACGAAAATGTAAGTAAAAAGGCTAGGAGGAGGACCAAAATACACCATTCTATGATATACATTTTTATCTCTCTTCATTTTCATGGCAAATGAAACATTTTTGCCAAATTTCATCAAAGGACCATTTTTTTTTCGGGTGGTTTTTGTTATCATTTTACCCGTACTAATATACAATTGTCATTATTTGATTTTCTGACAATTTTGTAAGGATTTTAATTCATCTTCAAATTGATTCCCCACATAAAACTAGGAACTCTTTAAAAATTATTTTCACCTAAACTGCACTTGAAACAGAATTTAATCATCAAGATTACATTTTAATCATTTTGGGAGCTATGTAAAACTTTTTGAATTCCATAGTTATTCAAATTAAATTCAATGCATAAAACACTCGTAACTCCAAGCAAAGATACGATGAATAAACTTAATTGCTGTAAATAAAAACATATAGGTACATTAAACACAATAATTGTAAAGTATAGAGTGGTCTTAAACATAACCTTTCAATACTAAAAAAGTAACTGCAATCACGATTGTCGTAGAATTAATTTCACAAAATACAGTCATAGTTTCAGTCTCTCCAGCCACCACACATCGTCTACTCAGCTCTTCCCACTTAGTCATTCGTCTGACGAAATTCGAAAACTCACCAGAATCTTGTCTTACAAGGTCATCTTGGACTTTTCTTATCAAATAAAAGTCAAGATGTTAATTGGGATTAAAAGTAATCAAGACCATCTGGCGAATAGATCTTAGCATTTAGAATGCATGCACGCTTTGTCCAGCCAATATTGATCATTTTCTGTTCTTGAGGAACGGTCATAAAATATTCCTTCTAAAATCTACCCAACAAAAATTCAATAACACGTAGTTTATAGTTTTTTCTTATGTTCCGTCTTGATAATTGCATTTGTGCAGGTTTTCGTGTCTTTGAGCAAGTAACTTCTTTGAAAAGAGATGTATGATAGAAATGAGGGTCTTACCAGTTACAGTTAAATTTGGAAAATGTAAATTGACCAAAAAATTCCCTATTAACTGTAAAGAAGTACCATATATAACCTTCTGAAAAAGCCTTTAGATGTACATTATATGTTATTCGTACACTTCATGTGTCAAGTTCTGAATTAAATATGAAGAAAATAAGCTTGTTTAGTAATGATTATGTTGTTAACCAGTTATAATCCCTACAAATTCTCACTTTAATAGAATGTAATATGCATTACTTCTCAAATCTTACAAATCTTAAATTCATAAAACGTATTTTTTTTTTTTTTAAATCCCAAATTATTTTTCAAATTTATTTTTTAAGTTAGGTGTTTGTGATCAAACTACGAGTGATTCACGCCAGTCTATCTCTCTACTTATAGAACATTACCATTAAATGTATCAATACAATTATTAGTCGGAAAATTGTTTAAGTTAGACAGTTGACCAAGACATTGAAAGGCGCATCCCAACATCTGTAAATAGCACTCATGACATACCAGCGAGCCTTTACCAGGAAAACTGTGTTAATGAGAATCTTTTGTGTCCATTAGTGACCTGAATACAAACGGAAATTGGAACGGGTCCGATTGTTGTCATGATGCCCGAAATTGCACGGTGGAGACGGGGTACTGAGTTGATTTCCAATAGGGACATAATCGACCGGATTATACCTTACAAGGCAGAGATCCGATGAGATGATTACTTAATGGATTAATTGCATTGAGATGGATCGATCTTGGGGTATGGGGAGATGTTATTTGGGATCAAATGCAGGAAGTCTTTTTCACATGCGTTTTGACCGAAAAGATTTGACTTATGTTAAGTAGAGGGGAAACGTCTACACTGTGGTATTTGTATACTGCTGTTTCTAAATAGCATCACAATTTTTATGCACTGGTTTCATCAAGATATTATCTACTTTTATTACAATTGTTTTACACAATAGAGAATATAATTAGCATCGTAGATGTAATAACGCTTCTACTTCAATATGACAGCCAGTACTGTATTACCATGATCTGTTCAGAAGTAACTTTTTTTGTTTATGTGATGTCACAATAATATTTAAACAAAAAAATATGGTACGTCAAAATATAAATAAATACTTTTAACATCTATGAGTAATAGTTGATAGCAATGCAAAACGTTATCTAGATTGTTATCATGTAGTTTTAAAATAAATTGGGGAAATTCGAGTAAATTAGAAGGACAAATAAAATCCAGGTTAATTTAACATTTCGTTGATTCTAATTTGCAGTCATATTTACAGATATTTTCTAATTATACATGAGAAAAATAAAAGTGGAACATCTTGAATACATAATTAAATTCAAGAAATATATTTAACGTTTTTGAAAGTATGAACTACTAGCTGAATACCCGTGCTGCGCTACGAAATTTTACCATTAGCATTTTAGCGATCAAAAGACATTCATGTATTCTACACTTCAGACGTTTGTTCCCATTTCGATCCCGACAAATTGATTTATCAAAATAGGAACTTTCCTTTGTTGACATTTTAAACGAAATTTATAATTGTGAATAGTAAACTGGAATAGTTTATTGTGTTTATGTTTGCTCTTAGTTCTAAATTTCAAAGTAGTAGCTGTATTGGAATTAAGTTAATTAGACATTAAGTTAATCCTCGTATAGTTTCAATGTTACGTCATCTTTTCATCCCTTAAAAATTCGTTAATCGATATTGGAATGACTTATTTTTTTAACATTTGCAAAAAAATATCAGAAAAATGACTACATTGGAAGAGGAACATTCGGATATCCCTCGTTTGGAACATTTAACTCCTTTTCGACCCCTTAAAGTTGGTTAATCGAGAACAGAATAGCTTACTTTTTCTAGGTTTAAACTTTTTTGACATTTGTACCAAATTTCCGAGTTGTGACCATATGGGAAGTGGTACATTCGAATATTCCTCGTTTGGAACGTTTAACCCCTTGTCCACCCCTTGATCCACCGGAGATCGGAATAGTTTACTTTTTCTGCGTTTGTCTTTATTGATATTCACACCAGTTTTCAGAATTGTGAAAATATGAGAAGTAGGACATTCGAATATATCGCTCGTTTGGAACGTTTAACCCCTTTTTGACCTCTTAAAGTGGGTTAATCGAGATCTGAATAGCTTACTTTTTCTATGTTTACCATTGTTGATATTTGTGCCAATTTTCAGAGTTGTGACTATGTGGGAAGTAGGATTTTCGAATGTCCCCCGTTTGGAATGTTTAACCCCTTTTCGACCCCTTAAAGTGGGTTAATCGAGATCGGAATAGTTTACTTTTTCTATGTTTACCATTGTTGATATTTGTGCCGATTTTCAGAGTTGTGACTATGTGGGAAGTAGGATTTTCGAATGTCCCCCGTTTGGAACGTTTAACCCCTTTTCGACCCCTTAAAGTGGGTTAATCGAGATCGGGATAGTTTACTTTTTCTATTTTTACCATTGTTGATATTTGTACCGATTTTCAGAGTTGTGACTATGTGGGAAGTAGGATTTTCGAATGTCCCCCGTTTGGAACGTTTAACCCCTTTTCGACCCCTTAAAGTGGGTTAATCGAGATCGGAATAGTTTACTTTTTCTATTTTTACCATTGTTGATATTTGTGCCGATTTTCAGAGTTGTGACTATGTGGGAAGTAGGATTTTCGAATGTCCCCCGTTTGGAACGTTTAATCCCTTTTCGACCCCTTAAAGTGTGTTAATCGAGATCGGAATAGTTTACTTTTTCTATTTTTACCATTGTTGATATTGTGCCGATTTTCAGAGTTGTGACTATGTGGGAAGTAGGATTTTCGAATGTCCCCCGTTTGGAACGTTTAACCCCTTTTCGACCCCTTAAAGTGTGTTAATCGAGATCGGAATAGTTTACTTTTTCTATTTTTACCATTGTTGATATTTGTGCCGATTTTCAGAGTTGTGACTATGTGGGAAGTGGGAGAATTAGTGATGAGTGAGTCAGTGAGTCAGTCAGTGAATCAGTGAGTGAGGGCTTTGCCTTATATATAGAGAGATATAAATTCTAGTAAAGGGATAAATGTTTACATATATTATTTTGAAACTTATATGGATCTTTTTTGAAGAAATAAAGTCACAACTCACATGGATTATATTAAGGAAAATTCCCATTAATCTACTTCACCCGATAAAAATCCGTTCTCGATTATAATTTTTTTTAATAAATGTAAATTGGTTTCAAATATCTCGAAAGAAACTTCAGAAAGAAAAGTGAGATTTTCAGCATCGCATTTATACACTTCATGTGTGTCCCATTTCCTCCCTATCATTCAATTTTAAACCATAAAAAGTTTCATTTGAAATTAGAAAACATTTCTAAAAAGTGATATTAGAATGACTTTTCCCTTTTAGATGGCAAAGTCATATACATTGACGATATTAAAAATGTCAGATATCTATTTCGTCGACTTGGCACCCATTCAAAACATTCCGGACTCAGCCCTATAAATATTTGTGAGGAGCCAGAGAGAATAAAAACACTTTTCCATCTGTCCATTCTCCTTCCTCCAGTAAAAAAAAAAGAACGTCTCACACCCATCGGTCAAAAACACTCTCAACTTTTGATATCCCAGAAAATAAAAGATCCCGAGTGTCAAAACTACTCTCCGATGTGCCTCAGCAGTTTGCTACTTCCAGAAACGTATCAGAGTCAGTCCCCATCTATAGAGGGAAAGAAAGAAATGGTCTGAGTTTAGGCTAGTAGTAGGAAACTGGGGTTTCTGCACAGCGGGGGACGATCGGACCACGGTTGAGCGCTTGGCCGCCTAAAAAGAATGGTATAGAAATAGATTCGTCTCTGTTGACTTCTTTTCTTTGAAGTTCCTTTTGTGATCGTTTTGTGCTGGGATTTTGCTTCATATTTATCTTCTGTGATGAGACTGGTTTTGTCTGGGAGGCGGCAGTGTTGCTCTAAGGAAAATGTATACGTTGTTTATAATAAGTAATTTAATGTGTAAACTATGTATGAAAGATACTTCATAACCTGAACATAAATAGCTTGCTCTTATATATGGCTGGTGGCTTATAAACAGCTGAACTTTCATGTTCTAGACAGTTTTATTTATATATTTCTCAAGTACAATGGTATTACATAGTATACGTTATTTTGAAACAAGTTACTTTGAAATATTATTTTGTCAGTACTTATAACCGTCATTTTTTCTCTTTCGCATAGTTTATTATAGATATTTACTGTATTATACACATATAAAGATAAATATTTATGTATAATTTTTAACTGTTTTTCTTATCGTATACGATTAGTTTGATTGAAATGTATGTAAATGCTTTTATATGATTATAGTAGATAATATGTTTAGTTTCTTTGAATGAGTTATTCAAGATTCATTTTAGGTAATTGGGAACAGTTTTATCATCAAATCTAATATCTAATTATTTTTTTTTAATTATTATAAATAATATTGTTCTTTTACGTATTTTTCATTTTCTTTTAGTCATATTTTAATCCTACTGATTGTTTATGTAACTATATAGTCTACCGCTATACATATAAACTAGATGAAACCCGCTCTTCTCTATAATATTTGCTATGCATATATTTTTAAAAAGTAATTGTCAATGTATTGTTATATCGTGTAAAATTCTTAGATATGATTAATATAGTAGAAAAACTATTCAAAATTATCATTAATTGACTAATTAAGTGTTCTTATAAGCACCAAATGTTTTTACAATCGTAGTTTTTTTCTATTTTCTTGCCTCATCGAAAGTAATGTCTGACAATTAAAATCAATTAATTGGAAAACCTCATTTTTACTGCTCATTTAAAATAAAAACATAAACACCTACAGTTGTAATAGAGATAGTGTTTTATGAGCATATTACACAAGTAATGAAATACGCCGCATGCCAACAGAACACATATAATGTCACAGTTCTGTTTTATTTTCGAGATGAACCACAGAAAAAAATTATGTTTAATTTAAAACATTCAAATTTTAAATTATGTGACTTATTACGATATTTGAGAAAGAACGCGGTCTTTAGTTTTGAAAAAGAATTAGTAATGAAGAAAGTAAAACAAAATCAAGTATAACTAAGCAATTTTCAGTATTTTCCCCAAACATTTTGGAGTATGTCCCAATTCGGAATGTTCTATGACATTCTGAACGTTATATATAAATCCATCAAGCCGTTTCCGAATTATTTACTAGTGAACTACAAACCAATAAAACCACAAATCAACAGTTTTAACACATTTATATATCAATAAGATATTTTAAGAGGAAAAGCTTAGTACGTAGGGCGTAAATCAATTAAGGAACATTCCTTTCGGAAGGGAGAATGAACTAGAAACATTTTCGATATAATGAGGATAAAACAAAATATTTGCCTTGTGCACTATTAATATGACTTGTATATTATCATATTTCAACACGTTATTCAGAACTCCTCTTTCTATGATTAATCTTAAAATATTGCTAGGGAATTCTTTATACATCCAACACAAGTGTATTTGTGCAAGTGGTGTTATTCAAGCTTTATAATACATTTCTAATTTAGGACAAAAAATATACCTTCTTGAATAAATTATCGTCAGCACCGCTCTAAAATATAAGAATCACAAACAAAAAATATTTGATAAGAACGTAAACGATTTATACCAACAAACCTTACTTTGCACAGAAATAGCTTCCTATACAAAGTCAACTGAACTTTCAATCTTGCGAAACTCCATTGCCCAAGCTAAGTCCAATGAAAGTCAGCCGTCCAGTGCGAAGAGCAACAAAAGCCTTTTTCTGATATAAAGAAAATTCCCTTACAAAAAAGGGAATATGTCACAAGGAATGAGAGAGTCAAACCGGACAAGCCTTGGAATGTCATAGGAAAAGCGAGAGCAACGGACATGAACAGATTCCCTCAACCCTATTTTTTATAATTTTATTTTGCAGCTCACCGTGGGGAGTTTATTGCGTACTGCTTCTTATTGTTTATTTACAATTTTTCTTTATTTGATAGAGGTTTTTTAAGTTGTGTAGATTATTTTTTAGTTATTAGGATACACAAAAATTATGTTTTGATAAGTAAGAATAATATAAAAACCTTTTTAAAACAAAAATATATCTTGAATAAGTTATTTGTTTGAAGTCTCATAAATATTTAAAAAAAAAGTGTCTTTTAAAATTAAGCCAATAATTTATACTAAAGAGAACTTATGGTATTTTATGTCGGAAACATAAATAACTTGAAATTAATATCTTTAGAAGACTCATTTTTCAATTAAATTTTTTATTATTATTATTAATTATATTTGCATACTATTCAGTTTTTATACAAATGTTATTATGTTAATGGGATTGTAGGGGAAAGAAAAATTTCAAGTAATTAGAAATAATTATTCTATTTGCATTCAATTTAATTTAATCATTAAATTAAAAAAAATGTATATCAGTGAAATGGAAGTTAATTTCATCCTGTTAATTGAGTTTTACATGTGTTTCATTTATTGCTAAATTTTATGGTATTTAAAAAAATAAACTAATCTAATAGTTTGTTCATTTCTCCGTATAAATTGTATACATATTATTAGCAACGTTTTCATGCCTGAGAAAACCTTTGAGGAGGTATTAGCCACACAATTTTTTTAAACTTCTTTTGACATTAATCGGTTATTTTCGCAATTTTATTTACTTTCAAAAATTCTTTAAAATACTAATTCGCTAAACTTTTTTCGAAAAATTCTTAAAAATTGTTCTGAGTTGTTTTAAACCCAAAATTTTAACTATCTACATTTTAAACTTTAGTTTTCAATAGTAGTAATCAATCTCTTTGTAGAACTGTATGATATAAATGCATGACATTCTACAGATATTTATATATATTTTTTCATTTTTAAGTTTTATATATTAAAATAGGAAAATAAATTTGGAATATGTATTTTATATAAATAACTAAAGTATTATGTTAGTTAAAGTGTGAAATTTTTATTTTAAAAAAATATTTCATGATGACAGAGAAACGCTGAAAAATTATTTTCTTTTGAATCTTGTGAATTATTAAAAAGTAATTTGTAAATTGAATATGTTTTTATATAGTTATTTAAATTTTGACATTTTAAATATTGACCAGAAAAATTAAATAAATGCTATTTTAATACAAATTTGTTTCTTAAGTTTATATTCAATATTGATCTATGTAAAATATTTTAAAGTGATCAAATGAATTCATCAACGAATGGAAATTCATGAACTTAGTAATATATACCTCGTCAAAATGTTCCACATATAACCATTTTAAAAAGCAATTGTATGTATTCAAGTTCTTGCGAAGTTTTTGGTAAATCGATATATGATTACTGTAAAACTCTTCAACATTATTCTTCATATTTATTTAGAATTTTATAGAAACTATTACGTTACTTTACTTAACCCACTTTTTCCTTAAGTATTATTATTTATGTACAATTAGTACAATTACTTATGAGCAAACATTCCTTCACATAAAACATTTGATTTAAACAGTAAGGTGCTTTGAATCTTCCGTAGAAGCCAACCTCAACTAAGAAAAAATTCTTATATAGAAATTATTAAATTGTATGGACCATTTAAGCGAAAGTTTTTTTTTTTTTTTTTTTTAATTTAATCAGAAAATTTATATAGTATTTTTAAAATAAATTATATTATAATACAATAAGGAATTGCGTTACATGTGTATAATTTAGATTTTACAAGATTTCTTACATTGGAGGGATGAAGTAATTACTGGAAAAATAAGATAATTGGCAATATGAAGCTTGTTTTTGAATTATGGCAAGTATTTATTGATTAAATTATTATCAAGTGTAAAAATAAAATGAACAATATGAAATTTTTCTTTTATTTTATAAAGACAAATTATCATCCAACTTTTTGTGTATGTTAAAGCAGAGCTCAAAAGAAGTTCTGGACCAATGCCAGGAAACTGATAGCGTGTTTTGAATGCCCTCGATTTCGTAATCTTTAGTGATTGATAAGAATGTTCAGAGAACGTTATGTAAATAAGCTATTTCTCACTATAATAATAGCAATTATTTTTGTTTGTGTATGTTTTGCATTCTGTATCCCCAAATAAATATATGTAAATTTTCACAAAATGTATGTTTTGTTTTCATTTGAGATCAACACTTCAATTACTTTGACATAACTAAACAAGTTAGGTAGAGGTAGTTTTTTTTTAAATAAATATTTTCAACGTTGGAAATAACACTTAATTTTGGAATTGAATACTGTTTTTCACAACAAAAACTTATTATTTAGATTTCCCTTAGCAGTAAGTTCAAAATCATTAGGGCTTACGTCACTTTTTAAATCATTTATATTACCTTAGATTTTGTAGCTTTGTGATGAGAAAATCTTCGGATGTGTAATTAACCCATTTGTCGTCATACAATCGATCTGAGATCATAGAAGAATATAGTCTCGTTGTCGATAATAATATTTGCTATCACGTTTTAGGAGGTGTCACAAAAATAGTATTTTAAGTGCATTTATATTATCGTGCGTCAGATAAAGGTGTCAAACAGTCGAACAAATGAAATCTAGTAGCTATATTTAATATACTCAGCCTTTTCTTTCTGCCGACCAAACGGTATAGTGGTTAGCATGCTGGCTTCTAGACCGCGAGGTTGCGGGTTCGAGTCCCGTATTAGGCATGGATGTTTGTAAATGTATGTTGGCATGTCAAATGATGAATGTTTTGGTGCATTATAGCCCTCGTGTTGCTGACGGCGCCAGATAATCTGAAAACAACCAACCAACTCAGCCTTTTCTTGTTAAGATTTTTGACTTATGTTTAAAAAAATCCTGCCATTTTGATGTTTTTAATCCTTTTTATTAACTTAAATTTTGTTCATTGCGTGCACAATCTTCGGATCGTCGGAATAATTAACTTGTCTTCATCCAATCAACTGAAACGTGGCAAATAAACAACTTCTGTTATTTTGACCTTTGAGATTTTTATACCAAGGAAAAAATTTGCCGCATTTTTTATGTCAAGAAAAAAAATTTCTCATTATTAAAATTTCAAAGATCAGTATAATTTATGCTTTATCAAGAGTTACTTTGCAAAAGTATAGAAAATATAACGAGGACTGGATATCCGAATATGCATACTTTGAATTACAAAGACGGCGTACATCGAATTTACTAAAAATAATTGTTGTTCATAATTGTTACACAACTTTTCTGTATTTAATTGTAAATAGTGACGTATTTATTTTAAAGTTCTATGTTATTTGATTTGATTTGTTAACAGCAATAATGCAGATTAGAAAAAGCTGGTAACATCTAAATGAATCAAAAAGATTTCGAGGCATTTCCATCACATGATTGGTTATCTGAATTTTGGTAAAACACTTTCTCGACAGTTAAGGATTTAGGATACCCACACCACCACTGCAAAGATTAACAGCTTTTCCAACCAGGCGATACGAAAGCGTGTTTTCGACAGCCTTCATCTTCTTCGAAGTGACCAATTGATTGTAAGTATGGAACACACCTCTCTCCGATACGACCAATAAGTGAACTTTTAAGAGGTTTGAAAGAGTTAAGATGAGAAAACACATATTGGATTTTGATTTTCTATTCTAAGACTCTCCACTTGGCAGTCACTTTAGACACTTGACTCTTTCAGGACCCTTTTTGCTGGCCAGAGTACTATAATTATTTTGAATTCCAATTTTGATTCCGACCATGATGGGTCGCGTACCTGTTTCCTCAAGACGGATGTGGGGTAAGTCCAGGGGCGTATTGGAATATTAAATCTGCCCGGTGATTTTAGATTGATGCCGGCCCAAATTTCCAATATTATCATTAATAAAATAATTCCAATAATTATACTATTAATTTCAATAATTAAATAATTAATTTTAATAATTGAATAATTAATTTTAATAATTAAATAATTAATTTTAATAATTAAATAACTAATTTTTATAATTAAAATTGTATTGCTTTAATAATTACATTATTTTAATAATTAAATTGTTTTTATAATTTACATGTTTTATTATTTAAATATTCATAATTAGTGATTAGTTTAAATAATTAATTAATTTTGTTTATAAATTTTAAGAATTGAATTGTTATAATAATTAGTTTAAATAAATCAAATTTTCTCTGTATCTACTACTAATATATTCTCTGAGTGAACTTGGTTTCTATAAACTATTGATAGTTTGTTGCAAAAACTAAAACAAAGAAATCTAAGTTGCTAAGTTGTAAAATAAAAAATGTTCAGGAATTTAACTGGCAGGTTTACTAGAAAATGACATCCGAAAAGATATTATATATTTAACCATAAATTCTATAAAATAAGTAAAAAGTAATACGACAGTATTTTGTGAGTCTACTTTTCATATAACCTATTATCAACAGGGGCGCAAGTAGAAAATTCCTACTGAAGGGGATTTAAATCAAGTTCTACGGCTTTAGTATTTCTTACAGAACACTTCTACTCCGAACTTTCTCATCCGATATTTTTGTCACGAATATTTAATATTTTCCGGTTTCTTAATCTGTCACCTAATATGTCAAAATATGAAAACGATTTTTGTCCAATTTTCGAGGACAACGTTTTATCTATACCACGTATTTTTTTTTTTTTTTTATATTTTCTAGTTTACAAATCAATACGAAATTCTTATTGTTTGTTTAAGGGCCACGTAGAACTGAAACACGATATCAACATTTGCAGAACGGAATTATCCATATTTAAACAAAAGATTATATTCGATCTTAGTTGTCCAAAAATATTGTAGCAAATTGTTTTGATAGTACGAGATTTACAAATGCGTTATTTTAGTTTTGGGGCCTAATATCTACATTTGTGCGATGCACTCAGTATTTAAGCTGGACTGTAGTATAAAATATTTCAGCGAAAAATTTAAAAGCGTAATTTTCATGTTAGCAAAATGCTACAACGATTACAACTTTAATCATTCTCACTCGAGATGTTTAGATTGTCATAACACTTTTTCAGTTAACTTATTCGCTTAGGTCGATGACTAAGCTTGAGAAAACAAAAATGGTGCTTTTGTATATTTTGCATCAAAAGGTTTTACTTTTATTTAAAGAGCTAAATTACACTTTTTAATTTTAGTATTTAAGAAAGTTCTTTAGCATTTTGCTAAAAAAGCATCCACAACTTATTCACTGCGATGCAGTAACTTACTCTGTCAGAAAGATGATATATTAAAAATGTTTTCATTTGAAAGTATTTACGATTACTAAATGTTTTTGTTCATTAATAACAAAACATTGAGATATTACTTCTTTTTAAATCGATAACAAAGAGCAACTATTTATATTGACAATTAATTGAAATTAAAGAACTATATATATATATATATATATATATATATATATATATATATATAGATATAGATATCTTCCGTACTAACGTACAAAACCGGCCCATTTTTTACAGACACTGACCGGCCCGGTGATTGTATCGGACGACTCAATGGCCGATAAGCCCCTGGGTAAATCTGATTTGTGTGTAGTCTTGAAACCCTTTGTAAATTAAATGAATTGTTTAAATCTTTACCTAGCTGCTGTCCTTCCTTTGACTTTTATCTATTCTAATTTTGGCAATTAAGACTGCATTAGATCTGTGTTTTAGCTACGTTAGGCTAGATCCACTATACAATTAAGATGCTGATATTAAATAATAAATTGAATTTATTTATCTCAGCGACCTTCACGACAATCTGCTCAAGAATTTTTACTCACTGAGTATTTGTTTCATTCACATATATGATCTCACAAAACTTATTTTCAAAAATGTGTAAACTGTTTTAGTCAATTGATGAAATACGTCGTATATCATAGTCAAGTGAAGCTAAAATTGAACAATTATAAGGTATAATTATGGCAGCTTTTAAACTTGACATGCTAATGATTTGATCAATTATAGGTGAATTCATAGGTGTTACATAGGTGCACTTATTTCATCGATATAGATAAACAACTGGATAGACTGCTCCGATGGCAACGCAAGGCAAAAAACGCGCCGGCATGAATGTTTGCTTTCCTTCAACTGGTGGGACGATTTCCTGAATCATGGCTTATTGCAACAACAGCTCAAATCTGAAAAATATAAACAATAGTTTTCAGCGGCAAGTAAAAAATAGTCATTCAAATATGTTAATGCATTTTTTTTTTATTATTTTTTTTTGAAAAATATCTAAAATGATCCTTATAACATTAATCACTCGTGGTTAATGATTGATCTTTTATATGGCAATTCATATCATAAATAATCTATTTTAAATTCAGACCAAATAGTATTATGTTCTAGAATAAAACACTTGATTTATATTTATTTACGCCTTGTTTTATGCGTTTTCAAGGGCATATGACAAGGGAATGGGAAATGAAATAACTAGATAATTTGTTTTAGATATGTTTTATTTAATCTATGCTTTTATACGTTTTCTAAACATTTAGTAATTGTATTTAAAAAAAAAAAAAAAAAAAAAAAAAAAAAAAAAAGATGAAATGGAAAGAGAAACAATAACTCAAAATGCTATTGTTCTGTTGTAAATTTGTTTATTAATGAAACTTCGGACTGCAAACATCAAAGTTTATCAGTTTCTTACTTACGTATTTATTTTAAAAACTAATGCCTGAAATTATTTAGGTTCGGTAAAGTTTTCCACATTTTTCTCACTCCATAATTAATTGATCAAATATACGTTTTTGACTTGCAATAAACAAGTTTCAAATCCTGTATATTTAAATTCATACGTTATATAAAATTATTGAGTATGAAAAATTAGTACAATAGTTTGCCTTTGAAACTTAAATTGTTCTTTGTATTACTTTAGTTATACAGTCAAACACCGTTAAAGCGAAATCTAAGGGACTTTTGAAATTGTTCGCGTTAACCGAATTTCGTGTTAAACGCATAAATTAATGTTAAGTTTTAAGTGCGGAGAACTGATGCTTTTACTTCGCGTTAAACATGATTTCATGCTAAGCGATTTCGCATTAACGGGGTTTGACTGTAGTGTAAATAAATTTGTATTTTACAATCTTATTATTATATATTTTCAACTGGTTCTTCAATTCTTTATCTTCAATTCTTTATTCTTTATTTTCAACTATTTCTTCAATTATCTTTAATTTCTACTTCTAAAATAAATCTATTTTCGTTTGTTTACTGTATTCTTATAACTTGTAGGTAATAACATAATAACTTATTTTTAAAACATTTAATTTATGCAACTTAAAATTTTGAGAATTAAATTCAAATCAATAATGATAAAACACGTTTACAGATATCGACAGTATCTAATCTCAAATTTTTGTTCCAAATATACAAATCCTATACTTAGAAATATTTTGATCACTTATATTTATTGCTTAAACTATTTTCTTCAATTATGTTTTATTCTTAATTTTTTGTGCTTGCCAAATATCAAAAGTAACGCGAATATACCATAAAGATCGAAGAAAATCCACATCGGCAGTACAAAATCCTCCATCCAAGCATCTAGCTTCCGCGGTGGCAACGGCTCGTTTTCCCAACGTTAAGCAGTCTATCCAGTTGTTTATCTATATCGACTTATTTTATACTAACATATACATTGTTTCAGAAGTGATTTGTTGTAGGTCAAAATCGTATATGGTAAATAAAATTATGATAGAATTAATAGGTAGATTCTATTTTTTTTTTTAACTATTTTTTAAAAACCGATTTTGCTATAAATTTGAAAGTTTTACCTTAAGAAAAACATATATACATTTAATCCAAAGTATTAACGTTTGTTTAAAATAGTAAAAAAATAGATTCTAACTATTCATTTTATCATAAAAATTTTTACGACATACATTTATATAAAGTGGATCAAAATCGATGTGCATCAACCAAAATCGTCTCATGAAATATTTGAAAACAAATCCCTAACATTTAGTTTGAAAACCTGCTCCATGCTTTCCTTACATTCTCTTTGCTAAGCTACTTTTGCTAGTAGGATTTCAGTCGCTGAATATATGATGCGTTTACAAAGCATCGAAATTGCTTTTCTAGCTTGTTTTTTCATGAGTTTCTTTCCCTGTCTGGGAATACCAAAACGTAGTTTATAAGACTAAGTCGAGAAAAGCAATGGTAAGGATTCGTTGACCAACCAAACGAGGCATGTATGGACTTCTGGGGAAGCGACTCAAATATGATCTTACTTCGAATGAAATGCAGGATTATTTTTTCAGTTGAAGTATGTTCTAGTTTCAAGATAGTCCCGTGTTTAAGTCTTTTTGTAAGTATATTTGTGATTTAAAAAGTATGGGAAAAGATGTGGATTGCAGAAGGAGCAATTTATGAAATGGAAGGAGGAGGATAGAAAAAGATGTAAATTTCATGTGCTTCACATGTTAAGAGTAACTATAGTGATTGCTTGGGATATATGTAGGATCTTCTTAAGGTCATCATACTTAAATTTAAAAGGTAAAAAGATATTTCGTCATTAAGAAGTTACATTAAACTGCAGTAAGCAAATAATGAATAAGAAATATATATTTTAAGTTTTATATGTTTTTTTAACTAAAAAGATTCTCATGACGAAATATTTTCGTATTGTTTTTAAAAGTGAATTTATAGAAGCAAGGGTTAATTGTTTCTTCTTTACGTTGCATTTCTCAGATTTTTCAAAAGTACTTATATATATAGTTATATTATTTGTAAAGTGTGATATTTACCATGTGCATAAAATATAAACTAAAAAAAGCATTACCTTGCATTATAGTAATAAATTGATACATTAAACACTTCACACGAGTTTTTCTGGAAATTTTAAATAAGTTTCTATAGTGGAACCTTTTAAATGACAAATATTTACCTTCATTCCTCTTGTTATATATCCACTATATCATTAATTTCTTTCAAATATTTACATTAATATTCCTTCCTCATTAATACTCTTTCTTTACATTAATGTTTTTTTTCCTTGATTGATTTTGAAAGCTACCAGACAAATTTGACTAAAGAATTACTATTACATCACAATATTTTATAAAAAAAAAACACTATAGAATATAGTGGGATAAAATAGATGATGGATTAAAATGGGTAGTAATTTTCAAAATAATAAAATTTCTACCAAAACAGAGATTTTCTTTGATTTTAAAAGCAATCTTACAAATTTTAACAAATTGTATTTATATTCCACTATATTTTTTGAATAATTTTATGGTATTTTGGGGCAAAAATTAGATAATGGGAGTGAAATATGTAGTATTTTTATTTAACAGTTGAATATTTTCATATTCCTTTTGATTTATTAATTCTGTTAGTTAGTTTTTATCAGCAATTATCAAGATTTGCTAATGAGAAAAAAGTATTTAATGGGATCGGGGGAAAACAACTTATTCTTGTGAAAACTATAAGAGTCGCTATATTTAATATCCAAGGTAACTGGTTATTTGAATACTGCTTTAAGTGACTTGCATAATAGTTTTTCTGAATCTTTAATTTTAATAAAGTAATTTAGTGAATTCTAAGTTGCTTAATATTACTTTTATGGAATTTTTACGTGCAACATTTCCATATACATTAGAACATTTAATCAACAAGAGAATGGAATTTGTTCCAATATACCTTAATCACATCTCATTTTAGAGGATGGAGAATTAAAATCAAATATGATTAAAATTTCATTATGAAGATAGGGAACAAAATTAGAAAAATCAAATAAATTCAATTTCCCCAAAAGCAAGTAAGTAATATTGTGCATCTTAACTTATGCAAGTTTTCAGAAAATATCTTGTTAAAAGCATTTTAGTCATTAATATGTTATCTTAGCCTTCAACAAACAATCCATTCTCTATTCTTTCATTTTAACTTAATTTGCGTTTTATATTCTTTCAAATTGCAATCACTCTAAATGGATTTCATTTTAAAAGCCATTTGTCTAAGTATTTCATTTAAAATGGAAAACAAATTAAATTAACGAATGCGTTAAGGTAAAGAAATATTCTTTAAAGCAAACATTCATATACCTTAAGTTTTAAATCGATTTCTTTTAGGCTTATCTGATAAGAGAATGTGGAATATTAAATCCATTTTTGAAATGACAGTCTTTTAGAATATTATGTTGAAATTACTTAGATGTTGTGCTATTTTGAAATTGTTTAAGGTAGAGTTCTTGCTCATCCAATTACAGCTAAAAGCCAATGATTTTTAAAGTTTTATTCATAAATTATGCATTGTTTATTTTTCCACAAAACCACCAAAGTAGAGTCTAAATTTGTTATTCAAGTATGTTGACATTTAAATCAGAATTGAGTTCATAGGAGAAAATTTTTAGTAGTTTATATCGTAATCTATACACCGTGAAACCATAATATCCCAACACAAAGCGAAATAAAGTTTATTTTAATATTGAATTTTTAATGTATTCTCATTCATATGTTTATAGTTTACATTGTGTTTATTTACAAACATTTATTAGGTGAGGAAACTTGTCAACTTTTGAAGCAAAATACAAATTTCAGTTAAGAAATACGTTAAAATTTTATCTTGAAATGGTAATGATGTGTAATTACTTAATGATGTTTCATATTAAATTGAATTAATCAATATATAAGTTTTGTATAAACTATTTATTTTTCAAGTAAATTAAGAAACGTTGTTGCTAATTTTAATCTGTCATCTAAAGTAGGGGAGACTTGTGTACCTAGGGCTATCCCACTTTCATTGAATAATGTTTAGTTCTAAGTTTTTATACTCACTTGTGTGAGTGGAAACACCCAATTGCTCTTTTGACAACCATTTTGTAATCTTAGAGGAGAAATCTGTGACAAGTTATATGTGGAAAACGTTTTTATATGGTCTGCAGTAACATTTTGCAGCTCATGTCTTTTATTGTTTTACAAAGTTAAATCAAATACTTTTCTTTGAATTCTAGTCAATAATTTTTTTTTGTAACATTAAGTACTAAATGAGATGTTCAAATAATCCCTTTCTCCAAGTGAATTTTTAGTAGAAGACATTTTATATGAAATTACTAAGTCGTGTAACTGCGGTCACATTGTTGCTTATTGTGTTCAAATTGCTGAAACCAAAATTTGTTGGTGCTTCACAGAGATAATTCATGCATGTAATTTTTTTAAATCAGTTTTTCAAGTTATGAAAATATTTGTAATTCACTAATAATTTGGTACATTCATATTTATTATAGTTATTATATGATATACCAATGACTGGTAATAGATTGATATTGTTTCTTTTATAAAATCCATCTGTTTACGTTTGTTTTCTATTCATTATGGTCTGAAACCTCACTTAAAGAGAATGTCTCTAGATACATCAGCTACTGGCCCTAGGTAAAACGTGATCTTGTACCTAAGGCCATTTGTGAAATTTCTTTAAAAACCTTCTATTTGACAGAATCTATTATTTTAAGTATTTATATTAATCTCAATGGGAAGTAATTACTATAACGATGTATGAATATCAGTTTCACATTTTTAAAGGGCTCAGTGGCTCATTTTTTGTGCATTGAAAAAAGGCCGCCCTAGATACAAAGGTCTCCCCTACTATATTATAGAACAATTGTACTAGTAACACAATCAATTAATAAAAAACTTATAATTCAATAGATATGTCATTTTGAAGGAAGATATTGAAGATTCTTTTTATATCTATATCACGTCTACATTGTTACTATATGACTTGTTACACGTTTAATTTATTTACATTATTGCTGCTTTTTGTAGAATGGGTTCCACCAATTGTATTTCAATATTCGCACCAATTAACTTTCAATGTAAACTTAATTATGACACTCATAAAAATGAAAGTGACTATGCTTTTCATACTTAATCAAATCTAATTTTTTGTAGGTGATTGCTAAGTATTTTAATTCAAATTTGAAACGTATTGAAGGAGTATAAGTGTTAAAGTTATTAGTGACTTACACCGTCTTAAGTAGCAAGTGTGACCTTGTCAAGAAACAGTTGGCATAGCAACTCCAGAATTTTCATTATAGGACATGGGGAGGGGGGAGAGCAGCAGCACAGTGACTTGCTGTAGTCAAGTAAAATGTGAAGTACCAAACATAATTGGAATCGTTGCTTTTTATAGGTGGTCAGAGTGACGCATGCGCAAATGACAAGGCGTTTTAGAACTAGTTTGAACTGGCTAGACTGGTAAAATCCAACCAATTCTTATGGAGCATAGAACTAAAAGCAAGATTGAGCCCGTTAATACCTGAAAGGAAATACTAGCATATTCACTGTTAAAAATTTGGATCCACCTTGAACAAAAAATTGGTTCCCATTTAGCTGTAACCAACATTTGAGGCTTAGTTTCACGATTTAATGCTGCTGCCTCGGACCGTAAGAACCATTAAATCGTGAAACTAAGCAACAAATGTTGGCTGCAACTAAATGGGAACTAATTTTTGGTGCAAGGTGGAACATATTTTTTAACAGTGTAACGTAATTTTCCATAGACTCTTTTTATAGTTAAAAAGAGCCTATGGAAAATGTATTAGATACAAACCTTTACCTTTTTGCCTTTTCGAGTTCTACAAGTTAGAAACATTCAGAAATCTCTTACAATTCATCAATATTGAATTGATTAAATAGTTTTTACACGAAATTATTAGAAATGCACTTTAATTCCCAAACTTGGTTCTAAATAGCTTATGACTAAATATATAGCCTCAATATTCACCAAATACCTAAATAAAGCAATACTTAATTCTAAATTCTAAACATAGAAAACATTTAAATGTGAATAACCCAGCAGAAACATGACTGATGACGCATTACCATTCCTGAAAGCGATAGGTTTTTTGTACGCTGAACTGAATAAGATAATTTATATCCAAAACATACATTTATACCCATTTCCTTTTTTCTTTCTGGGTATCCGAAAGGCCATCGCATTATTGTCTGAACAAAAGAACCATAAGAAAAAAGTAAGTACCTCATAGATTATAAAACGCACTCTCTGCAAGAGTTCTCCAGTAGCAGATTTTGTTGCGATATTTCTTCAAACCAATACTTTTTCTTTTCACTGCATAATTTATGTTATCCAATATCTATTCTCTTCTATTGTGTGATGTATTACAAATTCTATTTTAAAACTTTCATATCTAACACTGGGCCATAGTTTCCATAACTCTGATTTGAGTTAACTTAGTGATATAGCATAGAATTTAGATGAGTAGCCGCGTAGTATGTACTTCTCTCATTTAGACACACATTAGATATATTTGTCTGCAAAAAAGGTACGGAATATCACTTACTCAACACTGAGGTTTTCATTAAAAAAATTCTTTACAGTATGAGGTACAGTGCGTATCAGTTTTTAATATTAAAATATATTTCAGTGAGAATTTCGATTTTACAAATGAATTATTTGCGCTATATTACTTTTACATAACAATTCAATGTAATTGTGTTGAACATGTACTAAATGAATATGTTCTACGTTTTCTGGTCATGCATGTAGAATATAGTAAATATTAAACACATAGTACATAACACAAGCTTCAATTCGATACATTTATAACATATGTTATATATAAACACTTGTCTTATACATATTAAAAAAGAGTTTTATTGTTCTAATGCATAAAATAGTTGATTAAAAGGAATAATTTGGTTTTTGGAAATCTGGAATAAAGTGTTTTAATATGTAACGACGCATCCCTGGTATTGTAACAAGGCAAGCATTTTTAAAAAGTTACTTTTAAGCATTTGAAAGATCGTTATTTTTAAAATTTGGTACTAGTATAGCTTCAGAATAATGTTTCAAGAAACGAAAATCAAATTAAATTCATAAGAAACAGACAAATATGTTTTTAATAATCCAAGGGTTTAAAAAAAAAGCAATTCGAAATGGGGATACTTTAATAACAAAGGTAGAAAGAAAAACTAACCTATATAAGCAAAGTTTTTTGCTTTAAATATGTTATATGAATTGCTAATTTATGTGCAATTATAACTTAATAAAGTAATTTTGTGTTTCGGTCAAGTTTCCATAATGTTTGATCAGTACGAAGAAGAATCCATTCCATACCCATAACTAATTATTTTTGTTCCCAAAACTTGATATATATTGAACCAATAAAATTTAGTTGTAATCGACAACGAATTTATCTACACAATCTCAGCTCGATTGGAGGACGGCAACCTTTGAAAGTACCCTCCCTCCATCCATAAACACATACACACATAGATAAGAAAAGTATAACAGTTCATACATATCAATTAAATATAAGTAAATAAATCGATGCATTAAATGCTTAGAATAAAGCATTCAAAATTGTAGGGACTGAACATTTGGTTTTTAATGAGTTTAGATTTTCTCCCTCTGATGATGCTAAAATACCTGTTTTTCGAAAATACTTGTTTTCACATTTAAATGTTAATTCATGTACTTATTTTAATTTTATGTCAAAGTTTTTATTTAAATAAAAATGAAAATGTTTAATTTTTTTAATTATTTGTTTAAGTAAATTGCTTGTAGACTGGCTAGTATTTTCTGCCTATTGTGGCTTTACTGACAGAAAAATAATTAGGGTAATATTATTCTTAAATAGCAGGTGTGAAAAGTTACCCTTATATGCCAGGTAAATTTTCCCAACTTGTTAAAAAAAATGTCTTCCAAAAAACGAAAAATCTATAAAATAAAACAATTATTCCACATATACTAATAAAACCTCCCATTTTTTTCTTGCTTTCTAAAAGTCATTGGAAATTCATTTAATACTTGAAGTTGAAAAATGGTCACAGTAACTCTGTTTCACGGTATACGGTAAGTGCAATTAAAAAACTTTCCGATTTTTATTAAAATTTGGAAGAGACAGTGGAAACTACTAATAAAAAAAATTAAAAAGTCTTCAATCTATGACGAACTTAGGCACTGTTTGAGGATATGATGTGTTAGAATCCCTTAGAGAACTGTCTTAAGAAAACTATGCAACAATCTTAATAAAATAAGGATGTGCTTAGAGATGGTTTATACACACTAATGTGATTCAAAAATACGAGGTGCGTTCGGAAAGTATGTCCGTTTGGAAATAAGAAGAAAACGAGTACAGATACAGCCAAGCAATTTATATCACATAAATCTACTAAACTTATGCTCCTTTTTGACATAGCTCCCATAATTTTAAAGGCATTTGTTATAACGTGATAAAAGTATTCCTTCTTCATAGAGTGTTACCCCCCGGAGTTGACAACCATGTGGTAACATGTTCTTTTAGCTCTTCCTCGTTGTTGAAACGTTGACCACCAAGGAAAGACTTCAGATGAACTTACTGTTTTCCTTAATTTTACTTTTCCAACTGCACTAACCACTTCATCAGAAAACGCAGATGGATGTTAATTTCGTTCTTCATCGAGCAGTTGATCACGCCCTTCTTTAAGAGGACTCAGTACCCCAAATATAAAACAAATCGGTTATATATATTGGGTGGCCTTTCTCGTGGTGTCTTCTCTTCCTTTGAAGCTCATAAACTTACTTGCTTATTCATTAGAACATAGCGAACATGGTTTTGATTGGGACTGCCATTAATACTGGCTGGAATAATCTGACAGACCCAATTGCACGTTGAGAGACCACTACAGAGGGACATATGCCTCCTATTCTTCAATGAATTACCATTCTACGCCTATTTAAACACGTAGATAGTACTACAACAGGACCAACATCTTTCAATGGGAACACAGATAAAAAATTGAAGAACTGTGAAAAATTTCCCTTGACGGATTTTTTACGTGTTGAATATTTATTTCCTAAAGTTGAGATGAAAATACTGATCACAGATCAGTTATATCTTCTTGATATTTTTGCATTAAAAAATTAATTTTCTGTAGGACCTAAGATAATATATAAGGCAATTCTAATGTCTCGATACCTTCCTAAATATTTACTGAAGTTTTAAATTCGGTTACTGAACGAAATGCTTCCTTTCTTCACCCAAAAAATTTGATTCCGGCAATGATTTTGTACGAAATGAGAAATGTAAGAGAACTGTGTCGTCAGGTTATGAAAATTCGAGAACTATCTTAAAGAAAGTCAATCAGTCAATTTCAAGTCAACCAAACTTAACTTTATTGCCACTGATTACGTGGCCATATTTAATTGGAATGCTTTTAATAGGACTGAGAAGTAACAAATGAACATTTGTTAGTAAAGACTTCCGCATCCAAGGTTGCACAGAGGTATTGCAGGAAACAGGGGAGACTAAAAGAATGGCTAATTCTGGCCGAGCATAGCTCCAAAATACACAATTTTTTAAAAATAAACATGTCAAAATCGTCACAAAGTTTTATTTCTCATAAATAATATCCCAATTTTAAAACTGTGCATCGAAATTTCAAAACGTCTTCTATATTTTATCCAGAATTGGGTGAGATTGGCTTATAATATTTCCAACTACCGATTCACAACTTTCCACATCGGGACTGACCTATTTCTGGCGAAATTGGCCAGCGTTTCTGTGCTACATCAAACCATTGAAATAAAACTTCAACTCGTTTCCTTGTCACTCACAAGCTGTGGAACGCTTGTGTATAGAGAGAGAAGACCAAAAGTGGGTGAAGCTGACGCCAAAGACGTTAGGACATCTTTTTTTTTTTTTTTTTTTAAAGGTCTAATAATGCCAAACTTTTCCACAAAAATTTCATTCAAAGTACATCACTGGGATAGAAAGCTCGAGACAAAAGTGAACCAAACGAATAAAAGCATGTTGTTGTTTTTTTTTAAGTATAAGAAATAACGTTAGTACACATTTTACCAAAAAATCATTGTTTTGTACAAAAAACGTTACTTTTGAGTAGTTTTAATTATTAATATATATTTTAAAAATGGATAGAATAGTGCTCTCCTGTGTTATACTCTACTTTCACTACACATTGCAAGCAATTGCCTTTCAAATATATAACGCTTAAAAATTTAAAAAAAAATTAGGGAATTTTTTTTTTTTTTTTTTTTTTTTTGTATTTTCTTATCAGCGCGATTGGAAGATATTATCATTATTATTTTTTTTTTTGAAGTTTTTGTTATCAAGATATGTAACAATGTAACAACTGTTTTCACCTCATGCGTTTCAAAAATATTTTTTTTTCGAACCATCCTACTATATAAGTCTTTTACTTCTAACTTTGATTTTCTCTAAACGTGATATTTTAAACTTCAATGTACCTTTTCTAACTAACTAGTAGAGATATACCAGTAATTGTTTTATTAAATTGCAGTACATAACCTACAGATTAAGCGGAGGTTAAAAATTTCCTGTTATTTTCTTAATTTTTTTTTTAAATAGCAAGTCTTTGTAAAAAAAGAAGAGGTTTTTCCACAAAATTTTTTGAAAAAATTTATTAAAATTCAACAAGAAAAATTCTGATCTGAAAAACTCTTACCAAATTTTAACCTCAGTTTAATCTGTAGAGTATGTAGAAAAATTTCACAAAAAAATAGTGGTATATCTCTAGAAGTTAGTTAGAAAAGGTACATTGAAGTTTAAAATATCATGTTTAGAGAAAATCAAAGTTAAAGGTAAAAGGATTAATATAGTTAACATTGATAATTTACTTTTTTATAACATAATATCTCATACTTCTAATTTGAGTAGAAATAAAAGTAATACTTCAATGAAAAGGTAAAAATACATAAAATAACATGACATAAAAATCTCAATTTTTTTTATTTTTATGGTACTGGAGTCCCCTTAAATTGTCGGACCCATCTTCTCATCATAGAATCACTCATTGCAGATTCTTCGTAAACCTCGCAAATATTTCGATGAATGTCTTAACGTTTTTCGCATTCAGAAAACGAATAACTGATCGAATTTCACAAGCGGCGGGATTTTCCATCAACGCTGTCATCGCTCACAAAATGGCGTCATTTCGTTCTGCTTCACCCAGAGAAACTACCGCGCATATGCGGAACTGCAACCGCAGTGCTGCAGCGGAGAAAAATGGAAACGGAACTTACTTTCCGAACGCACCTCGTATATGAAGCAACTTTGTCTGGAGGATATCTCACAAATTCGCAAATATATAAGCTGATTTCCCTCTACAAGACAATTCCCTCCAAAGACTTATTTCAGTATGTGTGGTAAAGGCACAGTGATAAATTAGTTCGTATAGTGGATTTCGTAGTATTTAAAAACACCAGATATTATACCATCCAAATTTGCCATAAATTAAAGTCAAAGGAATGACATCAGCTTGAACAAGAGTTAAATACAATTCATTTAATCAACAAATGGGTCACAGATTACAAGTAATTCGGACTTACTCGGATAGTGGTCACAGCTACACGACCCAACATGGTCGGAAGTAGATCAAATTAAGTTTGATTTTACTAAGAAGCAGGACTTTGTCCCTCTGTCTAAAGAGAGTGTTGGAACTAAGAGAGCTGAAAGCGAAGTGGTTTAAAATCTGAAAAGTCAATTCTCCTCATTGCTTTTCAAAATTACTCTAAAGGTCCAGCATTGATGGCATCATCGAGAGGTGTGTTATATTCCCTCTATTGGTGATTTCCAAGAGCGAAGGTGGCACAAAACACGCCCTTGTTCTCTGGTTGGTAGGTCGGTAGGTCTTTTTTGTGACCGGCGAGGGGGACCCTAAATTCGTAAAAACCATCAGAAGTGTCCAAAAGGGGCGCCAATGTCCAGCTATGTCTGGCTTCCAAGACAACTGGATTTATTATCCATTCTTCTGAGGAGAGATGTTTCTTTTGATCAGTGAGACACCGAGTCTACTCGTAGTAGCTCTGAATTGACACAAGAAGGGGAAGGGGGGGAGGAAAAGTCGTAAACTTTCGGAGTCCCTCCATGAATTTCTAGTGTGATGATACATAGCTTCATTACAGTATGCTTTCTGTATACATCTTGAAATCGTACTATTTGCAATCGCCACAAATTATCGATAACATATCTCGACATAGAAAAATTTGGATTGCCATATACAGGGCATTCATTCTTAAAACATACTTAAAATCCTCTCCAAATAAACTGTTAAACTTTTGATTCCAATAATGTAATCAGCACATAAACTGCACAATATTATATATCCTTAACTATTATTAAGTATAGGCGCGATTGTTAAAGTAAAGATATATGAAAAAGGTCCTACACTAACTAAAACGTCCATGTTAAGTGCATTTTTTCTTTTCGTGGTGCGTGTTAAATTACTATATGCAATAAACGTTTGTGTTTGAACTGCAATAGACTGTCGTGTAAAGGCTTTTAACTCAAACAAAAATGTTTATCAAAGATTTTACGATACTTTGTAACGTTTAATAAAGGTTCTTTTATGTTTAATTGGTATATTTTGCTTAATTAGTATATTTTGCTTAATTAGTATATTTTGCTTAATTAGTATATTTTGCTTAATTAGTATATTTTGCTTAATTAGTATGTTTTGCTTAATTAGTATATTTTATTTGATTAGTATAAGTATGTTTAGTTAATATTTTTTTTTTTTTTTTAATTTTGTCCATATTTGTATTAAACTACATTTATGTAATTAAATATGAGGAGCTTGCTTTTAAAATAGACCGACGAAATGTTATTTTAAAAGTTTGTTAAGAAGCTAAAATTTATTACAAATACTTAAGCTCACAATATTTTTTAAATATTATAGTGTAAATTCCTTTTTCGAAATTAAAAATACCAGGTTAGGAATGCGCAATAAATTGCTGATTTTAATGAGTTATCTGAAACTGTTGTGTGTTGGAACGACTCATTAAAAATATTCTTCGCAATCAAGAAATGTATTATTTAGAAAATACTTTCAATAATTTAAGTCAGTTTAATAAAATAATTTAAAGTATTTCTTAAGTTAATCCTTTTATTTTCGACAGCAAGGGGTTCAATTGAATGCTTACCAAACTTGTAATGAGTTTTAGAATATTCTAAGATAAATATTTGCACTCGACAAACAAACATAATTTACTACTAAAAGTTTTCAAAAATTTCAGGAAACTATTTTTTTGTCAAATTTTGGCACATTTAGAGTCAGAGAAGCATGGCTTTATATTTAATAAAATTGATTAAAATTTTGTGTGTCCTATTACACCCATTATGTAATATTTCCTCTGTATTCAAAGCATAATGTAAAAAAAGCTTTTGTGTTCCAGGTATTTTTTATACTTCGTGACTGGGTTATATTTGGTACTATTTTGAAAGAAATCATTCAAACAGGTAAAAAAAAATGTTTTTCGTTTGAATGCACAGCCCATTCGCTTTACGGTTGTGTTAACCTTTAAGGGGTGCAAACTCCCCATGAAAAATGCTTTGCGGTCTGTGAGCGGTCTCACAGACCGCAAAGCATTTTTCATGGGGAGTTTGCACCCCTTAAAATGAATAATGGTCTCTGCCGTCTTCACTACCTTCCTGAGAGGGGACACCAAGGTCACATTCCACAACTGGTCCAGCTAGCTTTTTTATTTTTACTTTTATTCCATTTTCCAGTTTCATGCGGTCTGGGAGACCGCTCACAGCAGATGCGTCACAGTTTCTGTCCGACAAAGTTGACTGTTGTCATATGATTTATTTTTCATAGAAAGCTCACAATGGCTGTAAATGTTCTTAAAAAACACCCCGTTTTTCTCACGAAAGAAGAAATAGAAGATATCATTAATAATTGGTCTGATGTAGAGTGTTCAGATACTGAAAATTCGGATTTTTTTAAAGGGACCATATCACTCATTCCGAAATGTCTGCGGATGAGATTGAAGTCTCTTCAAACACTTCTACTCAAGACAATTTTCATGGAAAAAACTATTTCAAATGGTGTGTTCAAGAACCTAATCGAGCCGTTCGAATTGCAAAACATAACATAATTGTACAATTGCCAGGATTGAAACGTCCAGCAAGAATTGGACCCAAAGCAGAGCCTGAGGAGATCTGGAATTTACTTTTCGATGCAAGTATCGTAGAAGTTATAGTGAAATGGACTAACGTGAAAATTAGTTCATGTAGAAGGAAAGATATATGTGCAGTAAATGCCTTTGTGTTGTTTCAATCATTTCCCGAAGCTACGAAGATAAAGCGAACAAAATTCATGCTTTCCTTAGCAAAAGAACTGGTAGTGCCTCATTTGAAACGGAGAATATCCTCAACGCAATTACCTAGAGAAATGAAACTGACAACTGAACAAATTCTAGGACAAAGTGATTGTCAAGATTTAAGAAATCTCACCCATGATGATAAACTAGAAAAACGCAAAACTTGCAATTTATGTCCTCCCAGCAAAAAGAGGAAAACTGCATACAAATGTTTGGGATGCGTTCAGCCAGTTTGTCTTCAATGTACCCGAAAATTATGTATTAATTGCAGTTCAAAATATCATGCTTGATATTACTAAAGGTATTTATTTTTAAAACTAGAATAACATAGAAATGATTTTATCAGAACTGCAAGTTAGTTAATTAAACGAAACCTTAATAGATATGTTCTTTTTGGAGAAAGTTATTTTTTCTTAAATTGTATAATTATTAAAAATGGCATATATAATAACTTTAAAATTTAATTATGTGATTTTAATATTTGTTAATAATACGTAGTGAAATAATTTTCATCAATTTAGCATATCAGTCCACTTTTAATTGCATTTTAGGAAGAGCGGTCTGAGAGACCGCTCACACTAGTTATGCAACAGTTAATGTCACAGCAGTTAAAGGTTAAGCCTTGAAATAACACTAAAAGTTTCTATCAAATACCAAATATATTTACAGAAATTGTTTGTAATGATTTACACTTGTTATTAGAGTGTTTACAGAAGAATAATTAAATTGCATAAAATTTCCTACGTAGCTTGCTATGGTCCGGAAATAAGATGCTTAATAACAAATTTTAAAAAGTGGCCACAATTCTAAGAGTGTTAACATAATAGCACAAGTATTTATATTTTTGCTTTAAACAAGCTTATCTAAGAAAGATTGCTGTAAATAAGCAATGACAAGTAGGTTCCTGTCTTTTAATAAAAAATAGGTTAGTATCGAACATCATTTTGCAATTAATATCTATACCAAGTTGTGCTTGGTGATGCTGATGAGGTTAACACGTTCAGGAAGAATCTGAATGATTATGTACACAAATTTCTGTTTTAAAAAATACGACAACTTGTCAAATATACTCACTTTTAAATAAATTTAAACATTGCAGTGAACATTTGTTTACAGTAGGAAAATACTTTGAGTACGAAGGGCAAAATTATGATATTTAAAATTATTAAGGAAAAATAAATGGGAATAATTAAAGTTTTTTAGCTGTATGTTAAAATTGTGTTCCTTATAATCTGGATCAGTCAAGATAACTGTAGAAAAAACAGGGGTGTGGAACATTGCATAATTTTTAATTACATTATAATTTTGACGTGTATTGGTGTTATTTACCATTTTTATATTGTTATCATTTATTTACAAAAAAATTACCAGTTTGGTGATATATTTCGGTGGTAATTCTAATATGGGCCTTTAAAAATACCATTTAAGGGGTGGTTTCGACGGTATACTTATGGATAATTCTTATATTATCCTCTGGTGTAATGGAATCGGAGGAGAAACTCTTTTGTTGATGAGTGATGCTCAAGGGAAGAGAATTCTGTGTTGAAGATATTCGTTTTTCAACTTTTTCGCCTTTATAACATTTTTACGGAAATTTCGGAGATGGGGATGTTCAAAACACCTTAAGAGAAATTTGCCACAGTGATTTTGATCAAAATCATTAGGACCGTTTTTAGCAATTACTGTAAAACATTTTTTTTTTTTTTTTCAAAAACATTTTTTCAAGCACCCTTATGTGCATTCGCAAATTGACGAAAACCTGAATGGTATGTTCTATGGCCACCACTAACCCGTACACCATAACAGAACATCGTAGTTCAATTCGTTTGAGAGTTATGCTGATCACGTACACACAGATATACATTTTTTTTTAGACTGCATTTTTGAAGTCAGGATCTTCCAAAGCAATTGAAATTTTTTTTGACCGAAAGTTTTACTTTCATTACCCTATGTTAATATATGAGTAATTGAAAGTAAAAAAATCTAGTTTAAAATATTTCAGTAGTTTATAAGTAAGGAACAAGGCCCATTCAAACATATTTTATTAACCATCCTCCCTCTCCCTAAATCATAAAATACGAGAATGAAACGTATTTATGTTTTCCATTTACCTCGTGTAAAATTAAAGTTTCCTACACTGTTAAAAATTTCAGTTCAACGTTGAACCACATTTTGGTGCAATTTCAAGGGCGCCAGGCAGTTGTATCACTTTTTGGTTCAACTTCCACCAACGAAAAATACTGATGAGGATGTTTCACGAAAATATGGTGCAACCTCAGATCACCGCAACCGTAACGGAACTTCAATTGAAATCGACAACAACCACAAGATCCAACGCAGTCTTTAGCACAGAGTATTTACATCATTAATTGAATATCAAGGTAAGTAAAGTGCTTTATTTTACATACATGGTAAATATTTTTTGCTTATTGTAAATTATTTATGTATTTATGGATACAGAAACTGATTTGCCCTGTGTCCAGCTAGGCTTAAGTGATGTTGACAAAATTCACCGCAATGCGTTATCAGTGAAATTACCTTAACATTTCTTATTTCGCAATGTTCTATCGCACCCTTGCTACAAAAGTGACACAACCCAAATTTTTTCTCTTTTTTCTTTAAATTTAAAGTGTGTACATAATCACAGATTATATGGGCTGGAAGAACGCTTAAGTCTGTTTCAACTTGAATTTAATATGAATACAATCTTGTGCCATTCAACTAGCTTCAAGTACATGATGCAGTCTCGGATTTTTACTCAAAAAAATGAGTTTTGAATTATGTCGTTTTTGTAGAAAGGGTGCAATATATGTAATTATGATGAGTGATTAATGATGAGTGAGTCATTCGAATTTTTAAATTTATCATCAACCCCACACATCTCATCTTATTTTAAATAGAATATATAGTTCTGCATAACACACAAATGGTTAATGCTTATGACTTTAATTATACAAATTGAAAAATTTAACACTTATAACATAATGTAAACACATTCTAAACTAAAACTTTTCTTAGAAAACGTGAAACTTGTTTTCAGTTATGACAAGTAGAAATTTCAAATAAAGTGTTTTTTTAAGCTTTTCATTCGCATTTTATATATAAATGGTATGCGACACAATAATGTTTAATTTGTCTAAATAATTCTTTCCAAAAGCATCTTCACCTCATTCCCTTCAAATTTTCTTGAAATATTTTATTCTTTCCTAAACAATTCAATTCCTTTTATCTTCATTTTTTTGAATGGTGAAAAATTTCTTTTAATGGTGGCATTAAGAGAAATCGGCACTATAATTTTACCTTGATAGTACTGCTCAAAAAATACTCTTTGCCTTTTCTTTCATTTTTCATTTATTCACTCATAAGTGCATTAACTTCTTTAAGATGGGATAAATGGCGCCGAAAAGAACAAAGGGCTTAATCTCTGCGGCATACTTTGAAGTTGTTTGGTATTTACAGAATGCTCTTCTTTTTGTTGCTGTAGTATGTGGGATAGAAATGACTTAGATAAGTTCAGATATTTCGGAAGAAATTTTAGCCAAAAACCAATTTATTTGATCTCAGGCGGATTTATACAACTGTCTCTTTGAGCAATTTCTCAGCCTTGAATTTTTTTGCGAAATCCTCTTTTTTTTATATTAGCTCCGTTTTTATAAGTGTTTGTACTTGCAGAAAGATATGTGTTCTATGTTTATTTTGAATTAAATATATATATATATATATATATATATATATATATATATATATATATATATATATATATATATATATATATATATATATATATATATATATATATATATATATATATATATATATACTAGCTAAATACCAGTGCTTCGCCACTAAATTTTACCATGTGAAATATTTTAGCCAGCTGTGAGAGGCCCCGCGTTGCGGAAATCCGTCATTGGTGTGTGGGCCCTAATGTTCGGCGCTTTGCTCGCAGGAAGGTTCATCGCAACTCAAAATAGAGCTCGCTTCGCTCGCTAAAAAAGTTATTGACACATAAGCACAGGTTTACTTAACTCATTGAAAATTTCATTGCTATGCAAACATGGCTCGCTTTGCTCGATGAAAGTTTCATTGCTTCGTAAGCATAAAGTCACTTCACACACTAAAAACTAATTGCTACGTAAAACCTTAATATTAGAAGCCCCTCACTTGTCGAGAAACAATAAAAAAAATTCCCATTAATAACTATAATACAACATCCCTTTAAGAATATTTAAACACCTGATGTTTGTAAAACGCAAAATTAGAAGGTCAAAACTACTTATGTTGAAACCTTCAGAACTCTAGGCCTATTAGAAGTCGCTTGTTGTGAAAATATTAATTAAAATTTCATTAAAAAACAAAATAAGATTTTAGCGTTCTTTTTGTCAAAAGTCCAATTAAAAGGCTAAAAATACTTATGTTGAAAATTTCAGAGCTGTAGCCCTATTAGAAATCGTTTTGTAAAATATATATTAATTAATTAAAAAAATTAATTAAAAAGGAACTAAATAAAAATTTAAAATTCTGTTTTTCAAAAGTCCAATTAAAAGGCTAAAACTACTTTTGTTGAAATTAGAGCTGTAGCCTTATTATAAATCGTTTTGTAAAATATTTATTAATTAATTAAAAAAGAACTAAATAAAAATTTAATATACTGTTTTTCAAAAGTTCAATAAAAAGGCTAAAACTACTTACGTTGAAAATTTCAGAGCTGTAGCCCTATTAAAAATTGTTTTGTAAAATATTTATTAATTAATTAAAAAAGAACTAAATACAAATTTAATATTCTGTTTTTTCAAAAGACCAATTAGAAGGTCAAAACTACTTATGTTGAAAATTTCAGAACTGTAGCCCTATTAGAAGTCGTTTTGTAAAAAAATTTGCTAATTAATTAAGAAAATTAATTAAAATATAACTAATTAAAATTTTAACATTATGTTTTTCAAAAGTGCAATTAGAAAGCCAAAACTTCTTATGTTGAAAATTTCAGAGCTCTACTCCAATTTTAAGTAGGTTTCTATAGATCCACAGAGCCACAGACAGACAGACACACAGCATTTTTTTGTTTAAATTAGAATTTTAAATTTAAAGACTTCGTATTTTATATTCAGAAGTGGAGCCAAACAGAATCGCAATCCTTTCCAGATGTCAATCAAAAAGCTACGCGGTGCCACATAGTCTGAAACACCGCACCTTCTTCGTCTGTGATTGGTCAAGAGTTTCAATGGAGGAAAAAATAGTTGGTAAGCCCAACCCTGCCGTTTACTCTGCCGCATAAATGACCCAGCAAGGTGTCGTAGAACCAAGGTGAAAAATATTGGCGATCGGAACCTAGGACGCTGATTATTGTGAGGTGTGCAACTGTTATGAACTTTGGAATGGTGATCGTTACGCTAAGGATTAACTAAGAACGTTGACTAGAATATAACTGGAGACTGACGTTGACTGGAACAACACAGAATATCCTTTTGAGTATGTACAAGTAAAAACCGCTATTTTGTTTAATTGCTGTAAAATCTATTATAATATTTAACTTCAAGTTAGTTTTGAATTTTAAAGATTTTTGGTAAAGGAGTCTAGATATTTAAGAAAAATATGTTTGTATTAATGAAATCAAGTAAGATTGATAACGGTATTGTTGAGAAATAATTTATTGACTATAAGAGGATATCCTATTCAGTGCCGGAAAAAGGAGGGGGGGCAGGCGGGGCAGCTGCCCCGGGCGCTAACCAGAGGGGGCGCCGAAAAGCCAACAAAGCGCTATTTGTTGTATAAAGTTTAATATTTGGACAAAAGGATAATTTTTCATTAATAAATTTTCATTTTTTCTTAAAATTCTGGATGATCTTTAAGATATCCAACAGAAGAAAAAATCCACTAGAAAAAAAATAAAAAAATAATACATTTCTGTACAAAGAAAGTAATAATCTATCCTTTTACAAAAGAATGACATCGAATTCTCCCTACCCCCTGGTGAAGAATAGATTTGTGCTACATGGCAGACTGCCAGAAATGCTAATTTAAAATCGCATTGGTAATATAGTCGCAATGTAGTTAGATAAAATTTAGCGTTACAACAATTTAATGCTGTTGAAATTTTCGTAAATTGAAATATGTCGAAGAAATTATCTGGGGCGCAGAAAAGCAAAAGAAACTGCAAGAATATCCCAACCTTTTATCATCTTGGCTAGTTGACGAGACTGAAACCAATGAAGGTAAGAATTTTTTTAATTTGTAACCTAATAAACTTTGGAAGATGTGTATTAAGAACAAGGGTTACGTTTGGGATATATCTCTTGCCAAATATATTTATTGTTCTCTAGGCTTCCGCAGGAATTTTTACAGGGGGCTGCAAGATGTTGAATTGTTTAGAAATGTATTTTGCCAGTATTTTTTCAATTAAGATAAATAATTGCTCGGGCATAAATCCCATATTAAGGTGTTTTTTTTTTTTTTTTTTTTTTTTTTTTTTTAATCGACGCGGCGTTTCGAAAGCATTTTAATAAATCATTTAAAAAAAATACTTTTATTCTTAATAAATTCATAATTCTTATAAGGGATTTGATTAAAAAATTTGTTTTTTATAGGTTAAATTATTAACACTCCTACTTTTCTTTTTTGATCATATACAAGCATTCAAACATGTTTTGTAAAAAGAGAAAACGGAAGCATAAAAGTGCCTAAGTGTAACATTTTATCTATTCCTAAATAATGAAAAAATAATAAAACATCAAGGCATGAATTCTAAAAATAGATCTCAAATCCTTATTTTTCATAAAAAATAACTAAAAAGAAAGTATTTTCCATGAAGTGATAAATAAAATAAAAAGAATCCAGTCTCCATGCTACGAGAAAAAGGCGCCACGCAACTATGAAACAAATAAGGAGTGTATTTTGTGTCTCTTGGTAGTTTATTTACTGCTGAAGATAATAGACACATTTTACTGCACTTTAATTGCACAAAAAATAGTTCTATGATTTAATTATGTCTGAACGGATAGTGAAGCAATTGTTGGCAGCACTAAAGTATAAGCAAATGAGTAGAGTATTTGTGTTTATTGCTAAATTTTCAGCGTGTTTGCCGATTAACTTTTGAAATGTCAAAGAACTTATGGCTATAAGAAGGCAAGCTTCGCCAAAGCGTAAGTAAAGATATCACGCGGACTTTCCAAGTTGAGACCACAAAACCCGCCAAATTGTAAGGATTTCTAGGCGTGTGCCATTGCATTTGCACAGAGTTATATTGTCATTTTGACGACATTATTTTTCACCAAACAGATGTCATGTTCGTCAAATTTTGTCCATTGCATTGGTGAGAATTTTAAATTCTCCAAGAAAATGGAGAACTCACACATAGCACAGTAAGTAATATATTATTCATTCTATTATTAAAATGAGTTTCAATAAGTTTAAATTAATTGTTCTAAAATTAACATTTATGTGTTTACCAACTATTCAATGATTTCTGTAGACAAGTCATTAAATTAATTTGCTTTTGTGTTCAATGAGTTCTGGTAATATTCGGAAGCTTTTTAAATTTTTGTATTAGTATTTTACAGAAGAAAATATTTTTTGAAATGTAAAACAGCTTAATTGTTTATGATCTAAGACGTTTTGAAACCAGGTTAACCAGATTTTGTGTTAAAAAGTGTTACATATCATTCAACTATGTTCTTTTATTTCATTGTAACTGACATTATTTGTATTGATTCATTAGTTTTTTTTTTTTTCTTTTTGTCTTTATGCAAATCTTTATACAAGCAGAATGAACCCTGGTCATTAATAAGGGCTTGTCAAATATATTTATTTAAAATTTCAATTAATTAATTCTTTTATTGTTTGTTTCAAAACAGAATTTTACAAAGGAAAAACCTTTGTTAATTTTCAATGTATATATAGTTAGCTTCAAATCTAAAAAATTATTGTGTGGGGGCGCCAAAATTAATTCTTGCCCCGGGTAAAAAGTGACCTAGTTTCGTCCCTGATCCTATTATGTTATTGCGTACTGGAAAGCAATTATCCGAGAGAAATAGTCAACAAGTATTAGCAAATGAGAATATGGATGAAGTATCAGCAACACTCAGTAATAATGTCAGTAATATGGAAGGAATGCTTCCAGAATATTCGGTAAATGCTTCCCAGGACGAGGTTGACATGTTTAATAAGGATTCTATGGGTTCTTGTGGTGCTAATTCTAATTCTGGTGTGAAAGATATTAATGAAATTAATAGTGCTGTTGAAAGCCAAACTAATAGCATGAATCCTATTGAAAGAATAAACTCAAATAAAACATGTTATTGCTTTACAACTTATTGCTTTTAATCAGGAAATTTAATTGTTTCGTGAGCCCAAAGTATTAACCACAAAAGTCTAATATTTTTGCTATTGTGGGATGTATTATTATTATCATTATAGATTTTATTATTATTAGTGTGAATTTGTGTTATAGTTATTGAAAAAATTATTGAATAATAAAGTGTTCAATATGAACATGTTATAAAGTATTTTTTGGGAAATGACATGCAGTATTATTTTATTAATATTTCCGCAATTTTTATTAGTACAATGAAAGGTTGAATTATTCAAGATTTTATTAGTCAGAGTGAGAGGAGATAATATTTTTATCAAATGTTATTTGTCCTTACTTAATTAATTAAGGATACTAGTATTAAAAGAAATAAGATATAGAAGAAATATGAACAAGAAAAAAATTGAGTATTATATGAATGTTTAAGAAGAAAGAATAATTATTAATTGTTGTTTTTAGAAGAATATAAACTGTCACATAAAAGGGTTAATCTGGCTTAGTAAGGAAAGTTTTCACAAGTTACCACAGAGGTCTATGAACTTTTGCCGTTTAACAAAAGAACCTTGTCCTTACACAACTGGATTAGTACTAATTTTATGATATACAGTGAGAATAGATTCATTACAAATAGCGTATTATATTAAATAAAAGTTTAAAAAGTTAGGTACTCCTCATTCTAACTATGGAATTTATTTTACAATATTTTGAAAAATTCAAATCAGTTCAATTATTCACGTCACTATACGAGTAAGCGTCCCCTTTTTATAAGGACACATGGATGATTAAAAATGTCCTACCATAACGTATTTGTTTTTTTGCAAAATAGTTTTATTGCTAACTTATTGATGTACTTTTAAGGATATAGTGTGTGTATAATGGGCTAACTTATAAGGGTAAAGTTAGTATAAGGGGTTTGTTTGTAGACTATTCATTTCTGATTCATTACATAATAGAAACATATATATTTTTGGCAAATTAAATGATTGGCTTCATAATCGTCTTCTAATTAAGATATTTAAGGGGTAGAAATATATCGTAGCCTATGCCAAAAATTATTTTGGAAATAGAGGTTAGTTGTTGAGGGTTAGTTATTTTGGTATTTTTTTTAGTAAGAACTACGTGAAGCTATTTTAATGAACAACGTTAGATAAAGATCTATGGGAAAATTTGGAATGCCTTTTGATAGGTTATTCTGACGTGTCGTAGAGGTATAAACTCGGAAATCCTAATCCACACATTTCTATAAACAGCAGAAGACTATCTTATTTGTAACGATCGCTACTGCGTCTTCTTGCATTAAACAAAACCCACAAAGCTCAATCTTCTGACTTTTATATGCAAGTTGGGCATATTTCCTTCTGACTTTAAGTATGGTGAAAAATAACACCACTATTTTATTTAAATAAATTTAAAAAAAAAAAAAATCATCTCGAAATTGATTTGATGTTTTAAAAAGTAATCTTCAAAAGGCAACATTTGAAACTTACAAAAAATAAAAAAAATCCAGTTGTGAGTAATTGCAAAATAAATATTTAGCAATTTATATTATGGAGGACCAAAATAAATTTAAGTATTTCAATAAATTTTTCCGTGTTTGCTTAAAGTGCTGCAGCAAACTCAGTTAAGAAACATGTTAAAAATATATACATGCATAGAACAATAAGCTAAATTCTAAACAATTTTTACTGCTTCTTTAGCAATGTATGCCTCAGGAGAAAATATTTAACACTCTAGTTATCATTTTTGAAATCCACTCCATATTCTATAACATTAAAAGAAATTCATTCTTTTGCAAAAACGAAATCATAATTTAAGTTACGAAATTAGATTACTAAATATCTCCCTTCCCTCCAGACTCCATATTTAATATTCATGGCACAATACCCGTATTCTCCTTAATGGGATGTCTTCATTCTAATGTAGAAATACCAAATTCAAATTTCTTAAGTAAATGCATCAAGCTAAAACACTTCGTTTCGATGCAGTTTTTGGTGGATAAAAAAACCAGCCTGGCTCTCAATTCGCATATTTTCGTCATTATCTCATGCTTATGAGGGATTTTGATGAAAGTACATTTATTTCAAATCCGATCACACACTTCGCCTCAGATAATAAGCGAACGGGGAGCAAATTATTATTGCATGCCATTTTTATGAATTTTGAAATGCAAATAAGAATGATTTATTCAAATGATGAATAAAAACATACATTACTCTGAAGTAAGTAAAATCGCTGTGTGCTATTGGAAATGAATCTAGTTTATCTTTGTTTTCTTCATTGGAAAAGGGAGTTAAATTTATAATACTCTGTGTTAAGCTCTCTGCCTCTTTAATGATATTTCTATTTTATGTAAAATATTTTGTTTTCTTGATTTTGTTTTTGAATTGATAAACTAAATGGTTTGAATACTTTTCTTTTCGATGGTTTGTAGGGAGAAAAAGCTTCTCCGATGATCATAACGATGATGATAGCACTCGAACAAAGCATCGTGTTTAACTAGATACTTTTTTTGTTTTGATGCATACATTAATTTTGAAAGTTTTATTTTTTTGTGGCAAATCTACAAAAATGACATTTTACTACTAATAGCACTTGGAAAACTACTCACATATTTTTATAGTGCAGGTTAAGTGTGGCATTAAATGTGCTGGTAATTTAAAATGCTAATTTATTATCAGTTGTATTTTAAGAAAGCGTTTTTCAAGTCAATTTTTACATATATTGCGTAAACGAGTCATATTACCACAATAGAAAATAATTATAAAATTGTTTGTGTTTCGTTGTCCAAACATCATAATACATTAGGCATAAATACAGAATATTAAAATCAATACAATTTATGCCGTTTTGAAATTTAAAAAATGCTTCATTATTAGATTGGACATGACTTGCATTATTTGAAAAAAAAAAAAAAAAATTAATACATAGCTAGTATGTAAAAACTACAAAATTGGTGATGACATAATTTATCTCAATTAAGTTCACTAGTTTGGAGTTGATTTTGCATTTTTCAATCACGGGTTTTTGGTGTTAATTCCACTAAACTAATTAATTTGACACAATAATGAATATTAAAAACCATGTATATTTTTGAAGATAAATTTTTTATTTAATTCACTAGCTACTGGACCCGGTGTTGAATTTGCATTTTTTTAAAGTTATTTAGAGAGGGGGATTTGAAAAGAAACGTGCTTCCATGCTTATTTCGCAATGACAATTAAAATAAAGCGAATGGGAAATGAATCTGAAATAGACGCAATTGACTTAGCTTTGTTTCGGGAGGAAATAGTAAAACATATATGAGTCAAATAATAAATAATGTATAAATATACACATATAGTGGTTCTTTTATTTTACTCCATATTAACGAAAGTTTCAAAATAAATTGGTATTTATCGGTGGATCCAATATTTCATTTCAATAAATCGAATTTTTGCCTGCTTGTTGCATTTACACTCAACCAACAATCAGGAAAAAATATTTATTACGATTAAAATATATATGTGCGTGTGTCTGCATGTATGTGTACCTTTATTATAATTTAAAAGCAGTTCGATGAAATATGTCTGACATTGAAGTCCTATTTCTTTAAATCACTGTTAAAATAACTGCTATAATTTAAAGTGCAATTCATAGCATTGTTTTAAAATTTCGTGTTTAATGTACACGGTGAGATAGAATTTACTCAAATTTAAACATTACTTGCTTTTATTGCTCTCATATCTGTGAATTGGGGGATTCATATACTTATAATACCGGGTGATCCAGAAGTCAGGACCAACTTTAAAAATGAATAATTCGAAAACGAAGCAAGATACAAAGATATGGTTTGCACCAAACGCATGAAAAAAAAAACCGGGTTTTGTGTCGCAACATAATAAAAAAATAGTTTTTTAGCCGACCAACAGATGGCGCTGGAGGAGTTCAGCTGTAGGATTATGCAAAGCAACAACCGATATAAAAGGAGGAAACGCAACGGGTTAGCGTTAGTCGAAGCGTATATGCATCGAAATGCTGTCCATCGTTGAAAAAGCCCTCCTTGTTAAACTGTTTTATAAGAATTCGGAAAGTGCCAGTGCGGGATTGCGAGGATATCGCTACATGAAAGGTATGCGAGACTGCAAGGGACCAATAACGCCGTCTGCATTGAACAAACTGATTAAGAAATTTGAAGCTACAGGTTCGTTGACTTCACGGCCAAGAAGTGGACGTCCCTCAACAGCCGCTGCTACTGCAACGACAGTGGAGCAGACGGTGCAAGCCATGTCGGCGGTTACTGCACAAGGAGAGTGCAGTGTTCGAGAAGTTTCAATGCAGACAAGAGTGTCGTACGGAAGTGTCTGGAGAGCGCTGCGAATAACTCTGAAAAGATATCCTTACAAATTGCAACATAACCAAGAACTGAAACCTGTTGACTTTGAATGTCACCGAGATTTTGCGAATTTCGTATTCAATAAGATGGACGAGCAGCACGACTGGCTTCACAACGTGCTTTGGACAGATGAAGCGCATTTCACACTGTCTGGAGCTGTTAACACCCACAATTGTCGTGTGTGGGCCACGCACAATCCACATGCATTTGTGGAGGTACCCTTGCATCAGCCTAAAGTGACCGTTTGGTGTGGCTTCACTGCTGATTTCATAATTGGTCCCTTTTTTTCGAGGAAGTCACACAAACGGGTTTCAAAACAGTTTCCGTCACTGGTCCGCGATATGCTGCACTGTTACAGAACAACATTATCCCTGAACTGCAAGTGAGACAGGCACTCCAAACAGTCACCTTTCAGCAGGATGGAGCACCACCTCATATTTTTCTGCCTGTGCAACGCCTGCTACTTTCAACATTTGGGGAGGATCGCATTATCATCGCGCCTTTAAGCAAGCATGGCCTCCACGATCTCCCGATCCCACACCCTGCGACTTTTGGCTGTGGGGATTTTTGAAGTCAAAGGTGTACCGCGACCGACCGGCATCATTAGCTGCACTTAAAGATGCCATCCGGCAACATGTGTCTGCCATAACTCACGAAATGCTCCTAAATGCTGTGAATGGTGTGGTCACACGTCTCACAGCTGTACTTCTGAAAGATGGACAGCACATTGAACATTTACTGTAATTAATTAACTGTAATAAAGCTGAATTGTAAAGAATCTCATTTTTTTCCCTAAATCAGCTTTTCGTGACATAACACACTACAGCGCCATCTGTTGGTCGTCAAAAAAACTATTTTTTATTATGTTGCGACACAAAACCCGGTTTATTTTTCATGCGTTTGGTGCAAACAATATTTTTGTATCTTGCTTCGTTTTCGAATTATTCATTTTTAAAGTTGGTCCTGACTTCTGGATCACCCGATATATGGAAACTACAACAATATTTACATTTGATTTGAAAGGTGTATTGTATTAATGACAGAAATTCAAATATATTTCGGTACTTCCTGTGAAGATGCCCTTATGGAAGGATATAAAATATGTTAATGCTCAATTTGTAATATTTCATACTTTTTATAGCCCTTATTTTAAATTCTTAAAAGTTCATATCATCCATTTCAGCACGAACTTGGGAAATGCTATTGAAGAATACAATAACTTCAGTGTCGAATGGTGTATTGTATTTGTTGTTGTGCAAAGTTTGAAACTAAAAAAGAAAACTATTCTTTTCACAAAATATTGTACAAGCAGTATCATTATATCTCTTTCTAGAAACAATTGCTTTCTAGGGAGATAGAAGTTTACTTAATAGATTTTTATGCGAAATAACATTCATTCTTAGAATTGAAATATATTTGGGAACTCTAAACAATCTTAGAAGAATAATTATGTTTATATATTAATACAAATAGGAAGTAAAGCATTTTTTATCGCGACAACAACCAATTTGTTTTTATTTCAATTTCAGATGCAGTGTGTTTTGCATACAGTAGTCAAAAGTGTCATTTCGAATTTTTGAAATACAAATGCACTTTCATTCATAATTATTATTTCAAGATGTTGACACAAAAATAACAGTTATTCCATGCATAAAAAGTATTGCATAATAAAACATATACAAGGGCAAAATAAACAAATAATGTTCTGACAAATCTTAGCTAACATCAGCAATCAGAAACGTAGAAGAATGTAAGAAATATAAAAGCTGTCGAATGTATCAGTCTTTTAAAGGAAAGTATTCGCAATATGAGAAAGTATTTTCATTGAAAAAAAAAAAAAAAAAAAAACTGAAATCATCCGTATTTAAGAAAAACATTCGTAAGCGAAAAAGCAAAAACACAATTGAAATAAAGAATTCGCAAAAACAAAGACAAACTACATATTTTAGAGTGCTCTTCTTAACTCCAAGTAACACTGATACTTATGTGTGCGATTTGACTCTTGGAGCTGAAAAAAGCCCGTTTTCAAAAATTCTACATGGATTCCCTCCAACACTTGTCGATAAACGTAAACACGGCGGATTAGGCATTCGGCATTAGAGTCACGTAGGAAAATGGCGGTCGTAAAAAAATGGCGAACCGCATACTGGGGAAGAAGGCGGAAAAATAAACACTCATTTGGAATTCTGACTCAACCTGGAATATGTATAAAAGACGGAGAACATTTACATGATGGACGACATTTTATCGTTGCCTCAACTTCTCTTTATCGTTCAAGGAAGTTGGAGGAAGAGTTGAGAAGTTTGGGTAATACTTATTTGGTAAAATATATTAAAAACATGTTTTGTGAGATCTTTTTTTATTTTGACACCGATAAAGTTTTTTTAAATTTGAGATAATCCAATTAGTGTTGAATTGTAAAAATTATGATATAACGGTAAGACGTTAAAAATGAGTTGAAAGAGTTAACACGAGACGTTTTAATTGCAATATACATAACAGAATATTTACTTTGCTGTGGTATTTATATTTGTGATCACCACTTAAAATTATCCAATACATATGCATCATAAATAAATTGAAATTTGCAACACGTTACGAATTCTTATGTTTGTGTACTAAATCAAAATAATGCAGTTTATTCATGATCCATTGTTCGTTAAAGTAAAATATATGTCGAAGAATAAAGTAACAATAATCTTTTTATCAAAGACCTCAACTTTCCTCTTGTATAATTCTTGATGACGTTTTAGTAGAGTTTTTGTTTGTGGGGAGATGAACAGAATTTTCTAGGTACATTTTCAAATTCCTTTTCTCAATACATGAAATACCTTTTCATCCAAAAATACAATTCTTCAAATACATGTGTGAAAATGTCAAATGTGTAAAATTTCACTAATTGGAAAGAAAACATTTATAACATAAATTATTAACTTAAAAATCATATTCATTTTTGAAGGAATATCTTCACATACCGAAAAATAATTATGTATAAGATACATATTAATTCTTCATATAATGTACGTTTTCAATCTTTTTGTCTCAAATAATGTAAACACTACATAATTAATCGCATTGAAAGTTACTTTATATATACTATGTTATTAATTTTAAATTATCATCATTCATTTTTGAAAATTATCGCTTTAGAAAGAAGCATCTTGTAAGAACTAGCTAAAGCAGATAATACACGAAAGTCTCTGTTATTCCAGTTTTCGTTTTCCCACCTTACAAGTAACGCTCAAAAGCGATCGTGGGAAACAACACACTTTAAAGAATCACGTTCCGAAATCGCTTCAAACAAAGCATCCGCATCTCATTGATGAACAGCAGTGAAAAGAGCGAAGCATCCTTTTGTATATGTAGAAGAATCTTTTAAAATACTAGCGTGAGTGAACGAGAGTTTTGAAAATTATTTTTGTAAAACTGCGTTAAATCTATTACGTTCTACGTGTTCGGATACATCTAGAGTAATGATGTTATATTTTAAATAAATAGTAGAATTGATTTTGTGTATATGTGAGGGGAAGGAGTAACTTCAAGGTGATAGGAAAATGAAAGCGAATACATGGAGTTTGAAAGCTATAATTCATTAAAAATGTTTCGTTCGGTAATTATTAGATTGTTGGAAAAGTTTAATGACAAGCGTGTATTTTCTTTTTCTGCAAGCTGAGGTTTATATACATCCTCTGATTGTAGAAACAGAAAACACACGCTTCTATATACACTTCTTGTGGATATAGTTTTCGAGAATTCCTGAGTGTATAATTGATGGCACTTTCATAACTATGCACATTAATGTTATTTTATGGCAAGAGAAAGTAAAATTAAATTTAAATGTTTGTCGACATGAAAACTGTTATGTTTTGTTTGTAAAGAAAGTTCGTTTGTCACGGAAGTTAGTTTTATATACATAGAAGCAAACTTATAATTATTTATATAGAATTATTCATCACTGTGAGTCGGTCGCTTTCAATATTTTTAATCGAAATTTGCAATAAATAATTATTTTGGGAATATATTCATAGAAATGATTAAGCAATATAAATATTTAACTATGATACACTGTTAAAATCTTAAATACACCTTGCACCAAACATTGGTTCCCATTTAGCTGCCACCAACATTTGGTGCTTAGTTTCACAATTTAATGGTGCAACCTCGAACCGTAAGCACAATTAAATCGTGAAACTAAGCCCCAATAGTGGTTGCAGCTAAATGGGAGCCAATTTTTTGGTGCAAGGTGGAACTTTTTTTTAACAGTGTAGTAAGGAGAATGAATTATTATTGAACACAAATAAATTTATTAATTTTATTGAATTAATCAATGTTTTAATTTAACGGGAAGGTGAAAAGTTTCTTTTAATCATTAGTTAGGAATTATGTACATTTTCTTGATAGTTTTTACTGAATTAGAAATCTACCTTTTAAAAATGATTAACCATTCAAATAACACGTTTTTCTCTACAAACTGAATATTAGAATTTCTTCAAGTGTATATGGAAATAAAATCGGTTATGTCTGAATTATTCTTCATCGATCTCTTTCAAAATGTATAGAATAAAACTTTTAAGCAATAATGAAAAATGTAAGATAAGATAAAAAAAAATAAAAAAAAAATTAAAAATGCTGACAAAAAAAATAACAACTTAATGATTCGTTAAAATTAATGACTCATTAAAAATATACTGCTGAAATGTCAAAATAAGTTAAAAGTAAGAGATATATGTACGGAAGAAACTTGTTCGATCGTTTTTTAGATATGTTTTAAATATTTATGTAGGATTAACTGTTCGATATTTTAAGTAATTTCATTTTTGGGTCGTACAAGCAGAAACTTGTGGAATGAAAACTTAGGCCTTAAAAATGTTAATTATTCATGTGATATAAGGTAGATAGGGAGTTCAATTTAAAAACATAATTTCAGAAATATAAATGAAGACAGTTACTAGGTGTATAAGTTAAATAGATTTGAAACATAAAATTCGCCTATAGTATCATGCATAAATATAAGTTACTTTGAGGCTAAAATTATTTATTAATTGGCAATGAAATATATTTACGTTTTGGCATAAATGCTTCAATTGAAGTTATATGAAATTTTGTTTAGAACTATAATTATATTATTTTTACTCTAAAAGTTTAGTTGCATGGTTGATTTCATATGCTTGTGGTTACTTTGGCGCAATATTAGAAAATAGATTTTTTTGTAGACATAAAATGTAATGTTTTCAGGCGTCATTTTTTGTTGTCTTTGATGAGATTTGCTCTTTTATGCTTATTGCTTACTGTACGGTATTTTTAATAGTATAATGTAATATTAAGTGATTTTTCTGTGTATAATTGTAAATAGTGTATGCATTTCTTTTTAAAGCTCATTTTTATTAAACTTTTTTGTTAACAGCGATAATATAGGCTTGAAAACATTGACAACACCCAAGGGAATCAAAACCACTCGGATCGATTGCTTTGGATTGTACGGGAAAGCTTGAACATAAGGATGTAAAATCCGTCAAGGCGAGTAATTTGAGTCAGTTGTCAATTTATAGAAGTATTAAGAGGAGTTTGGATATTGAAAAGACTGTTTTTGTTGGAAACACTATTCTGCAAAATTATTCAGAAATTTTAAATAGTACCTTTACAATTCCAATATCAATAAACCGACCAGACGGTATAGTGGTTAGCGTGCTGGCTTCTAGACCGCGAGGTTGCGGGTTCAAGTCCAGTGTAGGCATGGGTGTTTGTAAATGTATGTTGGTTTGTTAAATGACGAAATGTTTCGGCGCATTATAGCCCTCGTATTGCTGACGGCGCCAGATAATCTGAATACAACCAACCAACCAATATCAATAAATTCGAATAATAGAAGCTTTTTTCTGCAAATATTTTGTTTGGCTGAATTAATTAATTTTCTCTGATAAGAAATAGCATGTCTGTTAACCCACTGACGGTCAAAGCAATTGGCAAAATTCTACAGTTGTTTTCCCTGCAATAATTTTTGAATTATATTTCTAATTCAAATATAGAATTTTTTTAAATTATTTTTTATTTATTTGGTTTTATATAGATTATAAACTATCATCCTAATAAAAATATTTAAAAAATATTTTATTTAAAATTTTATTTATAAATTTAAACATGTTGTGTATAGCTGAAAAAGCAGGAGATCAAATGACGCATATATACGTGCATGGGTTGGTTAAGAATTTGTTAAGAAAAATGTATTTTAAAGTTATCTTAAAAGTGAACTATTCTATTCAGTATTATTTATTAATGTTTAATATTTAAACGAATTTATATTTTTTAATATTCTTGAAATATATTGTTTATTTGTATGGAGAACGGAGAACCTTGATATATACAAAGCATTCATATCAGTAATATCAATCATGATTTATAAGCTTATAGTTTCAGCATGACCAGTTACAGAAGATTTGGAGTGCAATCATTTTATTACAATTGTAGTTTGTGATTTTTCAGTGTCAATTTTGAGATTGCTTTGTGGTGTTACCTCTCTTGCACTATTTGCAATATATAAATGAAATACGAAATATGTGTAAATCTTGATGAAAAATCGAACATATAAGAATTTTTTTGTATACAGCTATGATATAGCTTGAACGCACCCAATTCATAAACTTGTAAGACCAAGTTAGATACTTAGATATTTATTGTATTCCAGTTTAATCAACTACATTGAATACTTGTGCTTAACAAGTGCTTGTAAGTATACTTGAGTCTTCCATTTCCAAAAGTGCCTAATTGACAAAATTTGAAAAGTGGAGATTTTAACTGCATGCTGTAGGCACTACTGAAATAGAAATTTTAAAATAGTTTTACAGTGGCAAAAGTTTCAAAATCCTATTTAAATAAAGGACTGAAAATCGAGTACAAATTCAAACAGGGCCTAGTTGCTTTTCATTCCATTACCAAAACTGTCTTGTTGCAAATCAGATACTGTTCCAAAACTACCTACTTGCTAGCATCTAAGATGGCGGCAATCATGAAGTAATTTCCAAAACCTGCTAGTTGCACTAAAAAGAGTTAGTTGTAAGTTTCCACAAAGTTGTTTATTCTGAAAAACTGGGGTACATTTTCACAGTGCAGACCTATATTTCTACACTTTTTACTAATAATTACTGCTGGCTAACCTGCTACTTTTAGGGAATCAGTTATTTTTGTTCAGCTGTGTTGATTGAAAGTTGAGTGATTTCTATGAGGTTATTTCTCGTGTTATGTTGTCTTTTCTTGTGATCTTGCGAAAGAAAATTAGTTTAAATATTGCAAATGTTGAAGAATAAGTGAGAGTCAAAGGTGTTGTGAAAGTGTAAGTGTACATAAAAGTAGTTTGTTTGAAACATTTTTATATTACAATTCCAAAACTAGCTAATTGCGAAAGGTCCAATTCCAAAACTAGCTAATTACGAAAAACTTTTCCAAAACTGCCTAGTTCCATATTAAAACGGTTTATTGTTGCTATATATAAAATAATACTGACCTAAGACATTATAAATTGTGTTTCTAATTTATTTACAGATTCTATAAACATACCAGGTTTTTCTCGTTTCCTGAAAAGTTGTGCCCTAGGCAACTAGACATTTTTGGAAATGGACGACTCACTTCTATAATTTATCAAATAAATAGCTTTAAAATCGCATCAATCTGTTAAACACATTACGGGTATTTATAACAGTTAATTTAAAGTAAAACAAAATCATAAAACATGTCAACGAAAGACTCCCATTAGTTCCAATTCCACATAAATATTAATATCCGAAACCCAGTTTCGCAATACCATGCTGTAAAAGATTATATTATTTTGTTCTAAATGGTACCTACATTATTCATTTTCAGCAATTCACCATTTCAAAAGTTTATAAATCACATTCAACCGTCCATTAACTATTTTGTCGACATTTTTCGCTGAATAATAACCTACGATTTTTTTTTTTACTCTCCATCGATGCATCCACTTTATGAAATACCGTTTTCCCAGATCATTGGATACGGTTAATAAACCCAACCATTAAAATAGGCGTTGCAATAATATTCGGAAGAGATATGATCTATTTTAAAAGGAAGAATCATAGTTTCAGGTTTGAAAATTGAATTTTGTGATCGTAAAATAACGATATACATTAGTAGAGTTGGATATGATAATGCCGTAACGATAAATTTTTTGTTAAATGGGTTGGTTGGTTGGTTGTATTCAGATTATCTGGCGCCGTCAGCAACACGAGGGCTATAATGCGCCGAAACATTCGTCATTAGACAAGCCAACATACATTTACAAACACCCATGCCAACACGGGACTCGAACCCGCAACCTCGCGGTCTAGAAGCTAGCACGCTAACCACTATCCCGTTTGGTCGGCTTTTGTTAAATGGGTGATGATAAATTATCTTCCTTTTACTTTGAATGAACTGATAATGATTTTTTTGTTAAATTAGATAATAAGTATTGCCAATAAGTATCTATCACTACAATAATATATATATTTTAACTTTTCATATTCTGGGATAAATGATTATGCATCGATTTAAGTGGTTCAATGTAAAAAAAAAAAAAAAAAAAAAAAAAAAAAATGCTGCAAAAGAATAGTCAGATAAGTTATCTATACAGAAAGAAATCGCAAAAGAAATGTTAGTTTCATCGAAGTATATGTATTTTTTTTTTTGCAATTGTGTTTTAAACTTCAAAAGATGTGTTATTTTAATTGATTTTTCTTAAAATTTTTACTTTAAATGTAGTTAAATAAATATGGTAATATATTTTATCTTACGCTGCTACGCCTCCCCTTGTAAAGGTTAAACATGTTCCTTAATTTATTTTCTTTAAAAGGAGTACCATTTATAGTTTTATTAAAAGTTTATTTAAGTAATTTTTGTAAAGTCAGTGTGTTACTGTGATGGTGAGGTTACATCATCACAATTTTTATATGTATTGGGGGGTGGAGAAGATCTACCCTAGATTTAAGGGCAATTTTTATGAGAGGGGACTAGACTTGCCGGTGCGGTTTGGCCCTGGAGTTGAAAGGACCAGGTCAAGGGGTCAGGGGTGAATTTACAGCCTAGTGTGGATTTGGCAAAGGCAAAGATGAGGTGATCTCTTGGGGGAGGACCCTCAGGTCTAATTGGATGCAAGGGAAAAGAGAGATCAGCCCAAATCGACGTAAAAAGGTCTGCAAGCGATCAGGAGTCATTTTTTTTACTCACTTTTTAATTTTCATAAGGATGCTGTGATGGCGAGACGGTTAGTGCTAACTTTGTACGGGAGAACAGATAGAAAGATGGACTAGAAGCGAGCTTTAAACATACGGAAAAGTCCCCTTACGATTTCAAGCCTATTTGGCCGGAAGATCCGCTCAGCAGCCCTCAACTGACCGGACCTAGAGCCCTTGACCGGATGAACCTAACAGCCCTTGATCAATCGAACCCTGGAGCCCTCAACCGACAGAACCCAGCAGACCTCGAATGACCGGACCCAGAGCTCTTGATCAATCGAACCCAGTAGTCCTCAACCGACAGAACCCAGAAGACCTCGAATGACCAAACCCAGAGCCCTTGACCGGACAAACCTAACATTCCTTGATCAATCGAACCTAGGAACTCTCAACCGACAGAACCCAGACAACAGAGCAGGACCTACAACCCGACCTTGATCCCACCAATCTATCTGACCAGAGAATCTACCCCGGAGCCTTTTACCAAAGAGTATAGCACACAAACGCCACCCGCACAGAAGCTAATCTGAGACTAGCCCAATCCAGGTCGTAAGTTAAACTCCCCACTTTCTCTATTAATTAAAACCCTGCACTTCCGCTAAATTATTCATGCACATGGAAATCTAATTTGCTGCTCAATGATTATTTTAAGTGATTGAAGTAAAAATTGTATTTTTACCTGTTAACGATTCTCTTCCTTGTTTTCCAGACTCAATGCTAACGAACCTTTTTCGATCACAGAGTTGTCATGTTTATTGTTAAATATTAGTTATTGAGGAACAACATTCACAGTTTAGTTAGTGATCTAACCACGATAGTTACTAAGAAAATATCTTTTATGAAAAATAAATTTGTAACTTTTTTGATAATAAAAGTTGGAAAAATATTGAAAGTTAAATGAATATTAGTAACATATTTTAGGATTTTAAACTTATCAGTACTTTGCTATAACTGCCAAAAATAAATTCTCGGCAATATAGTAAAGCATTTAGTATTGATTGAATAATAATTGCTATTTTAATTTAAACTAATAGTACTAAAATAGTAATTACAGAACATGATAATTACTTAGAATTAAATACAGAATAATAATATCTCAAATAACATTTTAAAAATGTCTAAGCATGAATAACTAGTCCCTTACTCTCTCTGGGAGGTAAAAACTACTATGAAAATATGTATGGGATAATTTCATAAGTCAAGAAACACTTCACACATAACAGTTTTTAACCAGAGGTAATTTGAGTTTACACACACACACACAAATTGCACTCGTTCGGAAATCAATGACACTAGAATCAATATTTCAGTATTTTTGAAATTTATGAAATTATTTAATTCAATAATTCAATTTTTATAAAAGGATAAATGGAAGTTGCATCTATACCCGAATTACAACAAGTTAAACTTTTCCGAAAGACAAACAGCTATAGTTTCCAAATATTAACCCAAAACTTTCGAAAAACAATTATTTGTTTCTGAAAAAATGCGATTATAAATGACCGTAAAATGCGATTAAAAGTAACCTAAAATAACAACAACAGCACGTGACCAAAAACGCTTCGTGTTCCATGATGTCAAAATGCATGAAGGACCTGTACCATTCTCTTCCAAACTACACTAGATTGGTCATTCTGGCTTTCCGATATTGTTAGCTTTATAGAATTCATAGAGTTAATTAGTTTGATTGTATGTTGGGAAGAGGATATGTTAAGTAACCCCTCTTTAACGCTTTGAATATCAGTTTTTTTCTTTGAAAAAAAAAAAAAATAGATTAGTAGTTTAATAGGTAAAATATAGTTGAAAAAGCACTATTTTGTCGAAATAGAAGTTAAAAATAACTGGGCAGGGGGGGGGGAGGAGTTGACCTAGAGGTGGTTGGGACATGTGTCCCACTAGTGTTTTTAGATGGAACTATATGACCCAGTGGTGTATTGGAACTATGAGCTTTTCACAAGATCCTATGGGGCCGAAGGTGTCATTACCGGCCGTTTCTTTAGTAACATTCCAAAAGTTCCTATTGTAAATCATGATTCAGCGTGATCTGCTAGCTTTCTACGACTTTATAACAGTATATTGTAGCATAGTTTTAATTGGATGGAAGCATATTTAAATTCTGAAATAAGAATGCGTACAGTTTGTCTAAATGTCATTAAGATATAAGAAACAATTTTTGTTTAAGATTGCCGCATAAGAGTTTTTAGAAATTTTGCGTTAAAAGACTGATTTGTAAATAATCCTGAAGATAAAATATTTTGTTTTAATTCCTTTTTCATACAAATGTGTTTTTCTTTATTTATTTAAAATTGAATCACTAAACATAAAATCATCAATTTTTTAAATTCTGATTAAATGGACTAATATTGAAAATAGTTCACAGATATCATACATGTTTTCTTTGAATTGATAGCGAAAACCATGACAGTAAAAATAAAAGTGAATTTTTGTAAGCCATTTAAAACCCTTGAACTAAAAATAGTATACTTCTAGTTTTTTTTCAGTTAAAAAAGAAATCATATTTTAGAGTTTTGTTGAAAAACAACTTCAGAATTTTAATGAAACTTGTTGTGAAAACAATTGTTAGGGCATTTATTATTGTATAATTGTTATACAATAGTATGGAAAACAATTGAAGATGAATGTTGGTGAAAAGAATTAATATTTAAACAACGTTAGCACATTATTTAAGTATTTATATGAATAGTTTTGTATCATACAATAATAATTTAGTTGCATATTTTGTAACTTTTCTTCGCTCTCAAACAATGCATTTTTTTTTTTTTTTTTTTTTTACGAATCTAAATTTGTGATTTTTTTTAAGCCCTATACCGGTATACAAATTCAAACTACAAGAAATTACTTTAACCCTTTGCACTCCAGGCCTTTTTCGCGCGGAGGAATCAGTAACTCGAGACATTTTAGGTTCGGCTGGTGTTTATGGATTTGCTACATAGAAACTAAACATAGTCATTGGCCTTGTATCGAATTTCCGCATCACACCTAATGGTCCTCTCGTGGTTTGGCATCCAATCGTGTGGCGATTGAGAGGCGCCACTGGAGTGCAAAGGGTTAATATTACTTGAGCGAAAATTAGGTTCCACGTCTTACAACAACTAATAATTCATCAACATAATCCAAAAAATAATTTAAGTATTCCCATCTCTCGGTCTTTATTAATGTAAATAGCTTCAAATTACACTTTTTCTAAAAAAATGCTTGCTTCAGTACATTAAATATTTGTAGTCAGGTATATTAATTTTTAGAAAGTTTTCCTCAAGTTACTAGAGTACAAATTACCAGTACAAGTTAAGTAGGTTTCCGAAATGTTAACAAATACCGAATCAATAATCATGCATTTTGACTTCATAAGTTTAAAAATGTTTTTACTGGAAGCTACGTTTTGAGGACATATTAGTTAAATGACTCGAAATTAATCGATTTTATAAGGATGGAAATGGTACCATTCGGCTTGTATTTGAAGACTTTAATTCATAATCGACACTGAAAAGCATGCAACTTCCCCATCATGATGCATATACATGTTTCAATTACTTTTTTGTTTCAATTAAGTGGACCTTGATAGAATCATTGGCTAACATATATTAACTCAATTATAAACAACTATGTTTCGAAATACGATCAGAAAATCTTCAAAATAAGCATGGGAATCCATTAATACAAATTCAAATCTATCTTTAAAGTAACTAACTATTAGCAAAGTGTGTTAAATATATTCTACAAAAGAGCTTATACGCAGTTATAATATTGTACTAATACATTATAAGAAGCACAGTGAAAGAACTCCTTCCTATCAAGTAGATACAGAGGGAATTTATTCCACCCCTCTAGAACACTTAAACCACACCAGGCGCTTACAGTAACATGACTTGAAGAGCTATTTTACATTTCCTACAAAGGAAAATACGCGAGTGGGCAAATTCCGCCTAGAATTTAATGCCTGTTCTTAGCTATCCAGACGGTTCTTGCATCCTAATGCAGGGTAAAGAGAATAGAAAGAAGATCCAGTTTGCGTACTTTAAAAGGCCTTCAATGGACCGTGTTTCTGTACTTAGAAAATGGGGATTGTGAGAGAATGCTGTTTGGGAGGCAATTACACGAGGGAAAAACTTAAAGTATTTTACTTGCTAAAAGGATGGATTTCTGATGTGTGCTACATTGATATCATATTGTGAGTTGTATGTAAAGCCTGTGTATACTTTATCATATTCAATTTAATATTTCTTCTACTAATTTATGTTCCTGTAGATCAGTATATATTCAGAATGTTAAAAATATATTTTGGAATCCATTCCTTTCTTAACAATGGAAGTTATTTATTAGTATTATCAGCATTAAGTTGTTTGTTCAGTGCAGGATATCATAAATGAGACATTTGCAATTTCATTGGCAATGTCCTTTATCACTTAGCCTTTAGAATCATGTTTGTTTTTTTAATTATCAGTTTCAGTAAAGTTGATTTTATTTTTATTTATTATTCAATACTGTATCTTTTTATGTGCTTTACATATTTTTTACTTAATATTACAAATTTAATGGATCTATACCTGGTAAAAAACTTATATCATGCTGCCTATACATATTTCTGTAAGTCTCGTATTGGCCATTGTAGAGCACGAGGAAATATATTATAATTAAAATAGTACTCACAATAAAAAAAAGGAAATGCAATTGTGTTCTAGGCAATTTGGCTAATTTGAGATACCTACTAAAAAATACGGATCAAATTGGTTTAGTAGATCACAAATTATGATCATAAACCTTTTTACCCCTTATTCTTAATTTTGCCACCTTTATAAGAAAAAACGGGAAAGAAATTATGCAAAATTTCAATAAGTTCGGAATAAAAGTATAGCGTCCTGTTAAGAACACACTAACATACATACAGATACTTTTCATACTATTATTATATACAGAAAAAAAATGGTGACAATATTTGTGAAATAGTTGCATATGGTCTTTTAACGTGTATGTTTTATGAATCCCAGATAAGGTTAACGCCGTTGCACTTCTTTACTTCCAATTACCCATATGTGTATATACATAGGGTAATGAAAGTATAGCATTCTGTCATTGGTCAATTGGAACATCCTGATTTCCAAAGAGTGATCTAGAAGCAATATCTGTCTCTGTGTGTATGTGTGTGTGGTCAGCATGTGGTCAGCATAACTCCCGAACAAATTGACCTACGATGTTCAAATTTGGTATGAAGGTTAGTGGCGGCTGTGGGACCTACCATTAAGTTTTTGTCAAAATCGTGCATGCGCATAAGGTAGCTGCCATTGAGAAAATCACGTTTTCAATTATTGCTAAAAAACGGCTCTAACGATTTTGATAAAAATCACTGTGGTAATGCCTCTTAAGGTGTTCTCAACATCTCCACCTCCGAAATAGACTTGAAAATGTTTTAATGGCGTAAAAAGTTGAAAAATAAATGCCCTCAACACAGAGTTCTCTTTTCCTCATCAACGATCATTATTTCCTCTTCTCTCAGTTTCGCTTATAATAAATGATAATATAAGGATTATTGAAAAGTATATCGCCAAAATCACATTTTGTCAGTTTTTTTAAAGACCCATACAAGAATTATCGCAAAAAATGTCCCCAAACTGGCCATCTCTATATATATAAGGCAAAGCCCTCACTCACTCATTCACTCACTCACTCACTGACTCACTCATCACTAATTCTCCCACTCTCCACATAGTCACAACTCTGAAAATCGGCAAAAATATCAACAATGGTAAAAATAGAAAAAGTAAGCTATTCCGATCTCGATTAACCCACTTTAAAGGGTCGAAAAGGGGTTAAACGTTCCAAACGAGGGACATTCGAATATCCAACTTCCCATTTGGTCACAACTATAAAAATTGGTACAAATATTAACAATAGTAACCATAGAAAAAGTAAGCTATTGCAATCTCGATTAACCCATTTTAAGGGGTCAAAAAGGGGTTAAACGTTCCAAACGAGTGACATTCAAATATCCTACTTCCCATTTGGTACAACTCTAAAAATTTGTACAAATATTAACAATAGTAAACATAGAAAAAGTAAGCTATTCCGATCTCGATTAACCCACTTTAAGGGGTCGAAAAGGGGTTAAACGTTCCAAACGAGGGACATTCGAATATCATATTTCCCATTTGGTTACAACTCTAAATATTGGTACAAATATTAACAATAGTAAACATAGAAAAAGTAAGCTATTCCGATCTCGATTAACCCACTTTAAGGGGTCGAAAAGGGGTTAAACGTTCCAAACGAGGGACATTCGAATATCCTATTTCCCATTTGGTCACAACTCTAAATATTGGTACAAATATTAACAATAGTAAACATAGAAAAAGTAAGCTATTCCGATCTCGATTAACCCCCTTTAAGTGCTCGAAAAGGGGTTAAACGTTCTAAACGAGGAATATTCGAATGTCCTACTTCTCATTTCGTCACAACTCTAAAAATTGGTGCTAATATCAATATAGGTAAACGAAGAAAAAGTAAGCTATTCCGATCTCGAGTAACCCATTTTAAGGGGTGGAAAAGGGGTTAAACGTTCCAAATGAGGAACATTCGAATGTCCCACTTCCGAGATGGCCAACATTTTGAAAATTGGCTTAAATACCAACAATGCTAAACATAGAAAAAGCATGCTAATCCGATCTCGGTTAACCCACTTTAAGGGGTCGAAAAGGGGTTAAACATTCCAAACGAAGGATATTCGAATGTACCACTTCCCACATGTCCACAACTCTTAAAATTGGTGCAAATGTCGACATAGGCAAACATAGAAAAATTAAGCTATTCCTATCTCGATTAACCCCCTTTAAGAGGTCGAAAAGGGGCTAAACGTTCCAAACGAGGGATATTCGAATGTCCTACTTCCCATTTCATCACAACTCTGAAAACTGATGCAAGTATCAACAAAAACAAAAGTAAAAAAAGTAAGCTATTACGATCTCTATTTACCCACTCTAAGGGGTTTAAAAGAAGCTAAACGTTCCAAACCAGAGATATTCGAATGTCCTACTTCTCATTTCGTCACAACTCTAAAAATTGGTACAAATATCAACAATGGTAAACATAGAAAAAGTAACCTATTCCGATCTCGATTAACCCACTTTAAGTGCTCGAAAAGAGGTTAAACGTTCCAAACGAGGAATATTCGAATGTCCTACTTCTCATTTCGCCACAACTCTAAAAAATGGTGCGAATATCAATAAAGGTAAACGAAGAAAAAGTAAGCTATTCCGATCTCGATTAACCCACTTTAAGGGGTTAAACGTTCCAAACGAGGAACATTCGAATGTCCCACTTCCGACATGGCCATAATTTTGAAAATTGGCTTAAATACCAACAATGCTAAACATAGAAAAAGCATGCTAATCCGATCTCGGTTAACCCACTTTAAGGGGTCGAAAAGGGGTTAAACGTTCCAAACGAGGGATATTCGAATGTCCTACTTCCCATTTCGTCACAACTCTGAAAACTGATGCAAGTATCAACAAAAACAAAAGTAAAAAAAGTAAGCTATTCCGATCTCTATTAACCCACTCTAAGAGGTCTAAAAGGGGTTAAACGTTCCAAACGAGGGATATTCAAATGTACCACTTCCCATATGGTCACAACTCTAAAAATTGGTACAAATGTCATCAATGGTAAACATAGAAAAAGTAAGCTATTCCGATCTCGATTAACCCACTTTAAGAGGTCAAAAAGGGGTTAAACGTTCCAAACGAGCGATATAATCGAATGTCCTACTTCTCATATTGTCACAACTCTGAAAACTGGTGTGAATATCAATAAAGACAAAAGCAGAAAAAGTAAGCTATTCCGATCTCGGGTGGATCAATGGGTGGAAAAGGGGTTAAAACGTTCCAACCGAGGAATATTCGAATGTACCACTTCCCATATATGGTCACAACTCTAAAAATTGGTAAAAATATCAACAAAGACAAACATAGAAAAGTTAAGCTATTCCGAGCTTGATTAACCCACTTTAAGGGGTGGAAAATGGGTTAAACATTCTAAACTCGAATATCCCACTTCCCATATAGTCGCAACTTTGAAAATTGGTAGGAATGTCAATAAAGATAAACGTAGAAAAAGTGAGCCATTCAAATCTGGATTAACCCTCTTAAGGTTTGCAAAAGGCGTTAAACGTTCCAAACTAGGGATATTCGAATGTCCCACTTCCCATTTGGTCACAACTCGAAAAATTGGTACAAATGTCAAAAAAGATTAAACATAGAAAAAGTACGCTATTCCGTTCTCGATTAACCAACTTTAATGGGTCGAAAAGGGGTTAAATTTTCCAAACGATGGATATCCGAATGTTCCTCTTCCAATGTAGTCATATTTCTGATATTTGGTGCAAATGTTAAAAGGGCAAATGTTAAAAAAATAAGTCATTCCAATATCGATTAACGAATTTTTAAGGGATGAAAAGTCGACGCAACATTGAAACTATACGAGGATTAACTTAATGTCTTAATTCCAATACAGCTACTACTTTGAAATTTAGAACTAAGAGCAAACATAAACACAATAAAGTATTCCAATTTACTATTCACAATTATAAATTTCGTTTAAAATATCAACAAAGGAAAGTTCCTATTTTGATAAATCAATTTGTCGGGATCGAAATGGGAGCAAACTTCTGAAGTGTAGAATACATGAATGTCTTTTGATCGCTAAAATGCTAATGGTAAAATTTCGTAGCGCAGCATGGGTATTCAGCTAGTTTATTCTAAATGAAGGATGAAAATATACAAACGGTAAATGACACAAATCCACGTCAGTATTATAGTTAATTGAAAGTTGTGCGATGTTCTACACTCCTAGTTTTAATTATAACAAAAAACTATACCTGTTACCTACCCGATAAGGAAATAATCTGTTTGACATATGTATACCCCTTTACATTTAGATTTTTTTTTGTGTGTCCAATTTTACTGGTGTATACACATATGTAATACTAGCTGAATACCCGTGCTGCACTACGAAATTTTACCCATGTGCCTTTTAGAAATCAAAAGACATTCATGTATTAAACACTTCAGACTTTTGCTTCCATTTCGATTCCGACAATTTGAATTATCAAAATGGGAATTTTCCTTCGTTGAAATTTGTTCCTTAATTTATAATTGAGAATATATTGGAATTGAGACATTTGAATATACCTCATATGGAACGTTTAACCTCTTTTGGTTCTTTTTAATAATTTTCACTAATAACTAATTTTTTCTACATTCTTCTTAACATTTGCACCAAATATCAGAATTGTGACAACATTGGAAATGGGTCATTCGGATATCCCTCATTTGGAACGTTTAACTTCTTTTCCACCACTTAAAGAGGGTTAATCGTGATCGGAATATCTTTTTCTATGTTTGGCTTTGTTGTCATTTGCACCAATTTGCATTGTTGTGACCATGTGGGAAATGAGACATTCGAATATCCCTCGTTTGAGACTTTTAACCCCTTTTCCACTCCTTAAAGGGGGTAATCGAGATCGGAATAACTTACTTTTTCTATGTTTACCATTGTTGACATTTGTGCCGATTTTCGGATTTGTGACTATGTGGGAAGTGGGAAAATTAGTGATGAGTGAGTCAGTGAGGGCTTTGCCTTATATATATTATTGTTAATAGCACGAGTTAAAATCAGACGGAAAATATTCAACTCAAGCGGTTAAAACGAAAACAACTTTATTATCACAAAAGCATACTCAAAGCGTTCTCTTCGCTAAAAAGAATCGAACTGAACCCTTTTTATAAACATTAGAAGTTGCCACACGGCGATCACAAATATGAGCAATTCTTTGAGGCTTGTGCAATGACAACATACTCCCACCTTAAGTTAATGCAGCTGAACAAATTAACTTAACTACTTCATTAAATACAGAATATGACAATTTAAACATGCAAGATAAAATTCTTCAAAAGTTGCATTTACATATAACATTAAAAAAAATTAAACTACTGGTTTCTCAAATTTAAAATCCTAAAGACCAAGTCTCTCAGGTACTTTAATTCTACGACCAAATTTAGACAGTCTAATTGCAGCTTGTTCGGTTTTCACTGGACTAACCTCTGGGTCTTGCAAACAACTACTATCCCTTCGCTCAATCGGTTCTTCAAGTGACGGTTTATCATCCACGATCTGTCGTTCCATATTTTGGAGTGGGTACAGCCTTTGAATTGGCCGAAGCAAAAGTCCCTTTTGGGTTCCGAGACGTACCAATCTGGTTTTGCCATCCTTTCCAGGAAGTAGCTCGACAACTCTTGCAAGTGGCCAGTCACACCGTTTCTTGTTGTCACAACCCACTAACACTATTTCATTTAACGAAATGTCTCTAGTTTTGTGTTTTTGCACTTGCATTTTTAACTGCGCGAGATATTCAATTCTGAATCTCTTTAATAATTGCTCCCTCAATCTTGCCCTATACCGTAATCTCTTGTCAAGGTTCTCACTTTCTATCATATTTAAATCCGGTACTCCCACTTCATCCATATCCTTGAGAAACATATCTGGAGTAAGTGGTTCGAGCTCCGCAGGATTTTCCGTCACCACCATCAACGGTCGTTTATTGACTGTAGCTTCGCAATCACATAAGATGGTTTGCATTTCTTTGTAACTTAGAACAGCATTTCCAAGTACTCTTCTTAGTAGTTGCTTTAGAACGCCTACCAGTCGCTCATACCAACCTCCCCACCAGGGTGATGAAGGAGGGTTAAACTTCCACTGAATCTTGCTTATAGTACTGTAGGATTCTATTTTGTTTATTCTTGTTTCTAAACAGTCGTTTAGTGAAGAATTGCCAGGTAACTTAGTTGAGGAGTCGAACACGGGACGTACTTTGGTCGTGCCATGTTCCTTTACAACTGGTCGATGAGCTAAATAATGTCCAGGCTCGGACATTTCATCTTGTGAAACTTGCTCTATTATACCTTCTTGTAACCATTCATCAAACACTTTTGTTATCTAGTCATACAGGCATATCTTTTTAGTTTTTGACAGGTGGATTCTAATCTATTCGCAGCCAAATTATAGTTTTCAGGAAGAGGTTGGTGACCCTCTTTCCACGGCATATGAACTTCGTATCTTCCATCTTTACCCTGATGAACAGTCTCTTCAAAATGCTGTAAAATTGCTTGTTTCTTTTCTTCGGCACTTTTCTGTTCCACAGGATCTCTAATACCCAACATCTCCAAATTCCACAAATTTAAAATATTGACATGTTCAACAAACATCGTTGTTACGGTTGAGCTAATTTTCTCCCTCTTCTGGGTTTCAGGAACTTTTCCCATTAGCGTCCATAATAGTTTGGTTTCCATAGCAACTAAACCATTTTTCAATTCCTTTCTTTGTCCAGTGAATAGCTTCCCTGCTACATCAGCGCCAATGAGAACTTCGATAGGACCAGGTGTCCTCTGTACGTGAGTCAGAGTAATGTCCTATGACTTTAGTTCTCGTATCCAAGATCCATTGCCAATAGAAAGAATATCACCACAAATAATACTTTGATTCAGTGCTTCCAAGGTACATTGATATCTATCATCTAAACTGCCCAAATATATACGGTAGCATTTGTGTTGACAGGCTTTGGAAATCTCTCCACCGAATAATCTGTGACTCAACAACTCCTCTTTTATAGGTTCATAGCCCATTTCTACGGCAGTTGACTTTAAGATGTACGACTTTTGTGCTCCTGTATCAATTATTGCACGAACTCGTTTATTCATTTGCCTAAATTCCTTAAATTTACAACTAGAGTTTGTAAGAAAACATCAGGGCTTCTCAAAGAACTAGTGTGCAATGATTTCACAGACTGGTCTGCGACTTTTGCCGGTGCAAACTCTGTTTCATTTACCAATTTTCCTTCATTTCTCACAGAATTATTTTTAAGTAAATCCGCGCACATTATTGTAAAATGCTTCTTTTGGCACATAAAACATTTATAACCGTAACCTCACAATTCCTGCTAGTATGGTCAGGAACAAGGCAAGAAAAACAACACCGTTTATCAGAAAGAACCTTTCTTTTTTGTGCAAATGACATGTCTCTAGCTTTAAAGCATTCATTATTAAAATGTTTTCCATCGCAAAAGCAACATAATCTATTTACCTTGATTTCCTTCGCAGCAAATAAATCCGTGGCAGTAGAAATACTTTCATCGTGCTTCTGGTAGATTTTCCTTTCAGTAGGTTTTTTGAACCGCTTTGTATCAAAACCCTCAGCTGCAATACTAATTCTTTCTTCATTCAAGATTTCATGCCGTATAAATTTCATCAGGTCTTTGAGTCGATCTTTTAGTGCTCTATCAACAGACTGCCTCTGCCAAATTCTTAACAAATCTTCAGGAATACTCGATTCCACTAAAGGAAAAAGCATAGCATCATACATTTCTGTGACAACACCTAAGCTATCCAAGGCCCTCAAATGGAATTCAAGCCTGTCATATAGCGAAGAAAGTGAACACGCAGATCTTGAATTAGCATTCTGCATAACTAGTGACAAAAGTTCTCGTATATAAACTTCAACTAACATATCCCTTTGGCCAAATCGTTCTTTTAAACTTTGTATTACCTTAGGATAGTTTTCTGCAGTTGCCGGGTAACTTTCCACCATCTCCTTGGCTCGAGAATCAGGCGACGTAGATTGCAACAGATACTGAAACTTATCTGAAGGATCAATATTGTCATCTTCGTCTATCTTTCTAAATTGTGACCAAAATGGTAGCCAGTCTTTAATATTTCAGTTAAAACTTCTCAGCTCAAGTTTTGGAAGCTTGAATTTTCTTTTCCCATTTTCAACTTCCACGACACTTCCTGCAGAGGTTTAATTCTTCTTCATCTCGATTAGAGTTCTAGCTTTAAAATATCTTGTCAAATAATTTTTACAGGATTTGCTTTCAATTTCCAATTCTTCTTTGGACTTGTTATCTTCTAACATGAATTCAAAAACTCTAGTATCTAGGTTCTGCATTTCCTCGAACTTAACCCTTAAAATTTCGAGCTTCGAAATAACATCAATTTTTATTTCGGCAGATTCCCTGTCTATTTGCAATATCACATCGTTAAACAACTGCGTAAATGCTCTTCGAATTATTATCCGACTTTTAATAACTGAATCCATGTCTCGAGCTTTACGTATGGGCGCCAAATATTGTTAATAGCACGAGTTAAAATCAGAAGGAAAATATTCAACGCAAGCGGTTAAAACGAAAACCACTTTATTATCACAAAAGCATACTCAAAGCGTTCTCTTCGCTAAAAAGAATTGAACTGAACCCTTTTTATAAACATTAGAAGTTGCCACACAGCGATCACAAATATGAGCAATTCTGTGAGGCTTGTGCAATGACAACATATATAGAGATATATTCACTTGAACAAATTTGGTTGATTTTAGATACTTTACTTTTCATATTTTGTTCTCAATTTTGACATATTTTATTATTTTAAATGACTTAATAAATCACACATATAAATTGCATAAAATATAAAATTTGTATTAACATCACATATTTATCTTCAATGTATTACAAGTAGTATGTAGTTTTTCAAATATATTAATTTTGTATTAGATACAAATTTTCTTACCTTAAATAAATCCGAACTAGGTACCCTTTTCAAACGAAAATCAAGATAAAATGTCTGGAGTTTTTCAAAAGTATCACTCTTTTCAGGTCATATTGCTAGAGGGTAAGAAAATATTTTATTCCAGTTCAAAACTTTTCTTCTATGAAGATATTTTTATGCTAACGAAGTATACATTAAGAGTTCCTGATAATTGAATTATCCAAGCATTTTCAAAAATGAAAGATTATTACACAATCTTCCCTAAGGGAAGAATATCATCTTTTTAATAATAATAAAAAAAAAATACATCATTATTTTACATTTCTGTACAAGCTGAAATTGAATTTGATACATTTTGCTTGTCATGAAGATTTTGAGTGAATTCAACTCGGAACTCGGCATATCGGATACAAATTTCTAATTTTCTTAAGAAAATAGATCACACAATATATCCTACTTTTCAGTATTAAAGTTGAATGTATTGTGATCTGTTTTTTTTTTTTTTTTTTTTTTTTTTTTTTTTTTTTTAAAGAAAATCAGAAATATTTATCAAATGGAATCACTTTACTAGATGAATATGCTCAAAATGTTTAAAGTAAGCAAAATGTATAATATTTAATTTCAGTTCTTTTTTAAATGACAGTCAATCATCTAGGGTTTCGAGTTGTTATACTGCTTTTTAACACTCTTTATTTTTCTAGATTTAAGCTTCAATAAATCAGCACATTTAGAACATAATACATAGTATACTTTTTTAGTGGTTTTAACTCGTTATTGATGTTCGAGAGTTAAGAATTAGAATAATTAACGCTAAGTGATTTTTGTGATGGCTTGCGCATACACTTGTGAAGGATGTATTTTAATCTTATGTTTGGTGATATCTTAAGTTTATGAAATTGGTAATGAGTTTGATAATGTTTATAAATCTTCTTCATATGGATGCAATGAAAATATACAAAATTATGACAGATAATTTCTTAGAAATTACATAACGTACGTTCACTTTTTTTATGGTAACAATTACATTTTTTGAAAAGCACACACTTTTCAAATTTTAAAGTTTAATTACAAATAAAACATTAATATCACATTTTTAAGTTCAGTTGCAAACAAAACGCAATAAAACACTTTAAATAGATATAATAGATGAACCCTATAAAATTAAATATATATCAAATGATTGCACCAAAAATATTTACAATCATTATTAGCCACTACCAAAGTTAAAGTTGGTAATGAGAAAAACAGAAAATCAAAGAGTAAAACTCGCAATGACTTTTATAATATTCAAATAAAAATAAATCATTTTATAATGTAATATAATCTTAAAGAAAGCATTTTAGGATTTAAACATCAGATATTATAGTAATAAATAGAACAATTTAATATACTTGAAAACAAGTACATCAAATATTTTACAAGAAATTGATAAATCTAATTTGGATTTTGCTTCAAGTAACGTAGTATGTAAAGATTTTAAAAACTGCAAATTTTAATCTAAGTTCATTATTTCTTATTTCTGTAATTTTAGATTTGGTTGATCTCATTTTGTTTGAATGTATGTACTCCTAGACCAGGGACAAATTTAGTATACAATAAATATTATGCTTACTACTTAGTTAAACAATTTGTTTGAATTTATATACACTAGTTAATTTGTGGATTTCTTATTAGCTACTTTATTATCTTAACGCAGCTAATAAAAATTACTATGATTGCTAAAATGCGCCAGTAAAATTAAAAAAAAGGATAAAATGTAATATTTCGTATTCCCATATTTTAAGAACATGATATATTGAGGACATTGTAATGAGTAAATATTTAATTATTTGTAATTGTTTCTAACAGATTTTAAATACTTTATTGGTTTGATAAAATTCTATGCTAAATCAAAGCATGTGCTTTGTATATAGATTAACATAATTTTTTTTTTTTTAATTGAGAGATACAAAACTCGAAAGCAAGAACTAATAAAATTCCATATTTTTGCTGTATTTAGCTGGTACAGTAATTTTCTAAATTATAAATGACTCTCTGAAAAAAACAAAAAGAAAAACGTATATATTTTGGCAGACAAATAACGTATTAAAGATTCTATAACAGCTTATAGACCGTTAAAGATTACGTATCGTGCACTAAATTTAATTTGTATCTAGGTGATGTGTGCCGGTAACATTGAATTCAGAACACTACGATCTGTTTCCGTTAATTTGGCATTAATGCGTTCTCGATAGGACATTTCACAAACCGATGCGGAGCATCCCATTTATAATTTACGCCATTTCTAGCCTTTGGAACAGCATCCATCGTTTAGTTTCCTAGTACAGAGCCATAATTTGCGTTAATTGAAGAAACTTGAATACGACATCGAATTAAATGTTTTGTTGAATTTCCATCGATTAGATGCAGAGCTGGGCGGATGTTATTGATGTCGATGGTGGTCTTAGATAAACTGATTAAGAATGTGGGTGTGTGTTTGAAGGTTAAGGGTGAAGTTGTCTATGGTGAGTAGGTAGAGAGGTTCGCTGTTTGTAATGTGTATATTAGGGATTCGATTTAGACAACATTTCGAAACTGAAAACGTTCGACCCCCCCCCCCCCTTCTCCCCAACACTTTGATTAAGACCTTGAATATGGAATGAGAATTATATTAGACAATTTCTATTTCTTTCCAGTATAACAGATATTTTCACAATACAGAAAACATACTGCACTGCATGATGAATGATGATAGAATATCATTAGCCTTCAAAAATCAATGTGGAAGAAGTAACAAATAAGGAAAATGAGATCAAAACTTACTCCAGCCCTTCTTAAATTACAAAGCTGAGATTTATATTGATATTCTAGAATGGAGTAATTTTGCTGTAACAACAAAGCCAACAATAATTTGCGAGCGTGCTGTCTGACGATAATTTGGAGAGAATTGCTAAAGATGAAGAATATGAAGATTTGGATCTTTATATTCTAAAGTTTTTTTGCCATACACGTACGTCAAAAGGATTGTCAAAACAGCATTAAAAGCCTAAAAAAAGTGTGCGGCAAGAAAATATAACATGGAAATCGGATTCAAAATTGAATAAAAAAGTTAGGTAACGAATTTTAATACTAAATCAAATCCTCGCGTAAATCAAACATAAATCGGAAATTTATCATTGAAACTTTTGATCAAGTGTTCCGGCTAGTAAATAAAATTTGGTTCATATCAGGGTTTTAAAATCAAAATTTAAGTTTGAGAGATATTCAGATTCAAAAAACTGTCTTCAACAACAAAATCATTCGCTTATCAAAAATTTAAAATCCTGGATATTTCGAAATCATAGATAGGACTTTTAAAAATTGTAATATAATATATATAGATATTTTATTCCATATTCAGGGTCCAAAAAGACAATTTTTGAGGAGTCTGGCGTTTCTATATATTTGAAACTTGTCTTGAACCACAAAATCTAGTTTTTAGATAAACAAAAAATGAAATTTCGAATTAAGTACTTTAAAGATGCCTAATTAGAAAAAGTTTTTCATTCTATATTTAGGGTTCTAAAATGAAACTTTTCAGGGATCAAACTTTTTCAGCTGCTTCGAAAATTTGTCTAAATTGAAGAATTCGAGACACATTTTTTATATGATAAAGGCCAAAATAGAGCACCTGAAAAATCGGGAAGTCTCGTACATTTGATAATGTAACGTTGCAATTTTTACAGAAAATTTTAAGAAGAAATATGTTTTTTAAATACAAATAAAATATTATTAGTTTTTCTATGAACAGATGACTAAATAACAATGAAACGATGTTCAAAAACTCTCTTCAACAACAAAATCTAATTTCTTGTCGAAAATATCAAAAGCTGGACATTTCGAAATCTGAGATGGGACATTTAAAATTTGTCAAAATGAAGAAATATTTCACACCATATTCAGGGTCTTTAAAGAAAATTATTGAGGGTTCAGGCATTTTCCTATTTGAAACCTATCTTGAAGAACAAAATCTAATTGACAAACAAAAAATGCAATATCGAAATGAGTATTAGATACTTAAAAAATGCCTAATTTAAAAATGTTTATTCATTCTATAATCAGGGTTCTAAAATGAAACTTTTCAGGGATCTGACGTTTTCAGTTTCGAAAATTAGTCTAAATCATTGAAGAATTCGAGACCATTTTTCTATATACTAGATGTTAAAATAGTGCATTTGAAAAATCGAGAAGTCACGTACGTTTGATGATGTAACGATGTGATTTTCCTAGAAAATCTCACGAAGAAATATAGTTTTTTTTTTAGGGGAGATAATAGTCCCGGACAACCAAATCATTCGAATTTTCATTCAACTTTAACGTGCTCTAAATTATTTAGAATGCAATACTTTAATTTAGTTTTTGACAGTCAATAATTACATATTTGTTATGATTATCCCTCTGATAATTGTATTGTATTTTATACATTTTTTAAGTAATAACCCTATAATCAGACTTAGAATTTTAAAATTACTTTATGCCAACCTTTGATTACATAAACTTTTTAGAATAAATGTACAATAAATTTACATAAATATTTTACAAAATGCATATAAACTCTCTATTTCAAACAGTGAACCCATTTTTTTACCTAATGTATCTTTAGAATTATATTTAAAGTATAGTTGGAGTATACAAAAATTTTCATTTTTCACAACTCAAAATATCACATAAAATATTTATTTTTCCTAATTTAAGAAATATTTTGGGTTCACTAGATAGATCTTGTGTATTTTCATTATCATGGAAAAATTAAAATTAAAATATTCAATAGAATTGGAGAAAGGTGTACCTAACCAAAAATTGCCATTGAAATTCTAAGTCTCAAATCTAGTATTATTACATAAAGTTTACATAAAAATAAAAATAAATAAAATAAAAATAAATAAATTAAAAATTGGAAGTGTAACATTCATAACACATAGGTTATTATTGCCGATGCCAAAAATTAATTAAAAATATTGCATTTTAAATAACTTAGGGAACTTTTTAAATTGAATGAAAATATGACTGATTTGATTGTTAGGGATTCTTCCCTTAACACAAGTAATAAATTATTAGTTTTTCTATCAACAGATGGCTGTATAAAAGTTTTTAAATTTTATTTTTCCTAATACTACTTCGCATTGTTCTTACTGACTTTTTCAAAGCATGAAAATATTATTCTGCATTATTATGCAGGCATGATGACATTATTATGAAATGATATCGTCTATATTTGCAGGCTTTTTATGTGGGTATTAATAATCTTTTTAAAGAAACATTAAATGCATTAAAAATCAATGCTTCAAATATTTATATTCTTTTCCTTATACGTAAGATTATTTAAAAAAGAAAAAGGGGAAAAAAATAGTATAGAATGAATGAAACATTACACGAGTAGTTGAAGGAAAAATAAATCTTCGTTTGTTACTATCCATTCTCTCGGCCCTTTTTCTATCGTATTTAAGTTTGTTAGAAAAAAATAAAGAAATAGTGAAACTAATAAGAAATGCATTTTTTACTTTTGGTATTGGATAACGAAGATTAGAGATCTTTTTATTTTATCCCATATTCTCAGAAGAGTGTATGAAACGATGTATTTAAACTTGTTTAGTTTTGAAGTATTACGCGAGAAACATCAAGATTAGTTATAACAAAGTTACTTACTAAGTATGTTATAAAAATAAAATTAAAAAATGTATAGTACAGTATTCAGCAAAAATAATAATCTTGAATGATTCTTGTTATTCTAAATTTTTGTTTCTGACCTTCATCTCACATTGTTCATTACAAAAAAACGATTTTTTTAAAATTGGTCTGACACTTCACTTGCTAATGTTTCAAACTAAAGCAATTTTCAATTAGTTTAGTTTCGGATATTTACTATTACAAGGCTTTATATTTTCTTTCCAAAAAACCCCCAAAAAAACAAACAAAAAACCTTCCTATCTCCAATTTATTATTGCCTTATTCAGTCCACCTAACGGTTGTGTGGTTAGCGCTCTGGTCTTGCACGCCAAAGGAGCCTGCTTCGAATCCTGGAGGTAGGCATGGATGTTTGTTGTGGTTCGGAATCTACTTTAAACTGAATATCCTAGGCTGATTAGTAGTTATTGTGCACAAAAATAGGTCGTTGAGCGTATAAACCAAACTAAAAAAGCCTTATTCAGTTAAAGATAGTTTACTGTCTTCCCAAACAATGAGTGAGGGTTTCTAAATAAGTTTAAACGGACATGGATTAAGCAAAATGTTTTTAAAATGACATATGAAGAAAAAATGTCTTTTTGAGTTAGCGCAATACATATTTTGATTACATTAATTATTGTTGAATATCCAGGATAATACATATTACCTCATTATAATGATATGAAACACAAAATAATTATGGACAATGGGCTGAATCTGAAATTCAATCTCCTAACTCTCGATATGCCTATACATTAATTCTTAATTCGTATTAGTTATGGTTATGAGACATACTAAGTTTGTGATATAGACGATTTTAATTCAATTGCCTACTTATAAATCGAATTCATCTTTATTAGAGAGATAACGATTCCATTAAGTATTTTTTTTTCTAGAAGTTCGTGGCCAAAGATCCAATTTCATTTTAACTGACAGATCACTTCCAAGTTGCTTTCAAAAAATGGTTGTTTGCTGAGAATCTTCAAGGTGAATTAAAAGCGACTTAATTAAATCTTTAATTGGTTTTCTAAAAAAAGCCATTTGATTAGAAGTGTCTGTTTTCAAACTCTTCTTTTCACAAAGTTTTCATTATTTGAATTTATTTATTCTAAAGACCGTAAAAAACTGAATTTGTGTTACTTCAGCAGAAAGCAATGAAGATTATCTAACATTTTCGTGCTAGGAATTCTTCTTTGAGTTTGAATTTTCTTTTCTTTATGAGCGTTGTCTTTTTATGATGAAACTCTAAGTTTTTCTTCGTACTTTTCGTGTTTATTTCTTGTAGACATTGAAAAATTTTAGTAAGAAGACTAAAAAGCATAAATACATTTTTAACACATCGTCATCCAACGACGGCTTACAAGATTATCTTTCTAAAGGTTACACTCTATGATTAGAACGTATTACTTTTCACATTTTCTACCTTAATATGTATTAGAAAACATACACTCTTTACTATTCTTTGAATAGCTCCTTCTTAAATTTTTGGGTGCTGCCATATAAATATAATTTTTATTCAAACTGGCTCAATGTTATTTAGTATAAGCTTTTCGAGATTGAACTTGGAAGTACTGGATTTCCGATGTTTAATACAAGCTAAGATTCAATTACTCTTTACAAGAAGTACCACCACTGTGTAAAATATGTCTTATTATTGTGCAACTTAATTTGTTTTGTAATTTCATATTTTTATGTAAGAAGTTATTATGCATTATGTGCTAATGTTCTGATTTTTTTTTAATTCTTATAATGGTACACGCCACCAGCCAAGAGCTACGTCTATCTAGAAATCCTTAAAAGTTATTCAAAATTTTAGTCATTTACGGTAATTAATTGATACTTTGTGGCGTAAAAAATTTCTAACATATTTAATATATAATCAATTATAAAACAGATAAACCAAGATCTACTAAACCCAGTATAAAATGATTATTGATAATGCTTTAATCAATGTACCTATTAGATTAAAAAACTAAATAAAAAAAATCTTCTTTTATTTATTATAATATTTATTATAATATTTTTTATGAATAATATATATATATATAGCTTCTTATATCAGTACAAACTGATAACCTAGAAAGGTATAGTGATTGTTACCCAGAGATTTTCTGCAGCATAATAATAAATTGGACCAGATTTATTGTGCATTGACCATTTTCTATTATCACAATTTTACAAAGTGGAGTTCATACACGTTTTATTTCAGTATATAAGGCCTGAAACCAAGCATGTACTATGTTTTGATATTTAATAACTGAAATCTTTCCAGGTAGACACATATAACAAATATGGTTTAGCAACAATGTGCAAAACCTGAATTCTGAATATCCGATTTATAATACAATGACTATATGTCAATAAAAGTTGTGAATGTGACTTTAAACCTGTTCCAGTTGTAGTTTTAGGCTGAATTTTAACGCAATCCTACCAACCTGAAATGACACCTTTCAACAACTGCTATGTGACAAATGTCTATAGCATTTATAGTTTAAGCCTAACGAATTTACTATCGAAATCCAGTCTTCGTTTCCTGAACTTTCAGTTAACTTTTGGAATGGGAATCCATATCGAAATTACCTTTCGTTAGACAGATCACTCGTGTTTATAGCATTTTTACTTTCAATTACCCATATGTAACATAGATTAATGAAAGTATTGTTTTCGGCCAATATATATATTTTTTTATTTCTTTACACTTTTAGATCCTGACTTAAAAAAATGGTATAGAAAAAATGTGTGTTTGTCCGTATGTCGTGGACAGCATAACTTTCAAATGAACTGACGTACGATGTTATAATTTGGTGCACGGGTTAGTGGTGGCCATAGGACCTTCCCTTAAGGTTTTAGTCAAGATTGCACATGCGCATAACTAAAAAATCATGTTTTTCAGCAATTGCTAAAAAACGCTTCTAATGATTTAGATAAAAATTTCTATGGTAATGCCTCTTAAGGTATTCTAAATATCACCACCTCCGAAATTCCCATGAAAATGCTATAAAGTTGTAAAATGTGGAAAACGAATGTTCATACATGTTCACAAATTTAACACAGAGTTGTCTTCTTTTGAGCAAAGCTCATCAACAACCGTGTTTCTAATCTCTTCTGTTTCGCTTACAAGAAAGGACAATATGAGAATGAACGAAAAGTATATCGCCAAGCTCGCCATTTTGGTGCTTTTTTTTTGCCCATTTAAGCCTTATCGTCAAAAATATCATTACACTTGCAATTTGTTTAAGTGAATAAAATATAAAAATGGTAATAATACCATTTCGTCAAATTTAAAAGTAGTGATCAGAATTATAGAGTAATTGAAAGTTGTGAGTAGTCTCACACCCCTAGTTTTTCTAGTAAGGACTTACATTTGGTGTACAGAACCTTTGCATAACCTTCTCAATACATTAATGTTGTGTAGTAGAACGTAAAAGGTAGAGACGTTGACTCATGATACAACTGATAAAAAAAAAAAAAAAAAAAACGATTCCGGGACTCTGCTGAACACAGATTGTTTTAAAGTCATGCTGCTTGGTTACAGATTCGCTTCTCCGATAAAAACAAAACAACTTCTGGTTTTCACGCTACAAAATTGGAGAAGTAGAAATCTATTGGGGAAAGTTCCTTTCTTAATAAATATTGAATAGTTCTGCGGCATGCAAGAGGTACGTTAAAAGTAGAACTCTCCTTTGTTTGCTTTGTTGGCGCGTGTTTTGGCGGAATTCCCAAACGGATTACGCTCCAAAGTAAGACCCTCTCCTTCATTGCATTAAAACCTTCCGACACGTAATCCATGCCAAACAAAGAGAATCGCTGATGAATTAGCTAATTCTGTTTGCCAAGGGTAATACATCATTCTCGTGGGCTAATGCTTTCATGGAGCACCCATGGGCATCTGACATTGTCTCAGTATAAAGTGGATTTGCAAGATATGGAGATGGCAGGATTCCGTTTAGATGAGGAATGGAGATACAAGTGGAATCAGGTATTAACAAAAAGTTTAAGAACTGGATGAGTAAATTACTTAAATATGAATAGATATAAATTTTGAATAGTGTGGATTTCGGGCATTCATTTATTTAGTTTAAGCAAGTACTTAAAAATTAGTTGGACTATTGTATCCCTAATTTGTTAGTAATTCAAATATCCTTAATTTGTTAGTAATTCAAGTATCCCCAATTTTTTAGTAATTCAGATATCTCCAATTTGTTAGTAATCGGGGACATTTGAAATATACATCTGAAATGAATATGAAATAAATGGCTGAAAACAAAAATCATTATTTTTATGTTGAAATGACTTGAAAATTATATGAAATTTACTGACAAAATTTTTGACAAAATTATGAAAATTACATGAAAACTATGGCTTGAAAATTATTGCATGAAAAATATATAGACTGTTTATCGGTTTTGCAAAAATTATTTTAGCACTGCGGAATCGGAAAATATGTACTGCTGTGAAAATCTCTTGACTTTTTTTACAATATAAAACTATTAGTTCTGTTTAAATTCGATTTGGGAAATGTTTGTTTTTGGTCCCATTATTTTATTTGTTTACATTAAAAAAAAACCTCTCTTATTTAGTTCATTTAGAGTGAATTTTGGCAATATTTACTAAAAATATTTATTCAGACTGGCATAGCCTTTATATAATATTATAATTTTAATATAATCTAGAGGTTGGAATTTAATTTCTGTAACTTTTCAGAACGGTCAATTGGAGTAATTTTGGGACACTTTTTCAGGTTTTTATGACTTCAGTCAACATATAATAAGCTAGGTTGCTAAGACAATGGTATTATACGAAGCAAACATTTTTTTTTAATAGTCCTGATTTTAATCTACGATTAATTATACCCTCACAAAAATCCTTCATCTTTGACCTAATTTTACCTGTGATTTGGAATGATATTGGGACACTGTTTTTGCTTAGAAATATTAGGGAAAATCTATCAGTCTTATTGTTACAAAGATGTATTTTCATATGAATTTAAAACACATATTTTAAATCATTTATCAAGAGGTTTATATCTCGAAGATAAAATAGAGTAAGCTGATTGATTTTCTGAACGATTTCATCCTTCGAATAAAAAATTTCGTTCAGTTTAGTTGGCCATTTCCAGATTTGGTAAACTTCTTCATTCCGTAAATGAATATTTCATCCACATTTTTTATGTAAATGATCCTTCCCGGTTAAAGCTCACCGTCTTACATTAAAGAACATAGTCGCTTATCATGAGGTTATGGAGGATACTTAGATATTATGGAGGTGGCATTAATAGAGTGAGATGCTTTTCCAAATCTCTGAAAGCTTATCTTTCTTCTGAGCCTTTTAATGTAACTTTACACTCACATTATCGCTGCTGTTGGGAACATACTTGGTGCCATCTCTTCGTTTTTCCTGGCACAGTTGGCCTACTTGGGTATCCCAATATTTCCCCATTACGTACTCCAAATTTACAACTTTGTGGATAATCAAATTAAATAACAGAACTAAAAGTATAAACAGCATTCGAATTAGCTTTCAAATAATGTAATTTTAATTATACAGTCCTGTCAGTAGTAAAATGTTCCCAGTTTTTCGAGAGCGAAAGGAAAGTTTTAACACGAACAAAAAATTGCACAACAATTGAAAATAAAACAAAATGGATTGAAATTGGACCTCAATACATCTACAGTTTCAAATACTTGCTGCGACGTAGCAGAACATACCAGTGTCAGTTGAGGAGATTGGGTGTCAATTCATAAAATATGATGTTGGCGGGAAATTCAAACGTCAATTATGTAGCGATGTCTAAATTTTTAATACATTTATCAATTTAAATTTTTTTTTATATTATCTTTTACGTCAAAATATTGCCTTTTGCATAACTTGCTATTTATTTTAGTCATTCATTGGTTCTTTTATTTAAATAACTGTTCATTACTTGATAACGTACTAGTAACTTTTTTATATCTTAAATTTATTAACTGCTTTTTCGTAATATATTTAAAAAACACCACAACAACTGTTATCATTCATCTGAAAACATCCTGTCTCATAATAAGTAATTTATAATCATGACACAAAGTGATTGATTTGATACAATGCAATAATTTTAGTTATATAAATTATTCTTTAAAAATGTTAAATTCTGATTGTTCAATCTTTAGCCAAAGTCGGTAAAACTAATTGTTGTGATATATTTGGAAAATAATATCTATATATATATATATATTTAACTCAGTATCGATAATTTCGATACAAAGTATCATACATCCATACTTTACTTGAATAAAGAAACTTACAATTAATAGAAAGAGGATGAAAAGTGAATCAATTAAAAATGCTTTAATTTAAAATTTAGAGCTTAAAATCACTTAAGAGTGTTCAGAATCTCAACAACCTCACAATTAGAAAACCCATCCAACAATCAGCTAATCTATTTATTTCACACTTTTCACCCAACACAATAGCAATGCTATTTTGTATCATCCTTTAACAATCAAGACACAAAAGCAAACATTCTGCTGCTGTCACTTTCTCCTTTTCAATGGTTTAACATACAATTCAGGAGTCAACGGACAATTTTCCTTCGAACAAAGCGTTTTATCCGAAATCTTCCATTACTCGAAAACATTCAAGCTTCCTTCGCCCACTCCCCTACAACGGTTGTCACCACCACTTAGGAAATTCCAAAGCTTTCCCTTTGGCAATTTGCATAATACCGAAATTTCATTATAATGCCACTATCTGCGTTAGAATATCTATAATACCATGCTACGCCAGAGCTGCTTAGTATGAGAGATTTTACCTTCCACTAATGGAAAAATCAAGTTTAACACATTGTAAGGCGAGATTAGAATCACAGAATTGCGTTTGGTTAATTGAGATTTCGTCAAAGCTTGCCAAGTTTAAGTTATTTATGGCACACAAATGCTGGGCATATAATGGCATTTCATCTAAGATATCTGGAATATCAATGAAATGTAAGCAATTTAAGTATGCGAAACAGTCAAGCGGTTTTTTCAATTCTGGCTATGTAAAGAAATTAATTTTCAAGTACAATATTTTTTCAAAGTGATTATCCATAAACAATACTTTGATATAGATTATGGTTGGTTGTTTTCAGATTATCTGGCACCGTCAGCAACACGAGGGCTACAATGTGCCGAAAAATTTGTCATTTGACAAGCCAACATACATTTACAAACACCCATGCCTTACACTCGCTTTACTCGCTGTCTAGAATCTAGCACGCTAGCCACTATACCGTTTAGTTGGCTGATATAGATTATGAGTACATTCACAAGAGGAAATACTTAAGTCCGGGTAACTTTAGTACTTAGTATAATTTTTGACTTTTTTATTTCCTGCAAACAATTTTCTTCAAGAAATTGGATGCTATTGCCACTAGAGCATACTCTGTTATGTGAATGTGATGCTATTTCGTAGTGAACATTTGGCGTTGTAGTTGTACTGACGTCCAACGTTAGTCTATATGGTTTTTCTACCGTTGTTGTGGAGTTTTTCCTCAGTGTTAAAACTTTCACTTAACTTCGAAAAACTTAAAACTTTTTATTACCAGCAGGTATATGCATGTGTGTATTATTTGAGTACATTATTTAAAATCTACTTCAAGTGCTTCCTACAGATTTAATTGTTATTTATCTTAATAAATTCAATGTTTTAAATTTTCATAACCTAGTCGGGTAATATTGGGATACATAAACAAGAATACTGTGCTGTAAAACATGGATAATGAATAGCACCAAGTGTGCAAGTAGCAGAAGCGATGATACGAGTGCTGCTTTCGCTACAAGACACAGAAGATAGCGAAACTTTCAGTGGTTTGGAAGTATCAGTCCACTCCATTAACAACCCCTGCCTTCGCCATTTTCAAGTTATCACCAGAACATTATAGTGAGCAAAAACGTTCTGTGAAATACAAAGATGAGCTTTACCCAAGATGGATCATGATAAAGTAGAAAGGCGAAGACATTCTCATCTCTGTGATGAAGAAGTGTGCTCAAAACTGGAAATGACCAGCTGAACCCTACTAAATTTATTATTTGTAGAATGAAATAATCCAGAAAATCAAACAGCCTATTAAAGTAGACCTGCAGGAAATTTTCAAAGTTCAAGAAATAATTCCGACGTTTACAAATATGTTTTAAATTTATATGAGTGATTAATTTATGTTAAACTCTTTCGTACCATCCTATCACATTTTGTATACCCTCCCTAACTAGTCACGTTGTTTTAAATCATAATATTTTTAACCAATTCTGTAATTTAAAAAAAATTTCATAGTTGTTTAATACAAAGCCTCTTGATAAATAATCCACCTTCTTGACATTGAGGCGGATTGATTTTTCTCTAGAGTAAGCAACAACAGTACTGCCGCCAAGTTACCATAGTTCCCGGGGTAAGATTAAAGCAAAGTTAAGGGACTTTATGAAGGTATAATTGGTCGTAGAGTAAAATTATTTCCATATTTTGAATCATGTCGATTCATTAATTTGATGAAGATTAATTCCATATAAAACTATAGTCTCAGCAATCTAACGCATTATGTATTAGCAGGAGTCATAAAAAACAAAGTGTCGCAAAGTTACTCCTGTCTACTTTAGGTTATATGTTTTTGGTTTCTATTCAAATCAAATCTTAACTAAGTAATTGAACGATGAATAGGATACCAAATTTGGTTTCAAGTACATATTATCAAACTTTATAGAGACTGGTTAAAAGGAATTAATAGTTTTCTAATTAAAAGAAATTATGTGATTGAATAGTACGAACTACTGGAAATAATATAAATGTTTTCGGGAAGGGGACAAGGCTGAGAGATTTGTTTTAATGAATATTCCTGCTGTCTCTTCAGAAATACCTCAATTGAGTTTCTGAGTCTCTTGGAACTTATTTTTTTTACTTTCAATTACTCATATGTATTATACATAGGGTAGTGAAAGTATAGCATTCGGTCAACAAAAAAATCGATTTTTTTTTATTTCTCTACGTTTTGAAACACCCTGATTGCAAAAAAGTGATCCAGAAAAAATGTCTGTCTGTATGTGTGTCTGTGGTCAGCATAACTCCCGAACAAATTGACCTACGATGTTCAAATTTGGTATGAGGGTTGCTGGTGGCCATGGGACCTACTATAAGGTTTTCGTCAAAATCGCACATGCGCATAAGGTAGCTGCCATTGAAAAAATCATGTTTTTCAATGATTCTTAAAAACGGCTTCAACGATTTTGATAAAAAAAAAAACTAAAAAAAAAAAAAACGCTGTGCTAATGCCTCTTAAGGTGTTCTAAACATTCCCACCTCCGAAATTCACGTAAAAATGCTTTAAAAGTGTAAAAATTTGAAAAACGAATGCGTTCAACAAGAGTTCCTTTCATTGATCATACCTCATCAACGATCGTTTTTTCTTCTCCCCTCAATTTCCCTTTTAATAAAGGATAATATAAGGATTATCGAAAAGTACATCGCCAAAATCGCACCTTTTTTTAAAAGACCCATACAAGAATTATCGCAAAAAATAATACCTCCATACTGGCCTGTAATTGAAAATTGTGCGATGTCCACACCCCTAGTTAAGCTTTCATTTCCAAAAGTTTTGTAAAAATAGTTAAATTTTAATTAATTTGTCATAATACCTAGTTACACATAAAAACAAATAGTATAAGGCTTGACATTTTTGCCCTTCATATTATTAAATTAGAACACTTTATTTTTAAATGCCCTACTTATAAACTCTATCATGCATGTGACAAACTTCCAATCATACATATTTCAAATTTTTGCATTTATAAGCAAGCAAGCATTTTAATCTGGCAGTATAATTCTTTTTCAATCACCAAGTTACATAAAAGTATTTTACTTTGCACAATGTAATGTTGAAACCAAATGTATTTTCTAAACTTTCCTTCTTTGCAAACAATTCAACGATGCAATACCATTTAAACTCATCAGGAAGGATGTCAAGAACACCTTAAAAGTTCAGATTTAAAACTCTTCATCATTTCTGTTTGATGCTTCAACATGTTTGATAACAACGCAATCTCCATTTATTTTTTTACAGCAAGAAACTACCAAAAACTAATCAAACCTCCTTCTCCGTAATAATTTCCATATTTACCACTCACCAAAATATCTTAATATCTTTCATGAGGCCATCAAGTAACAGCAATTCCTTTTCCCCGTCAATTCCCAAAACTTCGCTGAGAAAGTTGTAAAATTTATCGACAGCACTGCCCCATTATGCGGGTGACACACTTACCCCCACCCCTCCAACCCTAAATAGTGGCTGAGACGAAAACAATGAGAATCGGCCCATAATAAATTGCATTGATATTCGATACTCGCAGGGATTGGAAAAGCAGAGACGTCAAAGGATATTGAGCAGGCTTCGCTTGAAAGTAATATTTCATGTTCGAGGTAGTCGGATATTTGATGGGCAGGTGCTTTTACGTGTTGAAGTTTGAAGTTGACGCACGGTCAGTCAGGATTGGAAATGTGTTATGATGGATATTTCGAATGTGAGGGACGTTGGATATTGATTGTGATATTTTTTAGTGTTAGATAATTGGTAATGTATCTATTCTTTTATTATATTTTATTGTGTATAATTTAGTTATAAATATCTTTTCTTGATATTTATTTCTGTATTTTGACGAATATTTCAAGTCAGACAAATATGGTATTTATTTAATATTTTTTTAGTATTTTAGAAATACTGTTATTGTTCGTGGTATAGAAATAACGTTGTATTCAGTTATATGAATAGTGTCATAGAAGTAGTATTATTTTTAGTGTAATATAAATAGTGCTATTTTTAGTGTTATAGAAATATTGTTACTTTTATTATAATAGAAAATGTAGTAATTTGTGTAGTTTATAAAAATATGCATACTTTATGAGGTATACTTTTGTGTAGTAAGTATCGTGATGTTTTTATGAATAAAACCTAATGCACAACTAGAACAGTTTTATAGACGGTTGGTGAGGTTAATTTACTGTTGGTACTTGATGAGAAAAATATCATACTAAACATTGAAATATTGTAGAAATACATTTCAGAAAAAAATCTGTTATTGAAACAGCAAGGTACCACGTTTTCTCGATAGAAAAGAGAAATAGTTTGATTTACTTCCTTGAAAGGAATCTGGTATTTGTCGAAGTTAGGTTGGATGTGTTCTTTATTTACTCTGTGGAGTGTAAGTTTCCTGTTGCAAGACTTTTTTCCTGATAATTTTCTAGGTGACATTCTGTTAGGAATTGGTCTTTAATATCTTCAAGAGGGCGGTTTCGAATGGAATGCAATTAGTTGTTTGTGTTTCTGAGAATAAGAAGACTTACTCATTTCTTCAGAACACAAATGTTTTATTGAATTCTTCCAATATTGGTAAACATTAAATATTGTATGCACATTCCAATGTATCTCAATATTTTGTAATTCATATTACAGCTTGATTTTTTTATTTCTTAAAGATATATATGAATGGTGAGAATTTGTTTTAATCTTTTAAAAAGAGCAAAGTAATCAGATAATTTAATTAGAATATATGTTAACTTTGAAATTCCTTATAACATGAAATCTAGCTATGTCATGTGGTATTTAAAGTCAAATTTTTAACTTCTTTTTGACCACGGAACTGTCTTAAAAATGGATACGTGTAATTTCCAGCGTATTTAAAAGACTAATATTTTGCATTTGTGGTAACGGGGCCATCACACCACTGCAACTACTGGAATATGATAACAGTGCAAATATATAACTTAACAAAAATTTAAAAAAATAAAAATAATAATAATAATAATAATAATAATAATAAAGCTTTTCTTAAACCACCTTCAGAATCTCAGTGAGTCCCTCAATCGTATCAAATCCAAGGAAAAACTTATCCATCAGAATGAATCTAACTCCATTTGATTATGAAGAGAAAATCGCTATTACGTCCTTTGAGAAAGGAATAGCTGAGTGTAGTTCGGAATTAATTTAACAAGATCTATTAAATTGTACAAGTTAACTTGCTTTACAATGACCTTTTGTATGTTGTTTCATACTGTGACATAAACTTAATGAGATTTCTTATTAATTTTAATAAATGTTGAATATATTAATATCCTATGCTAGTGAGAAAATTTTTAAATACTTACTTATGACACATTTAAATTAAATAGTTGTTCGAGGTACATATAAATTGTGGACATAGGGAAAATATAAACAAAAATAAAGTTTGTTAAACATGTAAATTACTTTCAACTTAAATCATAGATACGATGAAACCAGAAACAAGATAATGAATAACGATTTTTAGTAGACATTCATCCGAACCAGAATTGGCTGATGTAGAAAAAAGTAAACCTTTCTAAATATAAAATATATACTATGGAAGAATACTTCAAGAAATTAAAGTATAATATAATTTTGAATTATAATAACGCATTAGAAATTTTTATGTTTCAATTCGACGTGCAAAATATTTTATTGCTTGATAACTGAAAGTGTCCTTTTATTATATTTTGAAAAATTAAAGTGCTCGTTTTTCCTAATGATTCTTAAAAAACTCCACTTGAAACTGTGTAATGATCCTTGAAAAAACCTTATTTGTAATTTATTCTTTAAAAATATTGAACAAAAGAACCAGCAGTTTTAAATTCATAACTTTAATTATCCCAATTATCAAACTCTTCTATAAAAGGCATTTTGCAAATTGACTTTTTAAATATTTGTTAACATACAATAAATATATCAGCAATCTCAATACACCAATGTTTCTTTTCCTCGAGATGCCAACGCGAAAATCCCCCAAACCATCAGAGAAAGAAAAAAATCCCCAAAAAACGTCAATAAAAAGTTAACAAAAACAACCCATTTTGTTCCCACCCCCAAACACACACGACTACAAAATCAAATGGTGGGTTGAAAGTAGAACGCACCGTCGCACGTCCATTAATAACCAAACGCCATCATTTTTCAAAAAAGAGAGGGGAATTCAGATATTTTACTTTTTTCATTCTATTTTGCTTTTTAGAGAATTTTGTGTCTCCAAGGTTCCCCTTCATCTTTGGCATCTCCATAGAAAAAAGGCAGGAAGAAACGCTGCGAGATAAATTGAATTTGGGTACAATGAGAAGCGTCTGGATAAATGATCAGAGGGAATCGGACACGACGCGGTGAGAATTCAAAACTACAGAGAACAAAGTGTTTGTGGAAGGGAAAAAGAAAGTTGTGCACGAAAGAAGAGAGATAGATTGGTGTTGGATTCTTTCACGTTGGTGTGGGAAGTCAAAAATGCGTGCTTTTGAGATTTGCTTACACTCTAACGTTTGAAAAGTGAGATTTTTACAAAGTAACACTTTGATGTTTGTCAATGATAATTTTGAGGTGAAATAAGAACCTGTACATGTTTGGTCACAAATAGGCAGATGTTGTTTTGAGCAATCTGGACCTCGTAGAAATCTATAGTTTTTTATAAAATTTTGTGTACATAACACTGAGATCATGTTTAAATAACATCTTAAAAATAAACAATGAATTAAAATTTTAAAAATTAGATTACTTAAATAATTGGGTCAATTTTAGGAAATTTCACTCCAAGAACGATGATAGTGTTAAATATTCAAAATGTCCTTGAACTGGTTTCTTTTTAGTCTAAGCCAACCACTTTCCAAACGTTTAGCAAGAAAGTTAGTACATTTTTATATCGACAATTTAAAAATATCTCATATCTATCTGGTGTAAAAAATTTTGACTTCAGGTTTTTTTTTGTTTTTTTTTCTTCTTTAGATAGCGTTTCTTCATGCATCAATAGCACGTGGGAATGTTTTTTGAGGATAAGCTGATAGGAACAAGACATAAACAACGACCGTCATTTTAATTATTGCCATCCTGTATTTACACAAATAACTTATTGTGTTTTTCCATTTGTAAATTGAGGAAAAAATTCATAGTAATGTAATAAAATCTAATGTTGTAATTATAAGTATGGGCATTAGCTTTCTTACCTTCACTTGCTCAAAGTTTTTCTGTTCTAAAATATTCACTACAGGTTGTAAAAAAAAAAATATATATATATATATATATTTTTCAATCTAACTCAAAGTGAAACAATTTCAGGATTCTTATTGATTTAATTTCATAAGATTTCTTATTGACTTAATTTCATAAGAATTCTTTTTATTTCAAACTTTTATCTCAAAGGGTGGAATTGAATGATCATCATTGATTGATTTTGCATTTTCTTATCAAGTTTTAAACACCAAATATCAATTTTATTTTTTGATTGGGTAACACTATCAGTACTTAACACATATGCCTTCAAAAAAAAAAAAAAAAAAAAAACACCGAATTACATTACGTGTTATATTCGTTAGTGTTATCACTCCCTACGGTTTACTTCATCTTCTTCTTTCCATCTCCATTTTCATACATAAATAAACACTGAATCAATACCGACATCCACAAATGTCCAAATTCAAAATCATTCAGAATCCAAATCATCAATGTGTTGCCATTATGTTGAATTAATGAGACATTTTTATCCATTCAATCAGAAGCCAAAATGACAAACACCATATACACTTCCAACATCCCGATTCGAAAAGTCAAACAAGAAGTTCCAATATAACATGCCATTGAGGATCGACATTCATTTCTTTTTCTTCCGGTATTTCCCCAGTACGATACTGATATTCATATCCTGTATCTCGACTACATCCTATTTTATCATCTTTCCTCCACCTCCACCGAAGCTGAGTGAAAAATAAATTACACCCTAATGTTTCCTCAAATGATTCAAAAAGTTGGGAGAGAGGGCTGCTCGAAACTGAACCAACGCTGTTACGGTATCCCGTTACAGATAACCGAAATTTTGTTCTTCTTCCCTGTAACAAAATCACCTTTTCCTCAGTCAGGTAATAACGTTTACGGGAAGCAGCTCCCCAACCCTTCCCTGAAGCAATCGTTTTCAGAAAAAAAAATCCTACTTAAGTTTTAGTTTTGAGTTGAGGACATCCAATGTCATTTATCTCTGAGGTAACAACCAACAAGAAAATTCAATTTCTTTGCCGATGCCACTTTTTTTTCCGGGTAAAATGTATTTTTTTGTGCCCCCTATCGTTTGGCATTGATTTTTGTTGAGCAGCGCATTCTTTCGCTAAGGATAACCCTTTCCCAAGAGAGTTGCTAGTTCAGGGAGATAAACGGGAAAGGATATGTACAGGGCGTATCGAAAGTTACCAGATGTTGCTAATTTTTTATGGTCAAGTGACGGTGATTGTAATTATGATTGTGTAATGACTGATATTTTTTTCTGGTAGAGAAATTGGTTCTTAGATATAAAGGTTTTGACAAAGAATAAAACCTAGATAATCAAAACCCTTAGAATGTTTTTAAATAAATGAAAGAGAACCAAATGAATTGAACACTCTGAATATTTGAAAATTATAATAAAATAACTGATATTCTAAAGCGTGATAATTTAAGGTTGAAATTAAAACGTTATATTTTCTAATTGTGTATATCATTGTAAAATAAAAAAAATGTATATATATTTTGGAATAAAACTACAGGATGCGCACAAAATAGTTGGACAATTCAATTAAATCTGAATAACTCTTACTAAATTGGCATTATAAACCATTGTTTTTTTCTCAAATGATTTATGTTCACCATGCTTTGCTATTAATAAATATACAGATCAATTTGAACTCCATCGGCCAACTAACTTGTATAAGCACTTTATAATTAACTAATTTGTTATGTGTTATCATAGTGCATCAACAAACAGAACATTTGGCTAGTGGATGGTTAGTGAGTAAATATCACCTGAGAAAGTATTTTTAAAGTTGGTTTAACTAAAACTAAAATTTACAAAACTTAAAAGAGATAGAATATGAAATTATAAAGTTCGTGTTGAAGTTCAGTGAAAGCATTTGTATCGAAACCAAATCTATATATTCATGAGTTTAAAAGTTTCCGAATTTTATGTTACTCTTAGATAACCATGGATATTTTCTTCCTGTAGAAGTATTTATTATTTACTACATGCTTGCAACAAATATTTTAAAGATTAAGGCACCATTAAAATGGCGGAATATTTCAAGGAATTTCTGGATTTTGGGAATTTTCATATTTTTAGGGATATAAAAAAACTAGGGTTACTCGAATGTGGCTTTGCATTTTTTATAGCTATATTGTTACAAAAATCATCTGTATATAATTGTAACTAGTGAAGTATTTATCTTAAAGATCCATTTTATTTTAATTTATTTTTCAACGATGATAATACAGGCTAGAAAAAGTGAAAACATCAAAATCTATCTGGAAATTTCAAGGCATCTCCATTACGTGATTGGTTAACTGGAATTTGCTAGAAATTTCTGTCGCGAGACTATAAAAACATAAAATAGAATTGCGTGATCAGTCATTCGACATTCATTAATTCTTTCAATGTGAGTTCTATCGCACGGACGTGTTTTTCACGAGCTCTGATGATTGCTGCTATCTCCTAAAATGGATTTTTCGGTGGTGTCCGGATCGATGCTGCACCATCTACAGTAGTTGGTCCTCCTTCAATCCATGCCTTGCCTCCAAACTCCGTATCAGACTTTGATGTTATTGACACAGTCAACATGCCTGACAGACCTTTCACTCCAACTATCTTTCGTATTCCTAACAATCCCATGGGGAAAACCACTTTGCAAGCCATGTACAGGACGCTGCTCATCCAGGGCTGTGGGATTTTTGTCCGTTTCTCTTAAGAACATTTCGTTATCACCTCTCGTAATGCAAACGAGGAAATCCAAAATTCGGATTTCTTGAAAGTCAACCCTTGCCAATCTTTTTCTTCACTGCCCAAGGGGCCCAACAAAAACACCTTCAAAGTGGTCGTCAGGGGTTTTCCCATGGACATCAATGAGTTGGAAATCATGGACTGGCTCAATTTTTCTAAACCAGACTTCATTCCGATCAATATCACTCAGATGAAAAATCGGTTTGGGATAAAGATGCATCTTTTCTCTCTTGAGTCCCCTTCTCCCTTTCAAAAGCTGATATCCTTTCCTGGAAAACTTTGTTGTTTTTCTAGATCAAGATTGAAAAGGCTTCATCCCCCAAACAGTGTTACAAGTGCCAACGCTGGGGTGATCACCTCTCTGTAAACTGCACATTTCCTGATAGTTGTCGCCACTGTTCGCTTCAGCACCCAAGCCGGAACTTCTCGAACAAAAACTTTTCTTAAAAGTGAATCAACTGCAAAGGAAATCACACTTCTTCTCTGTCATGCCTAGTTGGAGGTGATCGCATAAAATACCGGCTTAGTCGTTCCGGGGTCAAGAGGACTACCCCTGCCACGAAGTAACATCTAATTCCTAGATCAGTCACTCTAAATAAAAAAAAAAGCCCACATATGCCAGTGTGGTTTCACAAACTGCTTCAAACTCGGGGCCTAAAATCTTGGTCAACAAGGCGACCAACACTGAACTCAGTGTCCCCGTTACTCCACTTCCAGTCAACATGGATGTTGACACCTCATTTATAAACAAAGCTTACGAACACCGATCCCATTGCTCCAATTTCTGCAACTACCAACTCTTGCACCCATTGGCTATGAAGCTTGTTCATATGGATTGCTATGTTGATAGTGCTATCTGCGTGAATGAAATAATAACTGTTATTCGAAAGTCCTCAACAACTTCAGCTGACTTTATCAGTGGGTTCCATTATCTTGATGGATTTGGCACTGAATGTTTCTTACCAGTCAAGAATATTCTCTCCAAGTACCAACTTTAAGCCCAAGCTGTTTCCCCTCCCAATGCTTCCCCCTTCCTTCCTTTCCCCCCTTTTCCTTGTGTTTACTTGGAAGTTCAGGATGAAGACTGTTTAATCGACTTTCCTTCTACTTCTGCCAGGCTCCTTTTCCTAGGATATGTATATTTTCTTATTTATGATAGACCATCTTTGTCATATTTGTTTATTTTTGTCATCCTGGAGGTAGATGGCCTTCGGACCGAGGTCCTTCTTCACATATATTTAAAACGATCGGATGCGCGATCAGTCAAGTATCGTTTGCTGTTCGCAAGACATCGGATCTTTTGTTTACTTTTGCGGTGCCTGAATTATCGGTGTGTTAGAAGTTGTACGTACCAAAGCTTGACAACAATTATTCTGTTGTTCGAGGAGGTTTTGTGAGTCTTCGAAGGAAAAATAAATTATAGAGTTTATTTAGTAATCTTCACTATCATTTTCTCAAGAAAAAAAATTCATTACAATATCAAGCTACTTTTAGCAAAACTATACCAAGAAACATTACAGTTTGGATATTAAATCAACGTTTTCATTTTAGAAGTTTTAATCGTTAAGAAATAGGTTTTTTTTTTTTTTGTAATGCTTGTTCTCATACATGTAGGTTGGTTGTATTCAGATTATCTGGCGCCGTCAGCAACACGAGGGCTATAATGCGCCGAAACTTTCGTCATTAGACAAGCCAACATACATTTACAAACACCCATGCCTACGCGGGACTCGAACCCGCAACCTCGCGGTCTAGAAGCCAGCACGCTAACCACTATACCGTTTGGTCGGCCTCATACATGTAGGAATCTGTTCAAATGGGGTTGCTATCAATAGTCAAATATTGAATGAAATATAGAGCACTTATAAATATTAAACTAATTTATAGAAAAGGTTGAAGCAGACTATATTTAATTCAATTCTATAAATGTATAAGCAAACAAATTATATAATTTTGTGATCTCTTAATAATTTTTTTATCCAATTTCTTGAAATATTCAATTAAATTTTTTCTAAATTATGATGTTTTTTTTTTTTTTTTTTTTTTTTTTTTCAATAATAACCTTCTTTGTTAGACAAATACATATAACAATGGCTTTTATTTGAACAGCTCAACTTTATACAGTTTTATAAATAATAATAAAAATAGATGTTAATTAATAGTAAATTATTTAGTGGAATCAAAGATTATAAGTGGAACGGTACTTCTCAGTTTACCTTTTTTTTTAATAAATCATATTTAAACTCTATATTTATTAATTTTATTCTACTTTTAGCATTAGATAATTCATTGATCACTACTTAAATTTATGACCGTAGTAGCAATAGAAAGTTGAGACATTTGTCATTTTTCTGAAACTCTTATATTATACTTTCACTGATATATAAATGTGTGTAGTTTTTTGGGTAATCTTAAAATCTCTTAATATTTTTCTTAGAAATATAGTATATTCCATAAAAGCATAGATTTATTTCCGGTACCAGTGCACGCTGGAACTTTTATTTTTAAATTTTGAATCCACAATAACAAAAGTTTGCACCCTTCACAAGTATTCTAAAACTAACATATTTGCACCAGAAATTTTGTTAAACTAATTAAAATTTAATTAACTAATTAGGGTCTAACGACACCGGTCATAACTTTAATTGCAATTGCTATAAAATTTAAATTTTTGTTGCAAACCAAAAGCACTGATATTCTACTGGGAGCTTTCAAGAATTATTACTCTAACTTAAATAGATTTTTAATTACAGAATTTTGTTTTGTAAACAGTAAAAAAAGCACAATTTTTTCAAAAAATCAAGATTCAAAATTAAATTTAAATATTTATTATTTCAGATATATATATGAATGTAGTAGGATCTCTGATCTGAAATATTCACTTTAAAATGCCATAGAAATTGTTAAAATCGGTTACTTGAAATTGAAGCTATCACTGGTAGAATAAAATCTTGCAGTGACGAAAACAAGTTTTTCAGAAATTGAGTTTGAGATTTTTCATACAAAACTCAGTTTGGGTACAGTTGGTGTATTACAATTAAAGCTACAGTTATACCTTTTTGCCATTCAGTTACACTTTAAACTGTTAAAATTATTCTTAAATTATAAATATACAGACATAATTGCTATTTGTGATATACATTTAGCTCATTATAAATACTTTCGCTAAACCTAACGTAAACGAAAGAAAATATTTCGCTGTGTACCTTTACTAAATAAACGTAACTTAAAAACTACTTTGTATTTCTTAAACAAAAAGGTGTAACTTTAAAGCCACTGATTTGGAAAATACTTTATAATAATAATAATAATAATAAAATTGTATTTTCACTGAAATTCGATATTTCCTAGGTGCACTGGTACTTTTATATAAAAAAAAAAAATATATATATAAAAAAAAAAAAAAAAAAATAGAGCGTAGCTTAAAATTATTTGTAACATAAATATTTCAAAAGAATATCATTATTTTTAAAGGTATTTTTTTTTTAATATTTGTGAATAATTTTATTTATAATCGTATCGTAGAGATGTACTTGAAATGTTTTTTTAAATAGTTGAAAATTTCAACCAAAAGTTGTATATTGAACATTATAGAAAGTTGCAATTATTTTTTTAATGAGAGTACTGTGAAAAAAATATTGTTTTCGGCTTAATTGTACCACGATATGTACCATATAATAATACTAGCTGTAACAAAAAAAAAAGATTATTTCTGGTATCTTGCATCACTAATTAACAATAATTAAAAAAGTTTAACGAACAACATACATTTATAAACTAAAAATAAAGAGGAATGCGAAAAATTATCAGCATAGAAAAACAAAAAACTAACAAAATATAACAGTGTAACAATTAAACACAAGAAGAAAAACTACGTCTTCAATTTTGATTGAAAAAAATACTAGGATTAAAATAAAGTATTATGCATGTGTTAGTGTCATTGTTGCATAAAAATAAATTTGATTAACATTTATTTAACTAGAGTATATTAATGCAGCAATCATGGTCGATACGGACATGAAAAATAATGAAAAAGAGAATTTTTTTAAGTTGAAAATAAACGATGAGAATTGAATAAAAGAATTAAACAGTATAAAAAATTAACAATGTAAATAAAGTAACTTTTTCTTCTTCCGGACCGACAGGTCATGTTTAACAAAAGTAAAGAAAGGAATTTATTTTTTAGTTTATATTTAAGAAGGTTTTTTTATTTTTAAATCAGTGTAACCATGTTTGAGAGTTTATTATCAATTTTTAAATAGAATTGAGATAGTTTAACATTAAAATACTGCAAGAAAATACCTTGTATGAAATTGATTAATAAACTTATCTATAAATTTTATACTGGTTGTTATTTCACGTATGGTTTATGGAAATATTATATTATTACAAAAAATTGTAAGAAAAGTTAATTTTAAAAAATATAATGCTATTCAGTACTTAAAGTTAGTAGCGTTATTTAGCAATAATTTTTAGTTGCTTAAATAAAAACGTGAACTTCCGAATTTTTAATAAAATTATGTTCAGTTCATACAGTAATAATTTCATTTCATCAAATATCATGTAAGTTTTATGCCGATATAGTTTCATAAATTGCCGTTGAAATATACTTATTTTCTTAATCTCCAATTAATATTTCAATGATATTAAATAAAAATCATTACAATCTCTGAAAATATGTGAAATTCTTTGATGAAAATTATATTACACAAATGCTTTAAATACAAAAGTTACAGGATCGAAATATTTAGACATATAAGCGGTAATCTCAAAGAATCAAAGCATACCATACTAAATTACAGCAATGGACTTAAAACAAAAATAATATTTTCGCATACAGAACAATTAAAAAAATTCCTACTTTTTGGTAGTCGTATATAATAAGTTTGATAGCTATTAATGAAGACAACAGAGATGTCTTTATTAATTAATTATATTTACTTTTTTAATTCATTAGCAAAATAGTTTAAATATCTACTTACGCAATTTTCAAAATGCTACTAATAAAATTATCTTCGGTATCAAGACATTTGAAAAAATAAAATTATAAAAAATATGGCTTTTAATACATATACACAGACAGCTCTTTTGATTGCCTTATCATTTAGTAGAATTTAAAGTTTGTACACAAATATAATGCTTGTCATATAGATAGGCTTGAATTTCACTATTTACGAATTGATAACTTTCTTCTACGCAATTTTTCTACATTGTTATATGTTTCTATCTTACTTTAAAACGATAATCCGATTACTACTTTTGACATTACATTACATACTCTGAGAGAAATAAATAACAGTTGATACTACCAACAAAGATTTACGATTTGTTCAGATACCTTATATACTCACTATTACATTCTTCAAAATAAGTCTGATACTACACTCGCTTATTTATGTTCAGATGCTTTAGATGTATTTAAATATGCAATGCTCCATGTTTATCATCATAACAAAAGATAATGTAAAAATCGATACATATACATACATTTCAACTACTTTTATAAAACCTAATAATTATGAAACTTTATCTCTTTATCGTAACAAATGACGGTAGAATTATGTTTTTAGTTGTAACTACCGTTGAAAGTAAAAATCTTACTATTTAGAAATACGTTACAATAATAGAACAATAGATACCTTCAAAAACTTAAATTTCCATTTTATGTTTCATATTATGATCAAAAGATAAAATTTTATTAAAATGTCATATTTAAATTATTGTATTTTGTTTTATTTTAGTATTATAAATGGTCAAAGAATAACTAATTGAATCTTAATATAAGAAACAAATTTATCATTATTTATTAAACTATATAATTAGAGACTGAAAGACAGATAATTTTAATTAAAATAAAATTTTACTTATATTTTTTTTTTCTTTTATATTTTAATTTAGCTGTCATCTTCTTACTACAAAACTTATTTTCCAGTCACAGAGATGTAGTTCACGATAAACTTTATCAGGATCAAGTCGTCTAAGTACTTTGTAATTATTTTGGAAAGTTATTTTCAACAAAAATAAAAACTTATTGTAATTATCAGTTTGCATGGACGTATACGTATTATGGAACGTACAAACCACCAAGTAAAATTTAATACTAGGTATTTCTGAAGTTTTATAGGAAACGAGGAAATAAAATTTTATTCTTCGAAGACGCTGAGATTTAAAAATATGTTAAACATATTTTGCTGCAACTCTTTTATGTTTTAACACTTTCTTGAATTAGAGTAAGTCGGCAATTTTAATGAACAAGCCATTCATTCCTAAATGGAAAAATAAAAAATTAGAAAATTGTGTTTTATGACTGCTTAAATTACCGTTACATCGTAATTACAACTAAAATAATTGCCTTGACTTACCTAACAGCTTTGAGGAAATGAAAATTCCGGAAAAAATATCTCCAATTACAATCCTTCAACAAAAAATCCCCCGCAATCAAAAAGACGCTAAAATTAAAGTGTCCGTGAATTTTTAAAGACCAAAGTGAAAAAAATCATGACGTACACTTACGCCATAGTTCTCGTAATCTTAATGGCTTCTAGGGTTCTATCGACCATGAAAACAATTACAAGTTATCTGAGTAGAAATAGTTTGCCACTTGCATAAAAGCCGCTAGAGATAAAAAAAAAAAAAAAAAAAAAAAAAAAGGAATGTCGTGGACTAAGGTAAGAAAATTTACATTAATTAGTTCCAAGTTGGAAGGAATTAATGAGAGCTATATTTTTGTATATTTTCTTAATGAATACTTATTTAGTAATTTGTTAGTTACGGTTTAAAATTATTAGCTCGCAAATGGATTTTTTAAACTTATAAATTGTAATTTCATAGTTGAGGATACTGTCGGGCATCTCTAGAGTAAGAATATTTTAAATTTTTAATCGCCTCTAAATTTAGGTAAGGTCAGTGGTATTTGTCCCATCTAAATATTATAACTATGTTCATAATAAAAAAATAAATAAAAAAGAACAAAGTTATTTATTAACTAAAGCTTTGCTTCAAACTTTGTTTGTATGGAGAATAAATTATATTAAATTATGTAAATTAAAGTTATGTAATAACGGCTTAATTATTTTGTAAGTAAATGGAGATAACATAGTTTTGAGAATTGTTATTAATATTTATTATATAATTGTTACATTTGATAGAATTAATTTACCTGTATTTCTAGTCATAATGGGAATAGTTTTCCAAAAGTCTGTAGTATCAAGGAAGTTAATTAAATCCATAGTAATAAATATACCTACAAAATTATACGATCAAACATGATAAATTAACTATAAATTGACTTTGAAATTTTATGTAAAAGAAAGGATCCGTGCGTGATTAATGGTTTCCCAGGATACTTTGAGTAAATCTAATAACATAATTACTTTAAATTATTCAGCAATTTTGCGGGAAAATGGTTAAATGTTTTAAAAAACTATAATCTCAGAAAATTTAGTCAGAAAAATATTTAGATATGCATATTTTCTATTTACAAAAACTTAATTTTTATCTTACTGCTTCTTATATTAATTTTATAAGTTAATATAACAATGTAGCTTATATATGAGATTAAAATAAAGCATTTCAGTTTTGGAATGGCAGAGACAATATTCACTGGCAGGAAAAACTAAAGGAATACCAGTTTTTCACTATTCATTCGTCAGTGAAGTGGCAAAGACACATAAAATTTACCTCAAAGAACCATCTTAAGGTAACATAATGACAGGTAAAACAAAACAGTTTCAAAATGAAATGCAAAGTGGTCAGTGAAAGCATCCATTTAAAAAATCGCTCAACTCTAAGAGTTGACCTTTAGTAGGTGATAATATCTACCTTGTCAGCAGTATTCACTTCGTACTGTATTCTCAAACCTAATATGAGTTCTTTTTTTTTTCCTAATGGCTAAATTATTCGTTGCACTTTTAGAACAATTTTCAAATATATCAAAATATATTTTACCAATATATTAAATAATTCCAAAATGAATCTCGTGGAAGCGTCCGACTCATGTTTGATGAAAGTTGGATTAGAAGAGAATATAGGGGCAATATTCCTATTTTTAATTGTTTATCCAAGGCAGTCGTTGAATGAAATGTACTATAAATGTCAATGAACATGGCTTTAGAAACCAATATTTCATCATTATAAGCTAGTCTAGAGCTAGGAAAAGAAATTACTGTAAAAAGTCTAGTTTAATTTTCTTTTGTACTCCTTGGGATCTCATTAAAGCAAAAGAACATATTGCAACCAAAGAGCAAAACATTTTTTTTTTTTTTTTTAAATCAAATATTCTTTACTGAAAAGAATGTTTTCTGTATTATAAGTAATATTGGACGTAAGAGGATCTGTAAAAAGGTAGGAACATGATATGACGTGGTAAATGCCGATTTTAGATAGTGATTTGATGGGAAGAGAGTTTGGATTTTGGGATGCAATATGTGGAATTGCTTATTAAGCTCCCCAGGAGGACAAAAAATAATTAAATTTGACTTGTTTACTGAAATTACGCTAACTTGATCAAGGCAAGTTATTAATGGTGAAATTTCGGCTTCTAAATCGTGTTTATTGATACTTATGGTTTATATTATCCCTACTTTGATTTCGATAAAGGGTTAAAAATATGAATATCGCCCCTATGCGTAAGCCAGATCACTTCTCTAATCTATATTTCATAAATCATGCTTCCACGATTTGCATTGTGGAAATATTTTATTATGGATGCATCTGTACAACTACACGCTAATGGGTACTTCTTTTCTTGCATACGTCGGCTGGACACTTAGCATTTCATTAAGTGATTGTTGTTTTACTTATCGTTATGTTACACAAAGAGGTATCGTTACTGTAAATTTCATCTTTCTATGCTACTTTACTGAGAAGTTATTAGGTAAAGATTATAGTTCCTTTATTCTTTCTCACCAGTGTATTTATCAACAGGAAAATAAAAAAATTAAATTATACGATTTTTTTAATATTTTGGAATAGTTCTTACTCTGTTAACTTTATAGTGCTTTTTTATATCCTCATTGGATAAGATACAGAAATCATATATATAATAAACAATTTTTTTTTTACATATTTACTTCTGATTTAATACACCTTTTCCAGCAATGTGGAAATTTATGTAGCTTCACTCTTTGAAAGTTACTTGTGGAAAGTGATTATAGAACTTTGAACATCCTTAACTATTTTCAAATAGTTACTATCAAAATATAGTTTAGAATTTTGGAAGTATAGTAATAAGTTGCCACAACAAATTACAATACCTACTTAGTGAAATGCTATTCTTCGGCCTTAATCCATAAATCATCTGTTCAGGTGATACCTTCGAGATTGCAACGAAAAGACATATCCCCATACTCAGCTGATACTGCTAATAACTTATTCAAATTACAACTCGCCAGATTATGATTTTTCTTCCCTTGTTCGAGAACACTTTATAAATTGACTGTGAACTTTGGTTCCTTCTGCTTAACAAGTGAAATGAGTTTTGCTTCATTAAGTCTGGCCGGGTAATCCTTCGCAAATTGCCAACGAACTTTACACTCTTGTAATACACAAGCCCCGATGATATAAAGTTTCTTGACGACTCGTTCTTTCGGTTTTCTTTATTTTGTCTTTTAGGGGCCGTCGTCTGTGCATAATGAGAAGCACGGAAAGCAATTTTAGGTGAGATTCCACGACGAATAAATATTTCAGGTCATACTCTGAAGTAGAAGTTTAATTGCGAGGGAGTAAAGTAATGAAGTGGGCTTTGGCTTGAAGGGATGCTGTGATTTAGTGTAGAGAGTAGCGTTGTAAAGAAGAATTGTTCCTGCCAGCCAAACAAATTTGCAATTTGTTCATTTATTGCTTATTCATTTTTGAACATTTTATTTGTTTTGGTTTGAAAATAAAAACTTATTTTTTTACCTATGCAACTCATTTGCCCTTTTGGAAAATACATTTAGGCTTTTAAAAATAAAATAACCAAAACTCGTAGCATTTCTAAATGTTTTGTTTATGAAATATAAATACGAATATTTCAATATTTCTTTAAATTAAACATAAATTCCATATTGAGTAAAGTACAATTTTTTTTTTGTAACTGGTGGGATTTCTTTTCAATATTTTAAGGCAACATAATATTGAAGACGACGAACTAAATTTTCATTAATAATTTAAGTTGTTGTTTTTTTCTTTCAAAAAATGTATATGGTATTAGAAAAATCCCATTAAATAAAAATTAAAACACTTACATTATTAAAGAAAGTATGGTTTGTATTTTTCAAATGGACGTCTCTTTTAAAATTGTAAATCAGTACTCTTTTTCAAGCATGTTAAACAAATAGTTTTTCCAAAAATTATTATATGTTTTTAGAAATTTATTTTATAAATAAAAATTAATTGTCTGGTATGTTTAAGTAAAGAATTAATTTACATTTTTTGGACTTGATTAATTTGTGAACACATTTTAATTTTTATAATTATAGCATAAACTAAACTCGTTAGCAAGGTGACTTCATTCCACAAATGTTTTTTTGCGACGTATGAGCTACCTGTTCCATTATAACTATATTATTTGAAGAAGTAAAAAGAAGTTATAATTACATATTAAACCTCCTAAAATGTTGGTGTAGTGGTAATCCTGCCAAGTGTTTAATTTCTTTATTGTTGTGACATTTTTTTGCGCAAAAATATTTAATAGACGGTAGTCCATATTGTGTCCATCCATTTCGTGATAAAAATTCCTGTAGTTGAACTTCGTTGATAAAGATTTTTAAACTATCTTAAAAGTAAATGAAGTAGGTGGTAATTTCCAGAGTTTTCCTGGTCGACCAGAAAAAAAAAAAGAAGAAAGAAGGGGGAAAAAAAAATGCGTCAACGATTGATAGTTTAATATGTATGATCCCTAGGAATCATAAATACGTATGAGCCCTAGGGATCATATGTATTAAACCATCGAACTTTTTTGTCGCAGCAAAAAAGTTTGCCAAACATAGTAACCAAACATTATCACCAAACAAAAGTTATTGTTACAAAAAGTGTGATAAATATAGTAACCAAACATAAAACATTGTATCAAAAATATTATCGTCGGTCTTTTACAAAAAGTTTAAGGGATGACTTGAAATACTATTTCAATTTAATAAAATTACAAATACAATAAACACAAAAAAAATGTAATAGTTCACCTTCTTCTTGACTTTTAAATAAAATATATGTAAGAATGCACGATCGATTGGAATTAACGTCACGGTCAACCTCTCATTGAATTAAAAAAAAAATGTCATTTTGACAACAGGAAATACATTTAAACATTGGAGAGATTTCCGGAACGATAAAAAGGTAGAATCTTTAATATGTAAGTGCCAAAAATTGCTTGCTTTCACAGATGTTAAGGTTCTTATTTTGGCAGTGAGTGTGGTTGTCATGAAAATATACGAGCGGGTCTTTTGTAGTTTTCATTCGTGCACTTTTGTAGTTTTCGATAGTTCATACAAACTACGTCTGGGTCCTCTGTTTACTTAAACAAATTAAAAATAAAACAATTCGATTGACTTAAAGACAATGTTTTATACGCTAGTTTATTAAAGTCCAATTCTATCGATACCGTTTGAAAAAGTTCTATCGATATCAGTTATAACTGCAGATTTCTACGTCAAGTCATGAAGCTTAGTTTTTACCCAATTTTTTTCAATTTTCCGATTAAAATGTGAAGGATGCAACGACAAAGAATTAACATGTTGCCTAATATGAATTTTATGAGTATCAAGGGAGAAAAAAAATATATGCTAGGTCTTCCCACATAAAGGAAGGAAATTGTAAAATCGAATATGTTTCCCTTTCTTACTGAATAAATGAAATTAAGCTTAAACATACGAAATGAAAACTGAGATCTACAGTACACAAACACACATCACACACACACATAGAAAAAAAAGCGAACGATGGCTATATCTTTGATTTGAAAAGTCATAGAATATTACGATTTGCATTAAAGTGATTTTTTTTTTAATTATTTGTATACACTTGATTCAAAATTTTTTCGTTGAGAGGCTGCTCACTAAGGAAATTTGATTAAAACTTCAAAAATTTCAATCAAACCCTTTTTTTTTTATCTTTTCATTCGAATTAAATATTTAGTTTACCCTAAACACTAAATTTCCGTCAATTATGTAGAAAATACGTCACTTATGACTGAAAATGTTTTGGTAGACCTTCAGGGCAAATATCAATATAAAGAAGCGTTTTTTTTTAAGGTAGAAAGTAAATCGGAGAGGAAATTTGTGTCTCAGAAACACATATATTAGTCTAAAATTACATACAAATAACTTGGATTTATAGCATGACTAGCTGTGTGGCCTCGCGCTGCTGGTGACCCGTTGAAAGACATCTATCAGTTCTGAAATACATAGACTCCGAATTTCTTCGGATTAATTGTTGGTTATCAGCTTCCAATGTACTATAATAGATGCATGTTTTCATTCATTTTGTAATAGCGCCCTCTGTCATTCTCTAGTCGATGCTGTTTTTGCAGCTGTGATGCCCAAGTTCTCTTAGAAGCAGATTCTCTATACTTAGCATTTATATTCGTTCTTAACTTTGGCGGCATATTAGCAAATGTCGAAATGATTTGAAAGTTTTCAGTGAATTTCCATAATCTTCGGAGAATCTATTATTGAGGTTGCAAGTAATGAAGTCAAATTGAATCTATTTAACATATTGCTAGGCTAGATTCTATGTATATTTTGACCCACTCTCATCAAATGAAATTAGATACACATTTTAAGTTAATTAAGCCAGAAAAATTTGACCATTTAAATTTGTTTTATAATTTTTTGATATGTACAAAACACCGGTAAACATATTCAACAAAATATGACAGGTATCTATAGTGCATTTCTAGCCTCCGTTTTAAAAATAATCAAGAAAATATACTGTACCAAGTTCTTAATTTTTATTTTAAAATAAAACAAAATCTGTGCAAAGCGGAAAATTAGCAAGCATTGAAACGATAGCGTTATCTACCAAATTGTTCGCGAACAGAAAAATTATCGCCAAGTGACATGGGTATATTTGGGTATATTGATTATTAGGCATCAAATATGAGACTTGGATATCTATTTTTAGAACTAAGTTGTTTATTTACAATAAGGCCTATTTTTGAATTTTGTTTTCATTATTCTTTATGGAAACAGAGTTTGGAATTGTATGTTGTATATTTAAAAAATATTAGAAATTATAAAATTAAATTAAAAAGTCGCCGTTGGCAATTCTCGGGATCTCAGAGTTGGCAGCCCAGGATATTTTTATTTTAGCTGGCGTTCTAAATATTTTTCATCGCACTTTTTGATTTAATTTTTTTAATTTCTAATATTTTTTGCAACTAGAATTGATGTCATCCTCATAGCTTTACATTTATTAATTTATTTCATTATTAATTAAAATCAAACATGGTAAAGTGTTGTGTTCCAGGCTGTACTGCATATCCTCGAAAGAGAGCAGATGTTAAATTTCATAAATTCCCCTTGGATCCGGATCTACGAAAGGAATGGGTAAAAGTGACTACGTTGAAGGCTTGAAGGTAAAGAGACTAAAAAGGGGTACACTTCCTAGTGTTTTCCTAGACTACCCATCATACATGGTGGCAAAGAAGCAGATGAAACCCCCAGTTTTATGAAGGATTTTAGTAATTAAATATCACCAAATTAAGTATGTTTGAATTAATCTGAGTATCTGGATAATAGAACGAGAGTAAAAGATGTTAAGTCTGAAGTAAGATAATAGAAACGAGTGTAAAAGTGGCTATTTAGTGAATGTGACATACCCCAAATCTTGAAGTAATGCAATCGACAACGGATCTATCAGTCAAATTTCAGTTCGATTGGATAATAGGAATTAGGTTAATTAGCGATTCCATGCGCAAATTGAGGCATATATAAAAGATAATTTTTTGACAGTGATAGCCACCGAAACTTGATAGAATGCAACATTACCGACATCTAATCTATCTGACGAATTTCAGCCCGATTGGATGACTGCAAGTTGGTTTTTTAGTATTCTGAAGAAAGAAGCGTGTATAAAAGCGACATTTTAGTGACACTGACATCTCCTAGCACATGATATAATGCAACTATATCGACAACGAATCTACCTGTCAAATTTCAGCATGATTGAGTTACGGCAAGTGTGTTAATATCACTAAATTGCAATTTCAAATCTGGGGGGATTGTAGCACCACCCTTGTTTAGTGGGAGAAAATGGAACACACAACCTGTTGTCACGGCCTGGAGAGAGTCCTTAGCGTTTGTTAAAATCCAGTGTGGTCCTGACTAAATATTCTATGTGCTAAATTTCGTACCTCTAGGTGCATAACTGTGGATGATTTGTATAAGGTTCAGACGTACAGACAACTCAGTTTTATACATATGGATGTTACACAATAGATTAATAATCTCCCCCCCGGCTGATTATAATTTAAGTTCAACTTTCAAAGAGCTGTAAAAAAGGAAATTCTCGTTAAAATGAAGTAAAATTTTACTTCAATATATGAGAAAAGGGGAAAAGTGGTGTGGTATAAAAATTGTTCGAAATAGTTTTTTTGCTTATGTCATAAAGTTTATAACTTCTTTGAGTATATACAGGTCAAACTGCAGGTCATTTTGACCTGTGTTTTTTTTCTCCAGCTTTTTGAAAGTTGGACTTCATGGACTCTCAGTTAGTACAGGTAAAATAGTACCAAAATCCATAAGAAAAACAAAACAAAAAAAATAATCCGTTGATGACACTTGGCAACAATATTCTATTTGTTCTGAAAATGATTTTATAACTAAAAAATTAATTTTGGAACCATCTAGGCATGGAACACATGTTTTTAGAGTATTTATTTTATGCTGAATCGAATTTAAAATGGAGTAAAAGACGAATTAAAAAATGATATAACTTATCTAAATGAAGTTACAGTCTTTTTTATAAACGAAAACAAGTATAAAAAACGAGGAAAGGTAAAATGCGAAATAAAGAAATAAAAAATTGGTCCGTACACGAGTCTTGACAAAAACGTTTTATTTGTCATGAGAATAAAGAAACAAAAGAGTCCATACAAATATATAGCATAGAAGGGTATTTTTTGAGGGGGTGGGAAGTGAGAGGAGTTTTTAAACTGAACATTAATTTTGGTACAAGCCAGGCATGTAACACATTTGTGTGGAAGTATTTTTTGGCGCTGAATCGAATGAATAAAAAGCAAGACCATGTAACTATCCTATACAAAGTTAAAGTTCATTTGTCTGTTTTATATACGAAAATACTTATAATATTAAAATACATGTAATGAACCAAAACTAAGTGGAAAACGTTAATAAACAATCAAAACTTAATAGAAAAGTAACAACTAGTAATAAAATAAGTAAGTAGTTGTGAATAATGGGAATAGTAGGTAAAAAAAGTATAAGGGATATAGAATAAATAATGAAGTAAGGTACACCTTTACATGTATTTTCGTCTATAAAAATGACTATTACTTTTATTAGGATGGTTATATTGTCTTGCTTTTTTTTCATTCGATTCAGCTTCAAAAAATACTCCACACACATGGGTCACATGCATGGGTTATAAAAAATAAATTTTCAGTTTCAAAGACCCCCCTTACCCTCCAAAATAAACACCCATCTATGCCAGATATTTTTTATGGACTCTTGTTTCTTTATTATCCTGACAAATAAAACGCTTTTGACAAGTTTCATCAATGGACCAATTTATATTTTGTTATGTCTTATTTTACCTTTCCTTGGCTTTTACATGTGTTTTCGTTTATAAAAAGGACTGCCACTTTTTTTAGATTAGTTATATCATCTTGCTTTTACTTTCATTCAATTCAGCATATAAAAATACTTTGAAAACATGTGTCACATGCCTAGATTGTTCTAAAACTAATGTTTCATTTATAAAAAACCCTATCCCCCAAAAAATACCCTTCTTTGCTAGATATTTTTATGGACTCTTTTGATTATTCATTTTATGACAAATGCCAAGTTTTCTGAACGGACCAATTTTTTTTTCTTTAATGTATTTTTACCTGTACTATGTGTGTTTGTAACGATTTAAATGTACTACTGAAAATATGAATTATTTAAGTTGGCAACTATTCTCCTAGTTCTTGTACAGACAAAATAAATACTTATAAATTTTTGTATTGAAATATCTTTTTGTTTCAATTAAACTTTCATTAATTTTGTTAGAATGATTAACTCGGGGCCTGGATCGCGGAGATATATATGATTTATTAACACAGGAATATATTTATATACAAAGAACGAAATGAAAGTAGAAGTAGTTAAGAGGTTCGATCAAAGTCGTGGTTAACTCGCATTGTGCAATTACTTCCAACACATTTTAAATGTAATTTAGTATGAGGTCCCTTAGAGAAAGCTTTTTTTTTTCATTTTTACTAAAATATTGAGAACTAAATGTCAAAATGGAAAGACAACAATGTCAAAGAGAATAGGGACTTTCAACCATTATAAATATAATGAATGCAAAAAATTTATTTGTATTTAATGTAAGAAATGTAAATTAAAAAAAAGTTATAAAATTGTTTTATTAATTAATAAAATAATATTTAATGCAATAGTTGTGTGTTATTAAGTTTTACCTATAACAATCTATCATTGGACGAGGAAAAATTATTAAAATATATGAATTATTTAAGAAATTATGGATAAAAATGCAATTTTGTTTTTAACATCAATTTGTCCTTTCCTCGTCATCGTTTAAATTACTAACTACTCATTAGAAATATTAGAAAACTATGAAATTGGGTATTTAGATGTTTTTTAGATGTTGAATATGAATATGGCATAATATAATGGGGGTGATCATTGAACTTTTTAAAGTTTGCCTTAGTTTTAATATATTGATGACTCCTTATGATTAAAATAAAATTGTATACACTTATTGAAAATCATCCATGAATTACAACGGAACTTTTATTTTTATTTCATCAATTAGAATAAAAGATATAGCCATCGTTCTTATTTTTATAGCGTATTGTGCAGGTTTATTCAAATATAGCAAATATAAAGGCTTATAAAAAAGAACAGCAAAAAAAGGTGAAAAGTAACCCTATTTTACTGCTTGAAGAAAAAGTATGTATTTTTTTTTGTTTTGTTTTTGTTCAATTTTTTCCGGGCGTATTCATTTTTTAAGACATAGAACTTGAAGCCATTGCACTTTGTTTCTCGTACACAAAATCCGTTAGTGTAACAAAAGATTATGTATTATACGTGACATTCTTATGACTGGAAGGGTGTTTGGACTAAAACAAGAAACAAAAAATCCGCTCGTCCTCATTACTGACAAGAACAATGTCCCCTCCTCAACTACGAAGCCACATAATGATTTTTAGGACTCTTCAGAAATCTTTCCGCGTGCATTGTCATCACAATTAAAATACCTTCCCAAGAAATAAAAGTAAAAGTAAACCAGCTTTCATTTCGTTTTCCATAATGACACGTTATCGAAGAAGAGCATGCGGCCTTGAAGCACGAAACTTTGGCTATCTAATTTTGTTAATGAGCAAGTCAGATGGAGAACAATGATTTTACTTTTAAATATTTCTTTCGGTTGAACTTCTAAGGTAAGGAAAAATCACATGGATTCAACTTATTCCAGCAGAAAATTTTTCTCATGGTGATCCTGTACGAAAAAGGAGAAACGAAGAGAAAAATATCCCAGATTAAAATTTAAATATTTATGGACATTCAATGTTTCTTATTCTAAATAATGCATGTCGTAGAATCAGACGATGGTTATTAGTATTCAAAAGCTCATTAACGAGTCCTCCACAGATTAGGAGTTGTGGAGAAAATGTCTTTGTTCTAATTAAAAGTTGCTGCAAGTCAGAAAGAATTGAAATTTTCCACGTATTGTGTAACATGCACACATTCTTAGCTTGTTGTATGTAATTAAATCTAAATACGTATCCAGAAGGTACCTTGCTTTTGATGTTGGGTAGTCATTGATGAACCTGTGTCTTGAGCATTTCATTATATTTTTCATTTGTTCTTAATCCAGTGAAGTGAAAGTAAATTATATTTATTTTTACCTTCAATGTAAAAATATTTTTTTTTTAAATGCGTCTTGTGTTATTGACGACTTTTACGCATGGAGGTGTAATATATGTGTTGTATTTTTAATTTAGATTAAAATATTTTCTAAAATTAATGAATAGGATAATTTGTATAATTAAGTAAAGAATAAGTAAATAAATTAAGATAATACATAGAAATATTATCCTAGCAATTCACAAAGCTAATAATTGTTTCTGCCTTTCTCTAAGTAAATAACTCTAAGTTTCTTAGTAACTAATTTTCTTTTAGAAAGAGAGGTAATAGTAAAAAAATAACTATTTTGAAGCCTATGTGATTCTATTTTTAGTTGAAAATTCATAATGCATTCAAACGAAAGCTGGTAATGTTAATTGTATTTAATATATATAAATAATATAATCAATAATTTAACAAATAATGGCAATTTGTAAATAATGAATATCATAATTAATATGATCAAAAATTGTTAACATAATTAATAGTAATAAATAATATGATTTAATTAAAGTTTTGATTAATTTGTTTTCTTCAATAAAAATAGTATAGAGTAGAAAAAAAAATCGAGTATTTTTCAAAACCATTTTTTTTCTATTTTTATTCGGATAAATTTTTTTTTTTACAAAATTAAACAATCTCCATAGTTACTTACACTGCAAATGTGTCAACGTATTTCAGTAGAATAAACACGTTATCTTACAAAGACTTTCCCTTTGCTACAAAAGTTGTGGTGCAAACTAAGAACGAATCTTCAGTAGAGAATATAAACAAGACCCCATCGGACAATTTGGCGACAGCCCTGTTAATAGCATTCGATTTGAAGGCCCATTCGGAATTTTATGGAAGACATCTTTCACTTCGTATGGAGGTCATACTTACACTTGATTATCAAGTGTTGAAAGCAATGCTATCTGTATAAAATTAAATTAAAATATATATTCTGTTCTTTTAAAGTGATGTTCACACTGTAAAACATGCACACTGTTCACACTGTTTAAACTGTAAAACACAGTTGCAGCTGTGATGTAAGAAAACAAAATTAAAACAGTTACCAATGTTTTTTCCTACATTATAGTTTGCTTAAAAGTCTTATGGAATTTTTTTTTTACATTTTTGTAAAAAATAATTTCGTAGTAAGAATATCAAATACCATTTGATGCACTCTATTTGATAGTATACTTTATATTTGTACACAACACACTTAGAAAGAACCTAGTCATAAATATAAGAACTTTCAAATGAAGATAGACGTTTTCTTATTAAAATACACTAAAATAAGAAAATGTTTTATCAAATTACCTTTCCTGCTATCACTTAAACTAGCTCAACAATATTTTTTGATAATAACTTTATTTCTTGAATTAAGTTTTAAAGTAAGACTTAGTGCTTATTTTAGAAGATACAGGAAAAACTCTATTAAAAATAAAATTTAAACAATTATTTTTGTTTGCTATAGTATGTAATATTTAGTTAGCTTATTAAAAGACTATAATTGAAAAAAACACGATTTGACTCTGATATCTATTAATGATTGAAGTTTCAAAAATAAATTATATACACTAAATTAGGCACTTTGATTATAAAATTTGGCGTACATTAATTTTTTCATTCTAATAAGTTAATTGCAAAATAAGCAATCAGGTTAAAAATATGCATCTATATATATATTTATATATTCATTTTAAATATTGGTAGAACTTTTTATTGTTTTTGAAGAACACTCTTAATCAGTTTAATTTAAATTGTAACATTGAGACAAAGAATCATCAATAACTTTATCCGCATTTTTGAAGAACGGTTTATTTTAAAACCTTTGAAAATAATTTTAAACGGATTTTTTTTTAATTTTCTTTATAATTTTATTAGGATAGTTTAACAATTACAATTATTAACAATAAGTGTATAGTTTTAACCTGATTTTGAAATTATTGTTTCACATAAAAATATTAAACCTCACATTTAATTTAAATTAGTATCACTCATATTTTGTAGGATATATTGCCTAATAACTAGTTGCAGTTTTATATTCTCTTATTTATTGTTATAAATATTACTTTTCACACTTTTTACAAATATTGGAATACTTGATTTAAAGCTTTTAACTGCATATAATACCATGAGAGTGATCTAATATGATGTTTGGAATATTTGTTTAGCATATATTTTTTTTTACCTTCGTGTAAATGTCATCTTTAGTTTATTCGTTTGACAACCTCACATGTGTTCTTTATTTTCTACTAATTTTTAAAGGCAAACATTATTTTTTCTGAATTTATTTTTTTACGAATATTGTATGCTATTTAAATATGATTTTAAAAATGGCAAATAATTGTTATAATTCCATTATTGATCGTAGGAACATACGTCACATGTTATACCAAATCATCATGAATTTAGTTAGAATATATATGCTACTGTACAATTTTACATTGAAAATATAACTATCAGTTGTAAAATATATGAATGAAACAAATATCTTTTAAAATATTAAAAAAATTAGTAGGCAATTTATTGTTGTTGGAAAATACTTTAAATATTTATTCACTTATCAATAAACTATTAAAGTAGTGAGATTAAAAGAGTAAGCTAATTTACCAAGTGCAATACTACTAAGAACCAATATGCTATACGTTACAAGAAAACATGACTCAGTTAATGTACGATTGTTCTAAATAATCTAAGTTTAAAAATGACAGATGTAAAATTTCGGGGAATATAATACAAATTGAACCTCTCCTGGATCTGATAAAAGATGAGAATTTAAGTGGAATATGATGACAGGATCCAGAAAAAACTTTCCTTTTTTTTTTCTTTTGGAGCAAGTGCTTTTTTTTAAGAAATTTATAGTCTACTATTCACATGCCTTGAAAATTAAGGGAGGTAATTTATATAATGTACAGTCTGATTTCTGGTCTTGGGGTTTATTAAGCAGAGGGAGAAATGTGGTTTCCTAAGAGATACTCAGTAGTTCAGTTTCTAAGTCAACATAATAATAATATGTATACATGCGATACCCTGTGTATATAGATATAAATTTTAAAGACTGTAGTGTGCAGCACGCAATACTTTTCCAAAGGAAATGCTATATTAAAATTCTTACGATTCTTTGTGGCTAATTTCTAAGGACTTTTACTTTTAATTACGATGAAATTTGATGATTTGTGCTATATGGGACCCTTTAAGACATTGATCAAGAGTTCAGTTTTTAATCAATGTCAGAAGAGGAACCTAGTCGTTCAGAAGTTAGCTTTGATGTCATTTGGCAGAATTTTGTCTAGATATGTGTCAGTAGTTAGCCTAGACGTTCCAGAGAACCCAGTTGTACCAAAAGATTTTACTCCGGATAACTTCGGTATCGTGAAGGTTTATGAAAAATGCATTCCATATGCAGACTCTAAGTGAGCAATAACAATATGACTACGTAGGCACTTTGGAACGAAGAGATTTTCTGAAACAGATAAAAACGTCTTTCTCTTTCCTCAAGGTATTTTGAGAGTTGCAGTCAAGTTACGGCGAGTATACATGAAGTAGATTTAACAATATGAATAATTTTAAGACGATTTGGATATTATTTTTTTGTATTAGCTTAGGAGAAGAGTTGACACACTTTCAAACATATGATTTGTTTTGACAATTATTTGATAAAAATATTTTCTTGTATGTCATATTAAATGATACTTTCATGATACTACCACTGTCACTAAAAGGACGCTTTTACTCACACTTTTATTATGACTTCGGAATACCTATAAACCAACTTGTCGTCATCCAATCGCATTGAAATCTGGAGATATGTTTTCGACAAGAATGCATTTTAACAAGTTTTGGGGTTCATTACTTCCATGATAAACCAGCTTTTACAGATAATTAATGACAAACCAGCTTTTTGGAGATATTTAATGACAGAGGCTGACAAGGCAAAACCTTCGGAAGACTAATTAAGTTACTTACCGACATCCAATCGAACTGGATCTTTGCAGATAGAATTGTTGTGGATGACAATGTATTCAATCAAGTTTTTTTGGGGGGGAAAAATGGTAAATAGTTTGAAAAAAAAAAATGCTTTGCTTATAGTGGTCAAATGAAAAGTAGTGATCAAATGTTGCTATGAAAAGTCGATCTGAGCTCAATAATTAACAATTGCGCATAATCATTGGCAATACATACAAATGATTTAGAGTTAAAACTTTGTTTTTATGGGTTTTATTATTTTAATTCCAAATCCGTGATTTTTTTGATTTTGACCTTTATGACTGCACATTTTCTACGACATTTTTAAAGTTATTCAACAAAAATATTGTTGAATCCAGACGTGGCTCAATGGTCATCCCTGATAAGAGATATTTTAGATAAAGTTACTTTCTAGAACATGAAACCAACCACATGTCCGACATGAAATATCAATTGTCTGTTTCACATCATATTATTTTGCTGTTATAAGCATTATGTTAGTCGATAGTGGTCCTGGGGTTGCAGTTCAATGTGCATACATGGCACTGTTTCTTGATCTTGGATAACAACTTATTTACTATAAATAAAGACTGCAATGGTTTAAAGTGATTACACGTCGGATACTTTAGTTATCTTAGCAATTACATAATGCTTAGAAACATGAAGCTATGATGCCGTTTATAGTAAATTGAAGTCTAGAAATGGAACACGACTCAAGTTCAAAAAAGATAACTTTTCAGGAGAGACAAAAAAATGATCGCATTTCGCACTTAATGCAATGGTTAAGTACATATTTCAGATTGAAGTTAAACTATTGCTAGTGGAGTTCACTCTTAGGGCGTTCTCCACTTTGTTTAGCTTGGTCTTTAGGAAATTTTCTCGTAAAAAAAGATTTTCGATTTTTTTTTTATACTTAGGTCGTTTTCCATTTTTAGTCCTCAATTGCATGGTGCAATTATTTTGGAAATGTCCTCATAAATGTTTGCTAGTGCAACACAATTTATCCATCGATAACATTTCCAAAACACTGTAAAACATGTTATGGTAGCCTCCTAAATACTATTGTGAAAGTTATAATTAAATAAGAATTTCAGTTATGAAGTAAGACTGTCAAATATAAATTCATAAGATCAATTGTAGTTGTTTTGTTTAACTTTAATCAGTAATTGAGGTTGCTATGCAATAGCTTTAGTGACATTTGTGCCATATACAAAAACGTGCCACCCAATATTACATCATTTAAGCTAATCTTAATATTTATTTTTTTATTTTTTGTAACTTGATGCTAAATCCAAGCTAAATATCTAATTACTTAAGGCAAATTTAACTGCATTTCAAGCAATATTGGACGCCTATTCTAACTCTTAAATACTAAAGGGACATCACTCATAATATCACTAAGGCCACAGCAACTTTGAGAGTGAGGCAAATACATGAGGCTGATATATCACCCATTGCTGGAGGAGAAAATAACAGAATTATAAAGCGGAAGTTATGGATGGTCGTAATTATGACGAATAATACCTGACAAAACACTTTTCACCAGCCCTCGGGGGAGTCATTAGTTTTTCGGTCCCCGCGTGCTCCAGATTTTGGGATTTATTGATGATAGGAAACATTCAAATGAGGTTCTCTCTCTGTTAAAAATAAAATATTTCGGTATTGGTGGTTTAAGTAAGGGTAAAGGGTAATTGTGAAAATAATTTTCTACTTCAAATAATCTGGTAAAATGCTTTTTTTTTATATGGCTTAGGACAATGTTCATGTATTTAAAACCTGAAATTTAAAATATATTACCTCTATAATTGTAAATATTATATTTATTGATGGAATTTTTTTTCTCATTCATCATTGTAGCCAAATTGCCATGTATTTGAATCCTGAAATTTAAAATATGTTACCTCTGTAATTGCAAATATTATATTTATTATTGGGATTTTTTTCTTTCTCATTAATCGTTGTAGCCAAACTGTCATGTATTTAAAACCTGCAATTTAAAATATGTTACCTCTATAATTGTAAATATCATATTGATTGATGGGATTTTTTTTTTCTCAGCAATCATTGTAGCCATTACTTCTTTTATACCTAAAATATCATTTACGTAATTGTACATAACATTCAGATTAACTAAACCATTTTCCAGTAATCAACGTAGTTATGGTATTTTTTTATGCTTAAGATACCCTTTATATAATTGTAAATGATATATATATATATATATATATATATATATATATATATATATATATATATATATATATATATATATATATATATATATATATATATATATATATATATATATATATATATATATATATATTGTTTTGATCTTCAATCGATATTGACATGGTTTATTTTATACCTTTAACAAGTAAAGTTACATTTATAAAATTGTAAATAATACATTTGTTAATTGATTTCTTTATCCAGTAATTAATATAGTCATGATTTCCATTATACCTAACTAAACATTTAAATTAGTTTCTTTAATAATTCTTTCCTTCAATAGTTTTATTTTTAACTGATACATCGTTTAAAAAAGAAATATTGAAATTTGACATTTTGAATTAAATTTATTATTTACAATTTTGTTCAAAATTTAATAGTCATTTTTAGTATTCGTGTTGAATATCTTAGCTTTTCAGATAAACACTTTTGATTGTATTAAATATACATAAGAAAACTTACAAATGTAGTAAACTACATTTGTAAAAAGAATGTGAGCATATTTCAAAAGAAGTAATTAGTAGATATTTATAAACACATCTCTCATAATATGGTCGACATATTTAAAAAAAAAATGATTTTTTGTTTACTTTTTTTAACCAGCAAAGAATTACATAAAAAATATTGATAGTAACAATGAATTTTGTTTTTGAAATCTTCATAAGAATAGAAGAAATATTTTAAGGGGAGTCAGAGTTTAAGTATGTCAAACTATCAATTTTGAGGTTAAAAGTGTAAAAAAAAAAAAATTACAAAGAATTTTCAATCAGACATCAAAAAAAGTTTTAATCTAGCTAGGTTAGAAGTATTTTTTTTTTTTTAAACAAAGTGTTGTGCATCCATTTGTATTATCGTTTTCAACTTCAACGGATCATACCACCAAACGAAATTTAAGAGACGTAGGGAACATTTTCTCAAAAACTATTAAAGATAAGTGCCTAAAATTTTTACCGCATATTTTTAGCAATATATATCACAATTTGAGTGTAGTATTTTTAAATATTCTGTTTTGTTTTTAAGAAAGAAAAAAATGCCTAACAATCTGTAGAATTTTCAAAAATTTAAATTTTTGGTGGCAATAAAACTATATAAAATCTTTAAATTCGAAAACATTAAAAAATACTACTCTCAAGTTGTGTAATACATTGGTAAGAATATATGTTCAAAATTTTAGGCATTTAGCTTCAATATATTTTAAGTAAATGTTCCGTATGGCTCCAAACTTGCATTTGGAGATATGGACAGTTACATTCGAAAGCATTAATACAAATTGATGAACAGCACTTTTTAAAGAAATATATAGAAAATACTTCTACTTTAGCGAGATTAAAACTTTTTGCAATGATTCAAGATTGCTTGCAATTTTTTTACAAAATTAATCTTAAAATTGATTTTTTGACGTTCTTAAACTTCAACTCCCCTTAAGTGGTTAATTAGCAAACAAATTATTTCTTATTATAAAATTAATTTACCAACGTTTACCAAAGTAACAATTAATCCCAAATTAACAAAAACGAAAATAAGTAATTTAAAAGATTTACACCCAAAGCTATCTGCTCGTTTTCCATTCTTCGGAAATTTTCCATAAAGCAAATCAAAATATATACTTTCTTTTCACAGAACAGTCAAACTCCAACACAAAATCGTGTGCGTAAACCCCTTAAACCCAAAATCAATTTGCGCACAAGCAGAAAATGGATAATCTATTTAAGGAGGATTTCCATTTTTTATTCATTGAAAGCATCTTTCGGGGCATCCTTATACTTCTAGAACTCCTGTGGCTGCATCTGCGTCGCATTTTGGCGTGGCTAATATAATAGACACGATAGTCCCTTTCTTTGTGAATTCCTGAACATTTCTATATTGGATTTGTTATTCGCACCTGCTCTCAGATGCTCGAGCATTGCGCTTTGTTCTGTAGATTTCAAAGGGTGAACACTTATTCGTATTCATTAGTTCCTATTTTCGTATAAAGCAGAGATTGGCCCGATTCTTAGCCAGGAAGTCAGAGAAATCTAGTTTTGTTGAGGCTTCAAGTTATATTGTGGGTGATTTGTTACCTTTGTAGTTATAGAATTCTGTCTTGAATGAAAACAAATGGGATAAGTTCTCTTTTCCGGAATCATTCCAAATTTTTATGCTTTTTTTCAAGAAAGTAACTTAAATAATTTTTTTTTCTATCATATAACAGTTAGTGTATTAAAGTAAATAATTTATATTAATTTAGATACATTTCTTTTCAATTAAGTTTAAGATTGAAGTCAGATACAAATAACATATTTTTAATAATACGATAACGTTAAACTTTCAATTAAACTTACGATGCAATTTATCTGAAAACTACCACTAGAATTAATTTAAAAATGTTTTAATTCTATGTTGAAAAGATAATTCTCTGGCTGACACACGAGATTTTTTTACTCTTTTGTGTACTTGTAAACAGATAAGAATAATAAACATAAGATGAATCTAAGAGTTATGTTTTTATTTTATCCCAGTAAAAACACGGACGATGGCCGCTTCACGGCTAGTTCCGGTAGTACTGGGTAGGTGATGGCCACGTAATGCCATCAATGGCACACTCGCGGTTCGTTACTGGGATACCATCAGCTTATTTTTTCTAGGCCAACCTCTTCTTGTCCGTTGATGGCCATCCAGCACTTTTGTAATATAACTAGTAGCAACGGTTACGTCATCGTATCGTGCCTTCTGCGCATGCGCATGATTGTTTTAAACCTTCGTAAACACGAAATTTTTTTCACTTGATTTTCTAGTAGCCATTGCATGCAGACAAAATTGCTGTATTTGTGATATTTTCTGGTTTGGTTTGGTTGTTGTTTTATGGCGCAAAGGCAACACAAGGGCCAGTGATATCTTCTGCGTCATTATTTTTCTTTTATTTCATTGAAAACGTGAACATCGAACGATTGTTTTTATTTCATTGAAGAAAAGGATCGGGAAATATTCATCATGGAAGGAAATCGACGTGTAAGTAAAACATTTTTTTTATATTTTTCCTTATGTTGTATTCAATTGTATTTTACATAATTATACGATATGTCGTATATACATGAGGACAACATTTATGCACGACATAATGTATATTTGGTTCAGTATGCATCGTGTAGAACGAACATTAACTAGTATTCTAGCCTTCAACTGCTGTATGCGGTCTGACAGACCGCGAGTCATTTTTTGTGGAATGCTTCCATCCCTTAAAATATTTCATATTTGACTTTAAAATTATTTTCCCGATACTATGTTTCTTAAATTTTAATCTGATGTTCATTAAATTGTTTGGCGCTGTAGAGACCATATGTTGCCCTTGTGCCAAAAATATCAAACTACCCAACCACAGCAGTTAAGGTCTAGTTTTGTTTAGAATGTTTTGATATATTTAATGTAAGTGTATAGGTGCATAACCCAAACCACGATTCCTTCCAAATACTAGTTTTTAATTATTTCCCTCCTTCGTGTTACTTATTTCCTATGTATAACGATTTTTGTACTGCAGATTAGAGCCAAAAATATTTAAATAGTGATAATAATAATTCATAAATGATTTGAATGTTGTTAGTCTGATTTTTGGTTTTGTTTATACGTTTAACGACTTATTTTTGGGCATAATAACGGGTAATCAGGCCGGGAACTACAGCTTAATGTGGATTCCGAACCACAACGAACATCCATGCCTAATCCAGGATTCGAACCCAGTAGCTTTGGCATGCGAGGCCAGAGCGCTAACCACACAGCCACCAGGTCTACGTTATTAGTTTGGATTAGTTTGGTTTTCAATTTGAAAGTTTTTATCTTGTATCAATCTAATGGAACAGTTTCGAAGTTGCTTACTAAAGAGTAAGAACTAATGTTACAGACCGCCGAAGCAGGATACTTTTGTCCATCGGTTACCTGTGGGGATAGAGCTCTGGCCTCGCATGCTAAAGGTGCCAGGTTCGAATCCCGGGTTAGGCATGGATGTTTGTTGTGATTCGGAATCCACTTTAAGCTGTAAGTCCCGGTCTGATTAGCCTGTCACTGTGCATAAAAATAGGACGTTGAGCGTACGAACCAACCAACTAATGTTACAGAATAACTCCTGTACTAAATTATTACTGATTTTTGCTCAAAATGCATTATGATGTATGCTTATAATAATTTTAGGGGATGTTTCACTACTTGTTTAACATTTGAAGCAAGCAACTTAGTGGAAGGAATTTTGTTAGAGTAAACAAAAACTAGATAGGTATGTTTGTAAGATGTCGAAAGACATTGCTTGGTGAAGTTACTCAAAAGTGAACAAATTATTAATATTTGTGTGTATAGGAATGATTTTTTTCAAAGTTTTAATTATAGCAGAGAATTTAATAACAAATGGGAAAATAACTGGTTGGTTGTTTTTAGATTATCTGGCGTCGTCAGCAACACGAGGGCTATATTGCGCCAAAACATTCGTCATTTGACAAGCCAACATACAGTGATTACAAACATCCATGCCTTACACGGGACTCGAACCCGCAATCTCGTTGTCTAGAAGGTAGTATGCTAACCACTATACCATTTGGTTGGCGGAAATATAACTGGAAAAGGTATATTTCTCTATTATAGTAACTTCGTCAGGGGGTGACTACTATAATCAACGCCAAAATACGAGAATTTCTCTGTATATGTCATGGCAAAACTTAGTTGGTTTTAGCTTAAATTTGTTTACAGCGGTCATTTTTTTTTAAATTTGAATTTAGATTCATTTGACATGTGTTTCAAATGCTATAATGCATAAGCATAATAATTAGCAGTGCTATTAAAACACCTAATGAAATAACTGTGAAGTTGATAAAATAGTTCCAAGTTCCTGGCTTTCCTTACAAGTCATTTCGTTAATTGAATTAACAGGGACGGAACTAGGTCACTTTTTACCCGGGGCAAGAATTAATTTTGGCGCCCCCACACAATAATTTTTTAGATTTGAAGCTAACTATATATACATTGAAAATTAACAAAGGTTTTTCCTTTGTAAAATTCTGTTTTGAAACAAACAATAAAAGAATTAATTAATTGAAATTTTAAATAAATATATTTGACAAGCCCTTATTAATGACCAGGGTTCATTCTGCTTGCATAAAGATTTGCATAAAGACAAAAAAAAAAAAAAAAAACTAATGAATCAATACAAATAATGTCAGTTACAATGAAATAAAAGGACATAGTTGAATGATATGTAACACTTTTTAACACAAAATCTGGTTAACCTGGTTTCAAAACGTCTTAGATCATAAACAATTAAGCTGTTTTACATTTCAAAAAATATTTTCTTCTGTAAAATACTGATACAAAAATTTAAAAAGCTTACGAATATTACCAGAACTCATTGAACACAAAAACAAATTAATTTAAGGACTTGTCTTTAAAAATCATTGAATAGTTGGTAAACACATAAATGTTAATTTTAGAACAATTAATTTAAACTTATTGAAACTCATTTTAATAACAGAATGAATAATATATTACTTACTGTGCTATGTGTGAGTTCTCCATTTTCTTGGAGAATTTAAAATTCTCACCAATGCAATGGACAAAATTTGACGAACATAACATCTGTTTGGTGAAAAATAATGTCGTCAAAATGACAATATAACTTTGTGCAAATGCAATGGCACACGCCTAGAAATCCTTACAATTTGGCGGGTTTTGTGGTCTCAACTTGGAAAATCCGCGTAATATCTTTACTTAAGCTTTGGCGAAGCTTGCCCTCTTATAGCCATAAGTTCTTTGACATTTCAAAAGTTAATCGGCAAACATGCTGAAAATTTAGCAATAAACACAAATACTCTACTCATTTGCTTATACTTTAGTGCTGCCAACAATTGCTTCACTATTCGTTCAGACATAATTAAATCATAGAACTATTTTTTTTGCAATTAAAGTGCAGTAAAATGTGTCTATTATCTTCAGCAGTAAATAAACTACCAAGAGACACAAAATGCACTCCTTATTTGTTTCATAGTTGCGTGGCGCCTTTTTCTCGTAGCATGGAGACTGGATTCTTTTTATTTTATTTATCACTTCCTGGAAAATACTTTCTTTTTCATTATTTTTTATGAAAAATAAGGCCTTGAGATCTATTTTTAGAATTCATGCCTTGATGTTTTATTATGTTTTTCATTATTTAGGAATAGATAAAATGTTACACTTAGGCACTTTTATGCTTCTGTTTTCTCTTTTTACGAAACATGTTTGAATGCTTGTATATGATCAAAAAAGAAAAGTAGGAGTGTTAATAATTTAACCTATGAAAAACAAATTTTTTAATCAAATCCCTTATAAGAATTATGAATTTATTAACAATAAAAGTATTTTTTTAAATGATTTATTAAAATGCTTTCGAAACGCCGCGTCGATTAAAAAAAAAAAAAAAAAAAAAAAAAAAAAAAAAAAAAAAAAAAAAAAAAAAAAAAAAAAAACCTTAATATGGTATTTATGCCCGAACAATTATTTATCTTAATTGAAAAAATACTGGCAACAAGACTTCATCCAGTAATCAAATTATAACTGATTTAATTTATTCTGGAACGTGCCGTAAATGCGTGCTATCACGCAAGCCAATTTATTTTTTTATTTATTTTTATAATATTTTCGTTTGGCATCAGGTAAAAGTCTTAACCAGCAATGGGATTTTATTTGCTAGTGTTGTGATGACATTAGATGGTAAAATAGACCTTTTGGTGACAGTTAAGGTTGGCGTCCACTAACGCTAAGCAGAGCAGAGCAGATCAGAGCGGAGTGGATGAGTCAATTACAAGGCGGACAATGTCTATTATAGCACGAGCCTCGAGCTACAATGGACGTTGACAGCCTTGTAATTGGTCTAATCCACACCGCTCTGATCTGCTCTGCTCTGCTTAGCGATAATGGGCGCCAAGCTTTACATCCCTAAAAATGTAATACAATGTATTGTCATGGGCTTTAGCTAATTGGCCAAGTTTCAGGACGATAGGATGATGGGAAGGGGGTTAATTAAGCATCCGCAGATTTGTACGCCAGGCTCAAACGCACACTCAAACAAAAGTGAAGTTAATATAAGGGATTTAAAAATATATAGTAAAATATATTGTTAAAAATATATAGTCACATATTTAGTCAGTGCATTTAAATTGAGATTTGGATAGGATGTAATTTACTGTTTTCGTTTTTATTTTTAAAAAATCGATATGTTTTGCGATAAATAGGAATTCTTGTGTTGCAGGCATTCATCTTTCAACTTTTTATCGCATAATTTTTTTGCATTTCTTCACGTTTCAGAACATTCTGTATCAAAAAAGTGTTCTAGAAAAAAAGTTTGTGGGTCCGTGTGTTGTCTGTGGTCAGCATTACTTTCAAACGGATTGATCTACTTTGGCCATTACACCTGGCGTTACGGTTTTTGTCAAAATCGTGCTTGCGCAATAGGTAGCTGTCATTTTTTACAGGCAAAATCATTGCTAAATTAAATGAAGGAAACAGTGGGAATTGAAAGTTGTTCAAAGTTCAACACCCCCAGTTTTTTTAAACTCAGCACGATTCAAAATGTGTGAAAATGAAAAAAAAATCTGTTTTTAGCTGAAGAAATACTAAATTATTCTCTTAGAGAAAACATTTCAATAGTTAATTATTTCAATTGTTAATTAACTTTTTGCTAATTAATTTTCATTAGGTATCGCAATGAACCTTTAAAGTTAACGATAATCAACCTCAAAAACAAATGTAAACGATTTCTAAACAATTCAACATCTTGCAGCCCCCTGTAAAAATTCCTGCGGACGCCTAGAGAACAATAAATATATTTGGCAAGAGATATATCCCAAACGTAACCCTTATCCTTAATACACATCTTCCAAAGTTTATTAGGTTACAAATTAAAAAAAATTCTTACCTTCATTGGTTTCAGTTTCGTGAACTAGCCAATATGATAAAAGGTTGGGATATCCTTGCAGTTTCTTTTGCTTTTCTGCGCCCCAGATAATTTCTTCGACATATTTCAATTTACGAAAATTTCAACAGCATTAAATTGTTGTAACGCTAAATTTTATCTAACTACATTGCGACTATATTACCAATGCGTTTTTAAATTAGCATTTCTGGCAGCCTGCCATGTAGCACAAACCTATTCTTCACCGGGGGGTAGGGAGAATTCGATGTCATTCTTTTGTAAAAGGATAGATTATTACTTTCTTTGTACAGAAATGTATTATTTTTTTTTTCTAGAGGATTTTTTCTTCTGTTGGATATCTTAAAGATAATCCAGAATTTTAAGAAAACATGAAAATTTATTAATGAAAAATTATCCTTTTGTCCAAATATTAAACTTTATACAACAAATAGCGCTTTGTTACCTTTTCGGCGCCCCCTCTGGTTAGCGCCCGGGGCAGCTGCCCCGCCGCCAATCCCCCCCCCCCCCTAAGTTCCGGCACTGTGAATTAAATAAAAAGTTAATATTTTCAAAATTCATTCTAAGTAAGCAAAATTATATTGCAGAATCAATATATGTTTTATATTTTCAAAGCATTAGTGGAGTTGAAACTTTGTTTTCCAAAGGGTATTTTATTTCCTATTTGGTAAAATTAAAATCCAACCTACTTAAATCAGTGGAAACTTTTCCATTATTCTTCCATTCGATCCCCTTCCGAACCAACACTTCAAATCCAAAAAAAAAAAAAACACACAAAAAAAAAAAAAACACACAAAAAAAAAAAAAGTGCGAAAATTAGTGGATCGTTCTTGTCTTTCTTCCCCCTCCTCTCCTTGTTTTCCCTCAGCGTAACTTACTGCAAAACGCGCTTTTCAAATCGTTCAGAAAAAAAGTTTTAGTCTATCTGACAACTGGTTCTTTTCAGCTACGCTACTTGGATGCTATTTTTTAAATGCATACAGATCATTGATCCCGCTTTACTGAAACATCTTTGAACTTGGTTCTCTTGTCAACTTGCTTTCCGGGAGTTCCGGACCTTTCATTAGGAACATTAAGATTAAAAATCAAGCTAAACATTAGTTATTGCATTGCATGAATGTATTTTATCCTAGTGGGCTCCCTGCCCTGTATGTAGCTTCACAAATATGAGTATAATATCATTTTAAAGCTACTAAGTTTGAAAAAGCTGGTATTTTCAATCAGCACAAAATTTGAAATAGAAAATTTTAAATGAATTACCTGAGATACATATGTTTTAAATACAAATTTAAATCTCATACAAATCAGTTTTCTTCAAAAGAAGTTAATAATAATTGCATGATTTGATTTTGTAAAAGAACTCTTACTTGGAGAAGTCATTGATACGCTGTTTCTTTTATGCAAACTTACTATTGAATGCGGGTTCGAGTCATGGTTTGGCATGGGTGTTTGTAAATGTATGTTGGTTTGTTAAATGACGAAATGTTTCGGCGCATTATAGCCCTCGTGTTGCTGACGACGCCAGATAATCTGAATACAACCAACCATACTATTGAATGTTTAAATTAATAACATTTGTGAAATCGCTATCATGAGTATGTACTTAATATAATAGTATATTTCTATTTCAGCTGCTATCAGCCAAACACAAACTACGATTGGTTGGTTAGTTTATACGCTCAACGACTTATTTTTCTGCATAATGACAACTAATCAGGCCGGGACCTACAGCTTTACGTGGATTCCGAACCACAACGAACATCCATAACTAATCCAGGATTAGAACCCGGCAGCTTTGGCATGCGTGGCCAGAGAGCAAATCATACAGTCATCAGATGGGCAACAAGCTACATAAATGACTAAACAGGCTGAGATAGAAGAGATAGTTAAAAGCGGTGGCTTAGAACAGCGCTTGACAGGAACAGGAGAAGGTCACTGTCGCAACAAATCGAATAAATGACATTTTACCCTAATTAATAATAAATAACACTAAATTTAATCCACAAATTGAGAGCAAAGTGTCCTTGTTTTGTCTTTATTTTACAATTGCTGTTTTGTTAAGGTTCTTTCAATAATTGTTGAAATAAGGGAATTTGCGTGGGAGATTATGTTGAGTACATAACATGATGTAAATTACTTGTAATTCTGACCAAAATTCATGATATAAGTTATTAATAATTGTATCATTGTATCAATACACATTTTCTACCCTTGATGTTTTGAATTATACTTTAAAAATTTGGATAATCTTTATGCAGGAGAACTTCTGAAAAAATTAAGTGGAGGCTGAACATAAATTGGAAAATTATTTGGTTGCAAAAAACCCTTATAGATAGTGCTTGAAAAGAATAATGTAGAAGTAAACGGAAGATATTTAAACATGGTGTGTTTGTTTAAAGAATTGACAAGTTCCTTCCAATAATTACAGCAATTAATGTAATTTGAATTGTAGATCAACATAATGCAAATTTTCTAGTTTCATAATTCTATTATTCAAGATAATTATTATAAGTTACTGGTAAAAATAAAAGTTAAAAAAAATCTTATAATCCATTCCACTTATTTAATTTGGATTATATATTTTAACTTTCTGTAATGAGATTTTTTGTGTTGTGTTAACTAAATCTCTTAATGCTTATCTTTTTCAAGCCTAATTGATGTTCACCTCTCATTTAGTGCATTTTGCATGAACATCATCTTTTTGTTCCCTACTTTTATCCACATATGTGGATAAAAGTAGGGAACAAAAAGATGATGCTCATGAAAAATGCACTAAATGGAAAGTGAATATCAATTGAGCTTAAAAAGCAGCCTGTGGAAAGTGAACCATTAATAGTTTGTCGTGAGACTGCTAATTTCAAATTAATAATATAATGCGAATCTTTAGATGCTCGTTGTAGTGTTGTAAAGGGCAATCGACATTATAAAGCGAACTTTCGTCGAGTCGATGTGGGATTGCTGAGGGCAGCCAGAAAACCGATATTGGGGCACTGTTATGCCGTTGAAGGCAACAGCAATGTTTATGTTTTGGCTAAACGGCGGCTCAGACAAAATTTTCTTCCACTTAAGGCTGTCAATTGTAGGGCCACTGCTGTACACTTGCGGTTTGGCCAGTAGTTGATGCAGGGGAAGCAGTGGGTAAGTGAAGGCTGGCCAGACATCAACAGCCAATTCCTGGCCCTTACTGCTGGCCCAAGTGTAGGCCAGAGGGTCACTTTTATGCACTGAAAAGTAAAGGCCATCCGCTAATGGTCCAGCAGTTTAGGTGATGGCCACAGTCAGTCGTCCACTACTGGCCCAGATGATTTTTTTTTACTAGGATATACTATTACTTGGTGACAAAGTTATACTGAAAAATAATTATTTTATCTAGGTAAAATATGCATTTATATATCGTCTGATGTCCGTGTCCCTAGAGTCAAACGATATAAACCCAGTAAAAAAATCATCTGGGCCAGCAGTGGACGACTGATTGTGGCCATCACCTAAACTGCTGGACCATTAGCGGATGGCCTTTACTTTTCAGTGCATAAAAGTGACCGTCTGGCCTACACTTGGGCCAGCAGTAAGGGCCGGAAATTGGCCGTTGATGTCTGACCAGCCTTCACTTACCCACTGCTTCCCCATCATCAACTACTGGCCAAACCGCAAGTGTACATCAGTGGCCCTACAATTGACAGCCTTAACTGGAAGAAAATTTTGTCTGAGCCGCCGCTTAGCCAAAACATAAACATTGCTGTTGCCTTCAACGGCCCAACAGTGCAACAATATCAGTTTTCTGGCTGCCGTCCACAATCCCACATCGACTCGACGAAAGTTCGATTTATAATGTCGATTACCCTTTACAACACTACAACGAGCAACTAAAGATTCGCATTATATAATTAATTTGAAATTAGCAGTCCCACGACAAACTAATAATGGTTCACTTTCCACAGGCTGCTTTTTAAGCTCAATTGATATTCACTTCCCATTTAGTGCATTTTGCATGAGCATCATCTTTTTGTTCCCTACTTTTATCCACATGGGAACAAAAAGATGATGCTCATGCAAAATGCACTAAATGATAAGTGAACATCAATTGGGCTTGAAAAAGATAAGCATTAAGAGATTTAGTTAACACAACACAAAAAATCTCATTACAGAAAGTTAAAATATATAATCCAAATTAAATAAGTGGCATGGATTATAAGATTTTTTTTAACTTTTATTTTTACCAGTAACTTATAATAATTATCTTGAATAATAGAATTATGAAACTAGAAAATTTGCATTATGTTGATCTACAATTCAAATTGCATTAATTGCTGTAATTATTGGAAGAAACTTGTCAATTCTTTAAACAAACACACCATGTTTAAATATCTTCCATTTACTTCTACACTATTCTTTTCAAGCACTATCTATAAGGTTGTTTTTAGCAACCAAATAATTTTCCAATTTATGTTCAGCCTCCACTTAATTTTTTCCGAAGTTCTCCTGCATAAAGATTATCCAAATTTTTCAAGTATAATTCAAAACATCAAGGGTAGAAAATGTGTATTGATACAATTATTAATAACTTATATCATGAATTTTGGTCAGAATTACAAGTAATTTACATCATGTTATGTACTCCACATAATCTCCCACGCAAATCCCATTATTTCAACAATTATTGAAAGAACCTTAACAAAACAGCAATTGTAAAATAAAGACAAAACAAGGACACTTTGCTCTCAATTCGTGGATTAAATTTATTGTTATTTATTATAAATTAGGGTAAAATGTCATTTATTCGATTTGTTGCGACAGTGACCTTCTCCCGTTCCTGTCAAGCGCTGTTCTAAGCCACCCCTTTTAACTAGGTATCTCTTCCATCTCAGCCTGTTTAGTCATTTATGTAGCTTGTGGCCCATCTGATGACTGTATGATTAGCGCTCTGGCCACGCATGCCAAAGCAGCCGGGTTCGAATCCTGGATTAGGCATGGATGTTCGTTGTGGTTCGGAATCCACGTAAAGCTGTAGGTCCCGGCCTGATTAGTTGTCATTGTGCAGAAAAATAGGTCGTTGAGCGTATAAACTAACCAACCAATCGTAGCTTGTGTTTGGCTGATAGCAGCTGAAATAGAAATATACTATTATATTAAGTACATACTCATAATAGCGATTTCACAAATGTTATTAATTTAAACATTCAATAGTAAGTTTGCATAAAAGAAACAGCGTATCAATGACTTCTCCAAGTCAAAAGTTCTTTTACAAAATAAAATCATGCAATTATTATTAACTTCTTTTAAAGAAAACAGATTTGTACGAGATTTAACTCTGTATTTAAAACATATGTATCTCAGGTAATTCATTTAAAACTTTCTATTTCAAATTTTGTGCTGATTGAAAATACCAGCTTTTTCAAACTTAGTATCTTTAAAATGATATTATACTCATATTTGTGAAGCTACATACAGGGCAGTTAGCCCACTAGGAGAAAATACATTCATGCAATGCAATAATTAATGTTTAGCTTGATTTTTAATCTTAGAAGGAGACCTTACGGTCTCGGAAATTCAGATCGGGATGAAATTTGGCAGATTGATAGTATACCTTAAGGGTATCCACACTGTAAAGTAATAAAGCGCACTAGCCAGAAGATTCCGAGAAAATAGGCTTTAAAGTGTTATGCGTAGCTTACATACTAGTAGAGATTTTTGTAAGGGCGATTGGGTTCGATACCTCGTGAGGGAATTTTTTTTTTTTTTCAATTTATAAAATGACTGTTACAGCTAATTGAAATTTGATTTAAAGATAATACTTTATTTTCAAATACGTAATGTATTTTTAATGAGGTAATTTTTAATTTTTATTTTTTTAATTTATAAAGTGACTGTTTCAGCTAATTGAAATTTGAATGAAAGATAGTACTTTATTTTTAAATACGTAATGTATTTTTAATGAAGGTACATTAAAACTCTATTTACTATTTTCACAAACAAGTGATTATAAATTTTTAGATATTATAAGATGTAGAGAAGTAAATGATTTTCCCAAAAAACATGAAGAACCAGTTTCTATATGGAAGAGTAAGAATGTTGTCCTATTGTACTCAAGCAGGTAGTCAGAAATTTTCAAAACCCTAACGGCACTTTGCGACGTCTATTTTTATAGACAGGTAAAGAATCTACTAAAGCGTATGCAAAATTGCTCGTATCTGGTTGAAAATAATAGAGAAATTAATACCCGTGAAGACTGCATAAAAATACAATCAATAGTCCATCATCAATTTTTAATAAAATGATCCGGTATGCCTGGTATGCTTCCAAGTTTTCTGACGAAAGATATATTTTCATGAATGTTAATGAAGTATGTTTTCCAACGAATCTTTTACAAAAAGGTTGTTCCTGTAAACAATCTTCCTTTATAAATTGTGCAAGATGTCAAAACAGTTTTTGTTTTCCATGTTTTTATGATAAGTGTCATTCTGGTGTATGTATATAAATAAATAATTGACAAATAAAAACTATATGTCAAAATCCATAGATAAATTAAGTCCTACCCTAATTTTGTTGCCGTGGTAATTAGAATTTTAATTTATATCTATTTAATTTATCTCTATTTTCTTTATTAAAAATACATTACGTATTTAAAAATAAAGTATTATCTTTATTTTAAATTTCAATTAGCTGTAACAGTCACTTTATAAATTGAAGAAGAAAAAAATTCCCTCACGTGGTATCGAACCCGGATCGCCCGTACGGGAACCCATCACGCTGACCACTTAGCCACCGGGAGCTGCGGATCAAAAATCTCTACTAGTATGTAAGCTACACATAACACTTTAAAGCCTATTTTCTCTGAATCTTCTGGCTAGTGCGCTTTATTACTTTACAGTGTGGATACCCTTAAGGTATACTATCAATCTGCCAAATTTCATCCCGATCTGAATTTCCGAGACCGTAAGGTCTCCTTGTTAATGTTCCTAATGAAAGGTCCGGAACTCCCGGAAAGCGAGTTGACGAGAGAACCAAGTTCAAAGACGTCAATGATCTGTATGCATTTAAAAAATAGCGTCCAAATAGCGTAGCTGAAAAGAACAGTTGTCAGAAAGACTAAAACTTTTTCTGAACGATTTGAAAAGCGCGTTTTGCAGCAAATTACGCTAGGGAAGGCAAAGAGAGGAGGGGGAAGAAAGACAAGAACGATTCACTAATTTTCGCACTTTTTTTTTTTTTTTTTGGATTTGTAGTCTTGGTTCGGAAGGGGCTCGAATGGAAGAATAATGGAAAAGCTTCCACTGATTTAAGTAGGTTGGATTTTAATTTTACCAAATAGGTAATAAAATACCCTTTGGAAAACAAAGTGCAACTCCACTAATGCTTTGAAAATATAAAACATATATTGATTCTGCAATATAATTTTGCTTACTTAAAATGAGTTTTGAAAATATTAACTTTTTATTTAATTCAATTAACGAAATGACTTGTAAGGAAGGTCAGCTTCACAGTTATTTCATTAGGTGTTTTAATAGCACCACTAATTATTATGTTTTTTATTATAGCATTTGAAACACCATGCCAAATGAATATATATTAAAAAAAAAAAAAAAATGACCTCTGTAAACAAATTTAAGTTAAAACCAACTAAGTTTTGCCATGACATATACAGAGAAATTCTCGTATTTTGGCGTTGATTATAGTAGTCACCCCCTGACGAAGTTACTATAATAGAGAAATATACCTTTTCCAGTTATATTTCCGCCAACCAAATGGTATAGTGGTTAGCATACTAGCTTCTAGACAACGAGATTGCGGATTCGAGTCCCGTGTAAGGCATGGATGTTTGTAAATGTATGTTGGCTTGTCAAATGACGAATGTTTTGGCGCAATATAGCCCTCGTGTTGCTGACGACGACTGATATTCTAAAAACAACCAACCAGTTATTTTCCCATTTGTTATTCAATTCTCTGCTATAATTAAAACTTTGAAAAAAATCATTTCTATACATACAAATATTAATAATTTTTTCACTTTTGAGTAACTTCACCAAGCAATGTCTTTCGACACCTTACAAACATACCTATCTAGTTTTTGTTTACTCTAACAAAATTCCTTCCATTAAGTTGCTAGCTTCAAATGTTAAACAAGTAGTGAAACATCCCCTAAAATTATTATAAGCATACATCATAATGCATTTTGAGCAAAAATCAGTAATATTTTAGTACATGAGTTATTCTGTAACATTAGTTGGTTGGTTTGTACGCTCAACGTCCTATTTTTATGCACAGTGACAGGCTAATCAGCCCGGGACCTACAGCTTAACGTGGATTCCGAATCACAACAAACATCCATGCCTAACCCGGGATTCGAACCCGGCACCTTTAGCATGCGAGGCCAGAGCTCTATCCCCACAGCTAACCGATGGACAAAAGTATCCTGCTTCGGTGGTCTGTAACATTAGTTCTTACTCTTTAGTAAGCAACTTCGAAACTGTTCCATTAGATGGATACAAGATAAAAACTTCCAAATTGAAAACCAAACTAATCCAAACTAACAACGTAGACCTGGTGGCTGTGTGGTTAGCGCTCTGGTTTCGAATGCCAAAGCTGCCGGGTTCGAATCCTGAATAAGGCATGGATGTTCGTTGTGGTTCGGAATCCACATTAAGCTGTAGTTCCCGGCCTGATTACCCGTTATTATGCCCAAAAATAAGTCGTTAAACGTATAAACAAAACCAAAAATCAGACTAACAACATTCAAATCATTTATACAAGTACTATATACATTACTTTAAATATCTTTGGCTCTAATCTGCAGTACAAAAATCGTTATACATAGGAAATAAGTAACACGAAGGAGGGAAAGAATTAAAAGCTAGTATTCGGAAGGAATCGTGGTTTGGGTTATGCACCTATACACTTACATTAAATATATCAAAACATTCGAAACAAAACTAGCCCTTAACTGCTGTGGTTGGGTAGTTTGATATTTTTGGTGCAAGGGCAACAACAGCGCCAAACAATTTAATGAACATCTGATTAAAATTTAAGAAACATAGCATCGGGAAAATAATCTTAAATTCAAAGATGAAATATTTTAGGGGATGGAAGCATTCCACAAAAAATGACTCGCGGTCTGTCAGACCGCATACAGCAGTTGAAGGCTAGAATATTAGTTAATGTTCGTTCAACACGATGCATACTGAACCACATATACATTATGTCGTGCATAGATGTTGTTCTCATGTATATACAACATATCGTATAACTATGTAAAATACAATTGAATACAACATAAGGAAAAATATAAAAAAATGTATTACTTATACGTCGATTTCCTTCCATGATGAATATTTCCCGATCCTTTTCTTCAATGAAATAACAATCGTTCGATGTTCACGTTTTCAATGAAATAAAAGAAAAATACTGACGCAGAAGATATCACTGGCCCTTGTGTTGCCTTTGCGCCATAAAACAACAACCAAATGAACCAGAATATATCACAAACGCAGCAATTTTGTCTGCATGCAATGGCTACTAGAAAATCAAGTGAAAAAAAAGTCGTGTTTACGAAAGTTCAAAACAATCATGCGCATGCGCAGAAGGCACGATACGATGACGTAACCGTTGCCACCAGTTATATTACTAAAGTCCTGGATGGCTATCAACGGACAAGAAGAGGTTGGCCTAGAAAAAATAAGCTGATGGTATCCCAGTAACGAACCGCGAGTGTGCCATTGATGGCATTACGTGACCATCACCCACCCAGTACTGCCGGCAACTAGCCGTGAAGCGGCCATCGTCCGTGTTTTTACTGGGAATACATATTTGACTTAGTTAAAATAATTATTTTTCCATATAACTTTGTCATCAAGAAGTGCTATTTAAAACAAAAACCTAATTGCTAAAATGATAATTATTTTAGAATCAGTGTTTTGTCATTAAACTTTTTATACTTGCTGATGGTTCACAAACATGATCTGAATTTTTACAAAAACTAACCATTAATTTAGAGAAGATTTTCAGATGTAAAAAGCATTCGATTTCCAGAGGAAAATATAGTATTCTAATAATAAATAATTCTAACTATTTAACAACCATTAAGCATTTTTGTTCTTTTTTATAATGCTTGTTTAATAATTCTTGTTTCATGAACATTTAAATTATGTATTATTTTAATGACAGCATATTGTTAGCTTTGATAATTTTCTTATCTTATATTATCTTCTATTTCTGAATAAATAATAAAATACACAATACTTAATTTTAAGCTTAAACCAGCAATGTTATTAATCATCTAGATTTGAAGATAAAGAAAATAAAAAAGTTTTATTTTCAGAACATAATTTCGTTCCTCTGTGGACGTTTATTATCCCACCTATAAACTTATCAATTAATTATACAGCTTTTTACTGAGATATACAGCATTTTAAGTAACGCAATACCAATATATATTCTAAAAGAAACGTTATTTTTTCTTAGCTTGATATATGATAAATTGAATCCAATTAAGCGATATCGTTTAACCGTAAGTAAAAAACTTCCATACATTTAAAGGTATTTTCTAAGGCATTAGAGAATACTCCTGGTTAAACTTTTAATTTTTTTAGAATTTCCTTTTAAAATTTTATTTTTCATAGTTACTTTTCAATTAAATTCTCCTTTAATATTATTGGTCGTACTCGAAATACCAGAGGATGAATAATGTGTAGCAATTGGAGATGTATTTCAATTACTTTTGAAATTAAAACAAGATTGAAATCCCGAAGTGGAAAGTTATAAGAACCGTATAAAAAATAAAATCATAAGAAGTATCGTTAAAATACAATTACCAAAGGAGCCAGGTAAAAAAATTTCTAATGTCAATACTAGTAAAACATAAATGTCTTTTAAGTTCATCCTGCTAATTAAACTAGCTATAAAGAACCAGTTATTCATTAGCATCAGAAACCAGTCATTATATGACATAAAATTATTTTAAAATATTTATATTTAAAACAAATTCATGGCAATATTCCGAGAATAGAAACAGTTATATATATATCAATCAGGTTCGTAAATGGTCACTAATTTGGGTACTTTGAAATATGTTTGCATTTTCGTTAGGAAATTAGAGTTGAAAAGATATGTATTGAAATGTTAAAAATACTTAAATGTTCAAGGCAGTTGGCTAAATTTAAATTCACCATTATATTGAAAAAAAAAAAATAATAATAATAATAACAACCCAGTAAAAACACAGACGATGGCCGCTTCACGGCTAGTTGCCGGCAGTACTGGGTGGGTGATGGCCACGTAATGCCATCAATGGCACACTCGCGGTTCGTTACTGGGATACCATCAGCTTATTTTTCCTAGGCCAACCTCTTCTTGTCCGTCGATGGCCATCCAGCACTTTAGTAATATAACTGGTGGCAACGGTTACGTCATCGTATCGTGCCCTCTGCGCATGCGCATGATTGTTTTGAACTTTCGTAAACACGACTTTTTTTTCACTTGATTTTCTGGTAACCATTGCATGCAGACAAAATTGCTGCGTTTGTGATATCTTCTGGTTTGGTTGTTGTTTTATGGCGCAAAGGCAACACAAGGGCCAGTGATATCTTCTGCGTCATTATTTTTCTTTTATTTCATTGAAAACGTGAACATCGAACGATTGTTATTTCATTGAAGAAAAGGATCGGGAAATATTCATCATGGAAGGAAATCGACGTATAAGTAATACATTTTTTTATATTTTTCCTTATGTTGTATTCAATTGTATTTTACATAGTTATACGATATGTTGTATATACATGAGGACAACATCTATGCACGACATAATGTATATGTGGTTCAGTATGCATCGTGTTGAACGAACATTAACTAATATTCTAGCCTTCAACTGCTGTATTCGGTGTGACAGACCGCGAATCATTTTTTGTGGAATGCTTCCATCCCCTAAAATATTTCATCTTTGACTTTAAAATTATTTTCCCGATACTATGTTTCTTAAATTTTAATCTGATGTTCATTAAATTGTTTGGCGCTGTAGAGACCACATGTTGCCCTTGCGGCAAAAATATCAAACTACCCAACCACAGCAGCTAAGGGCTAGTTTTGTTTGGAATGTTTTGATATATTTAATGTAAGTGTATAGGTGCATAATCCAAACCACGATTCCTTCCTAATACTAGCTTTTAATTCTTTCCCTCCTTCGTGTTACTTATTTCCTATGTACAACGATTTTTGTAGTGCAGATTAGAGCCAAAGATATTTAAAGTAATGTATATAGTCCTTGTATAAATGATTTGAATGTTGTTAGTCTGATTTTTGGTTTTGTTTATACGCTTAACGACTTATTTTTGGGCATAATAACGGGTAATCAGGCCGGGAACTACAGCTTAATGTGGATTCCGAACCACAACGAACATCCATGCCTTATCCAGGATTCGAACTCGGCAGCTTCGGCATGCGAGGCCAGAGCGCTAACCACACATTCACCAGGTCTACGTTGTTTGTTTGGAATAGTTTGGTTTTCAATTTGGAAGTTTTTATCTTGTATCCATCTAATGGAACAGTTTCGAAGTTGCCTACTAAAGAGTAAGAACTAATGTTACAGACCGCCGAAGCAAGATACTTTTGTCCATCTGTTAGCTGTGGGGATAGCGCTCTCGCCTCGCATGCTAAAAGTGCCGGGTTCGAATCCCGGGTTAGGCATGGATGTTTGTTGTGATTCGGAATCCACGTTAAGCTGTTGGTCCCGGTCTGATTAGCCTGTCACTGTGCATAAAAATAGGGCGTTGAGCGTACAAGTCAACCAACTAATATTACAGAATAATTCATTTAATAAAATATTACTGATTTTTGCACAAAATGCATTATGATATATGCTTATAATAATTTTAGGGGATGTTTCACTACTTGTTTAACATTTGAAGCTAGCAACTTAGTGGAAGGAATTTTGTTAGAGTAAACAAAAACTAGATAGGTATGTTTGTAAGGTGTCGGAAGACATTGCTTGGTGAAGTTACTCAAAAGTGAAAAAATTATTAATATTTGTATGTATAGGAATGATTTTTTTTTTCAAAGTTTTAATTATAGCAGAGAATTGAATAACAAATGGGAAAATAACTGGTTTGTTGTTTTTTGATTTTCTGGCGTCGTCAGCAACACGAGGACTATATTGCGCCGAAACATTCGTCATTTGACAAGCCAACATACATTTACAAACATCCGTGCCTTACACGAGACTCGAACCCGCAATCCCGTTGTCTAGAAGCTAGTATGCTAACCACTATACCATTTGGTTGGCGGAAATATAACTGGAAAAGGTATATTTCTCTATTATAGTAACTTCGTCAGGGGGTGAGTACTATAATCAACGCCAAAATACGAAAATTTCTCTGTATATGTCATGGCAAAACTTAGTTGGTTTTAACTTAAATTTGTTTACCGAGGTCATTTTTTTTTTAATTTGGCATGTGTTTCAAATGCTATAATGCAAAAGCATAATAATTAGTGGTGCTATTAAAACACCTAATGAAATAACTGTGAAGCTGATAAAATAGTTCCAAGTTCCTGACTTCCCTTACAAGTCATTTCGTTAATTGAATTAAATAAAAAGTTAATATTTTCAAAACTCATTTTAAGTAAGCAAAATTATATTGCAGAATCAATATATGTTTTATATTTTCAAAGCATTAGTGGAGTTGCACTTTGTTTTCCAAAGGGTATTTAATTACCTATTTTGTAATAAATACCCTATTGGGTATTTATTACCTATTAAAATTAAAATCCAACCTACTTAAATCAGTGGAAACTTTTCCATTATTCTTCCATTCGATCCCTTTCCGAACCAACACTTTAAGTCAAAAAAAAAAAAAAAAAAAAAAAAAAAGTGCGAAAATTAGTGGATCATTCTTGTCTTTCTTCCCCCTCCTCTCCTTGCCTTCCCTCAGCGTAATTTCTGCAAAACGCGCTTTTCAAATCGTTTAGAAAAAAAGTTTTAGTCTTTCTGACAACTGTTGCCGACCAAACGGTATAGTGGTTAGCATACTAGCTTCTAGACCTCAAGGTTGCGGGTTCGAGTCCCGTGTTGGCATGGGTGTTTGTAAATGTATGTTGGCTTGTGTAATGACGAATGCTTCGGCGCATTATAGCCCTCGTGTTGCTGACCGCACCAGATAATCTGAATACAACCAACCAATCTGGCAACTGTTCTTTTCAGCTACGCTATTTGGAAGCTATTTTTTTAAATGCATACAGATCATTGACATTATTGAACTTGGTTCTCTTGTCAACTTGCTTTCCGGGAGTTCCGGACCTTTCATTAGGAACATTAAGATTAAAAATCAAGCTAAACATTAGTTATTGCATTGCATGAATGTATTTTATCCTAGTGGGCTCCCTGCCCTGTATGTAGCTTCATAAATATGAGTATAATATCATTTTAAAGCTACTAAGTTTGAAAAAGCTGGTATTTTCAATCAGCACAAAATTTGAAATAGAAAATTTTAAATGAATTACCTGAGATACATATGTTTTAAATACAAATTTAAATCTCATACAAATCAGTTTTCTTCAAAAGAAGTTAATAATAATTGCATGATTTGATTTTGTAAAAGAACTCTTACTTGGAGAAGTCATTGATACGCTGTTTCTTTTATGCAAACTTACTATTGAATGCGGGTTCGAGTCATGGTTTGGCATGGGTGTTTGTAAATGTATGTTGGTTTGTTAAATGACGAAATGTTTCGGCGCATTATAGCCCTCGTGTTGCTGACGGCGCCAGATAATCTGAATACAACCAACCATACTATTGAATGTTTAAATTAATAACATTTGTGAAATCGCTATCATGAGTATGTACTTAATATAATAGTATATTTCTATTTCAGCTGCTATCAGCCAAACACAAACTACGATTGGTTGGTTAGTTTATACGCTCAACGACTTATTTTTCTGCATAATGACAACTAATCAGGCCGGGACCTACAGCTTTACGTGGATTCCGAACCACAACGAACATCCATGCCTAATCCAGGATTCGAACCCGGCAGCTTTGGCATGCGTGGCCAGAGAGCAAATCATACAGTCATCAGATGGGCAACAAGCTACATAAATGACTAAACAGGCTGAGATAGAAGAGATAGTTAAAAGCGGTGGCTTAGAACAGCGCTTGACAGGAACAGGAGAAGGTCACTGTCGCAACAAATCGAATAAATGACATTTTACCCTAATTTATAATAAATAACAATAAATTTATTCCACGAATTGAGAGCAAAGTGTCCTTTTTTTGTCTTTATTTTACAATTGCTGTTTTGTTAAGGTTCTTTCAATAATTGTTGAAATAATGGGATTTGCGTGGGAGATTATGTTGAGTACATAACATGATGTAAATTACTTGTAATTCTGACCAAAATTCATGATATAAGTTATTAATAATTGTATCAATACACATTTTCTACCCTTGATGTTTTGAATTATACTTGAAAAATTTGGATAATCTTTATGCAGGAGAACTTCGGAAAAAATTAAGTGGAGGCTGAACATAAATTGGAAAATTATTTGGTTGCAAAAAAAAAACCTTATAGATAGTGCTTGAAAAGAATACCGTAGAAGTAAATGGAAGATATTTAAACATGGTGTGTTTGTTTAAAGAATTGACAAGTTTCTTCCAATAATTACAGCAATTAATGCAATTTGAATTGTAGATCAACATAATGCAAATTTTCTAGTTTCATAATTCTATTATTCAAGATAATTATTATAAGTTACTGGTAAAAATAAAAGTTAAAAAAAATCTTATAATCCATGCCACTTATTTAATTTGGATTATATATTTTAACTTTCTGTAATGAGATTTTTTGTGTTGTGTTAACTAAATCTCTTAATGCTTATCTTTTTCAAGCCCAATTGATGTTCACTTATCATTTAGTGCATTTTGCATGAGCATCATCTTTTTGTTCCCATGTGGATAAAAGTAGGGAACAAAAAGATGATGCTCATGCAAAATGCACTAAATGGGAAGTGAATATCAATTGAGCTTAAAAAGCAGCCTGTGGAAAGTGAACCATTATTAGTTTGTCGTGGGACTGCTAATTTCAAATTAATTATATAATGCGAATCTTTAGTTGCTCGTTGTAGTGTTGTAAAGGGTAATCGACATTATAAATCGAACTTTCGTCGAGTCGATGTGGGATTGTGGACGGCAGCCAGAAAACTGATATTGTTGCACTGTTGGGCCGTTGAAGGCAACAGCAATGTTTATGTTTTGGCTAAGCGGCGGCCCAGACAAAATTTTCTTCCACTTAAGGCTGTCAATTGTAGGGCCACTGCTGTACACTTGCGGTTTGGCCAGTAGTTGATGCAGGGGAAGCAGTGGGCAAGTGAAGGCTGGCCATTAAGGCTGGCCAGACATCAACGGCCAATTTCCGGCCCTTACTGCTGGCCCAAGTGTAGGCAGACGGTCACTTTTATGTACTGAAAAGTAAAGGCCATCCGCTAATGGTCCAGCAGTTTAGGTGATGGCCACAGTCAGTCGTCCACTGCTGGCCCAGATGATTTTTTTTTACTGGGAAGGTATAAGTAACTTAAATTGTTATAACTTTGAATGACAAATGTAACGTACCATATTGTTGAATACGCTATTTGGAAGGTGTCTAACGTGTTTGATAGATGAAGTAAAAGATTTTTTTTTTTTTTTTTTTGTGCGCACATGATCATAATGACAAACTTTATAACAATATAATAGTAAAACTTGCATAAAATATAATTTGTCTTGAATAATAAATTTTCTCAATATTTTTATCTTAAAGAGAAGGGTTTGAATATAGAAAACATTAAAGTAAGGGATAACGCTTCAATCTACTAGAAAATCTGTCATGAAATGATTACATTCATTACAAATTATTATCAAAGCTTAGTTTTTGAGGTTAAAATTAGGGAGGGGGGGGGGTTGAAACGTGTTTGGAAACAGAAAAAAATTATTTTATATACCAACAATATTTCAAACTATTGCAACATTTGTATTATGTTTGGTTTATTTTGCTATCTTGATGGTATTAATTATGTTCTGCAACATATAATTTATATTTAAAATACTAATGGTATTATACAGAGTGTCCGCAAATTAGTCGGGCAATGGAGTTCAAATACGCTTGAATAACTCTTAATGACTAGGCTTTATAAACCATTATTTTTCTCCTATTTATTTATATTCAATATGTCATTCTATATGCAAAAAGAAATTGTTTATTATGCCTTGTTATTAAGAATTATACAGATCTATTTGATCTCCATTGCCCAATTAATTTGTGTATTTTGTATTTGTAGAAAGTTTATTATTCTGTAATAAGAGTTCATTACTAGTTTATTAATGATAATGCATAAAAATTGAATAATAATAGCATAATGTTAAAAATAAAGTGACTGTCCCAAATAAAAAAAGAATACAAAAAATTAAGTTATACCATACTAATCATAAAGTATGGAGAGCAAAGTTAAACATTTTATTACTCTTCCTGAATTGGGAAATTATTTTGAGTAATTGCCTGAATTATATCTATAACTATAATTATTCTACTTCTCTCTCAGACAAATTAACATACTTTAATTAAGAAGAAATATATTGCCTTACAAATAAAAAAGGAAACTACCTCTAACCTAAAGCTGTGGTATGCTCTAACTGTAGTATTTGGTACGACGTTTAAATTGATAAAAGGTATTAAATTCCTTACATCATGTCTGGGATGAAAAATGTCGGGAGACAATCTTACTAGCTGTTAAGTATAATATAAATTGACGGAAAATGTTGTCAACAAACATTCGAGCCCCCAACTGTCTAGACGTGGAATAATGATCTTTTTTAGTGATTTATATTAAGAAAAATCGTAGTTTGTGTGCTGAAATAATGGGGACACAAATTATTAATGTAGTGTCCAATTGTTTGTTAGGGTTTTTCTTGATTTTTAAAGTAACTATACGATGAAATGCTTGCGGCATGAAGTGTCTTACACGAGTACTTTTAAGTATAATATGCTTCCTATATTAATTTTGAAAAATGGATAAAGTTATTGTACATTTATTTGGTAGTTTAACTCAATAAAACGTTATGTGTTATGTTTCTATTTATTATAATAAATACAATATTTGTGATAGAGCAATGGTTTAAAGGTAATAATACACAGATTATTTATGGCAAAACACATGGCATATTCTTGCAATTTGGAATGATGAAACATGATCCACCATTCAAAATATATTGTCTCAGTACATTCACCTAAATTTTAAACAAACTCTTTTTACACGGTCATTTCATAATGATGTATTGTGTTTCAACTCTTGCATGAGATTAATTAAGATATAGAGTTTTCATATTTTTAAAGTATACCTACAATTATATTTTAATTAAAACTCTCAGTCTTCTAAATTTTTGATATTATATCATCTATAATTGTATACTTATAAGTTTTTAACAAAATATACTGTTATTAGTCATATTCCACTTTTTTTAAACCACATAATAATTTTTATTTTTATATTCTTGAACTAATAATTTACATTTTCTGAAAATAAATAAGTCTGAAATATCTTCAATTCATGTCTAAAATATTTTAATAGTTTAGTTTACATTTACGATGAGGAAATGATTAATGACGATTTGAATTCTTTAAATATGAATTCTCTATAACCTTTTAGACAGCAAGTTTTAAAACAAAGATAGTTAATAGTTTCATAATTATTGAAGAAAATTAGTCATGTCATTAAAATACTACTTTCATTGAGTGTAGAAAAATGTATCAAACAATTCTAAACAATGTTATAAATTAAAACTGTTAAAAATACAAAACCATCCTTTGACATCGAAATAACTATCAGTCGTCTTTAATAACCTCCTTGCCATTAGGTAACATTAGAATAAAATCACTAATGAGTATTGGATTACGTACAGTATTTAAGGTTATAATCTTCTAGAATATTTCAGGAAAAAAGATAACCAAGCCTCTTAGAGAGAAAAATTATAATACATGTTAATATATTCTAGAATTTCAAATAATATAAGCAATTTTCATTGAAAATTATAAGTTCCTGTTAGAATATTCCTAATAATCTATTTCATGCATGAAAATAAATAACGATATATAAATTAAAAGGCATGTACATGATAAGTTATTTTATATTACTATTTTAACAGATGACTGTTGATTTCATTTAAACCTAACAAATATGAATCATTGTATTTTTGGATGTACAATAGTGTACTTTGAACCTCAAATAAATACAATGGCATAATACAAAATCAAAAGATTATATAAAATATTTTGTTTGTAAAACAGGGTTTTCTGTTTAGCTGAACACAGTAAATATGAATTATAAATTAATCAAGTTTTGACAAAAGCTTTATATTTAATATACGCCTTTTAAAACTCTTACATTCAAATTGACAAGTTTTACCATTTTCAAAATAAAATTGGAAACATGTTTCATTATTATAAAAATTAATGTTTCCTTAATGTAAAAATGTGTACCATTAATGAAAATTATAAAAAAAATATTGTTCAATAATAAAAATGAAAACAGTATTTTAAGTAAAAAGAAATTACGAGCAATAATAAAAAAATTAATAACTCTTTACCATTCGAAAGAATTAAAACTAATTAAAAAAAGGGACATATATTTTCATTAATATATAAGAAAAGTACTTTTTTATATTAATACATTGGAAAATAACTGTTTTTATAACAACAATGGAAAACCATTTTAGAATAAAAATAAATTTATGTTTTTATAGCTTCTTACGAATTCACTAGTAACAAATGAATCTGTCAAATAATTATAACTGTAAAACTATATGATTTGATTAAATTGAAAGTCAACCTCTCTGCCGTTATTAACAAATGTACATGAAAGAAAATATCTATAAGATTTACTTCATTACTTGAAGAAAGTTTTAATTAAATGAGGCATGATGCAACGTTAAGGTTCTAAAACCATTGATATTTTACAAAGTAAAAAAAATTCCTGCAGTATTTTAATTACAAAATTTGAATCATGAATATTTAAAGCAGGAATATGAATTTTCATTATTCTTAGACATATTCACCCATATGTTTTTATTAGCTTTAATTTCATTCAATCAAATATTTTTAAAGTTACTTCGGACAATATGTATTACAGAATTCTTTGACAAAAAATTCAACATTGCATAATTAATAACTTATCTACAAAGCTCAAATACGTAATATGTAGTTAATTCTTGACTTTGAAATTATTACGTCTTTTGTAATTTTATCAATATGCAACAAGCTTTTGTCTTCTTTAAAAAACACAAAAAGAACTTGAAGTAAGTATTTCAAATCAGAAATGTGTTTCTAGCAAACCAGAATTAATCTCGCTGTTCTTGGTATTCTCAGGTCACTTAAATTAATATCACTAAAAGGCCTTGAAGTTTTGATTTGACATTGTAAAAAATTCTTTCTTGTGTGATTAATGGCTGCGAAAACTGAAATGAATGTTTTAAGATGTGACTCAGCTTCATTTTACAATTACTTTTATATTCATAACAAAACGAATTTTTGTCTATTGATTTCTTTTCACTGTATTCTGTTAAACAAATGTAAATAAACTGTTCTACTTAATATGTGCCTTTATTATTGTCAAGTCTCATTTTATTTTTCTTCTTTTTAAAGGGAACATCAATAAAAATTAAAAATTGTTAAATGGTCGCCCATGTTAAATTCAACAACTTTGGGGGCATTGCATTTAATATCTTATTATTAAATCATTATGAAAATTTCATAGTATAATATTTTGATACTTTTCAATAATTTAACCTGAGATTTTTTTATTTTTTAAAAATTAAAATAATTATGATTTTCTAAAAATATGTTTAAGAAAAACTATAAAATTTTAGACTAATTATTTATACATATATTTTTTAAAAGTATGCTACTTATCAATAATTCCTCGTGTTAAAGTACTTAAATACATTAGTGAAACATGTATACAAATTTCAAGCATTTATGTCATATAGATTTTCAGCTATGTGCCACCAAACATGAAAAAACTGCTATTTTAAAAATTTGGCTGTGAAGTTAAAAACTTCCATTAAATATCAACATTTTGTTTACTTCGAAAAATTATTAAGAAATACTTTGAAATAAGATATGATTACAAATGTGGCATCATTTTAAAGACAAACATTTATATTTTAATAAACAGTTATAAACTCGAAATTAATAATCTGAAAATGTTTCATGTATCGGATCCCCATAACTACTCGATATGAGTTCGGACTATGACAAGTGATTTTATCAACAGGCACAAGCCTTTAATGTTGGTGGCTCCTGAATCAAAGAGCCTTCCACTATAAATAATACTGTAGATTACGTTATATTAAAATAACATGCGAACATGCGGAGTAGCAAAAATTTCAGCATTCTTCAAAAATGTCCCTAGTGAAACCATTGAAAAAAATATTCGTCTTAAGAGGTAAACCTGAAAATTGACCATGTGAGAAAAGAAAGTTAGACAAATACCGACTCTATACTTCTTTTGACAAAAAGATAACACTTTAACTATATCAGAAAATGACGCGAATAAAATGTATAGATGAAGATGTCTTGAAGCACATACTTCGTTGATAATGGAACTAGTGTCAAAGATCTTGAGTAAAAATTATGCTTTATTTTAGAATATCAAAATTCAGAAGAACAAGCAATCACAGATTTATTATCCAAATCCAAAATATTGAAGGAATTTGTTGACATTTGGTTTTGATGACTCAATTGTGGTATGGAAATGTATGGGTGGAAAAGGAGGTGTGATACTCGCGCTTTAAAACAAGGTAGCAGTTATAATAAATTATCTTCCAATCGTACAGTGATGAATAATCCTTCTTACACTTTCTTCTACATATTTATGATAGAACCCTGGGGTTCTAGATGCTTTCAATGACAATCGGGGAAATTCTAGATTTGGAATTTCAGATCCAGATAGTACAGACCAAACATATTTTCAAAAAAATAGTTTCAATGGTTTCAATCGGGGTTTTCAACGGAATAGCTGACTCGGAATAGCTGCATTCTACGTTTATGTTTCACTGCAATCTTCTACTTGAAACCGTAATATTTTCAAAGTAATTTTAAGACTATCACTCCAATCTGTTTTCCTATTAACATTCTTCTTATACTTGTAAAACCATAGTACAGTTCCTGTTCAATTACATTCCATAACTAGATACTAGATTATCCAAAACTGTCCACAGAATGTCTTAAAATAGATCTGCTAATTTAAAGAAAAAGTTAAGTTGCGCCCCCTGATTTAATTGTGAGTAGTTCCGCATCCTGAAATTTTTTTATAGGTGTAATGTATTTCCTTTGGAATCTTCTATTTCCAATTTAGAATTATCTAGTATTTTTCGATGTTAGTGGGTGGCACCTTGAATCATCGAGGGTCACTAGTAAACCTATAAAAGCTCCGTACTTCGGTTTGCCACGTCTTTTAATATAATCAACACTTGGAGCAATCCAAATGTCATCCCGTCTCTGGAAATAAACTTTTGTTTTTACTCATACACGATATCTAACTTATAACGGTCAACATCCAAGGTACCGTTACATAGGTATAGTTCTATTTTATCAGAAAAGTTTTAATGCTTGATGTCTGGACTGCTTGAAACTTGAGCAAGTTCATTTTTTAGTACCTACAACTTATGTAACGACTCTACAAAGAAAATACAACATTTCTTTGCCAGCTAGTTGTTCTACGAGAACAGTAATCAGTCCGTATATATCGGAATAATAAAATATTAAGTACTCTCTTGCGACTAATTTGAATAAGACTTTCATTCATTGTCAGCATCACCTCTAGTTACATGTAAATCAAGACACAAAAACTGTGGATTAACAGGTAATTTGATGCCTGTTACCTGGTGATGAACTTCACCAATTAAATAAATGTTAACGGTACTACTTCTTAAGCGACGCAACATATTACAGACAAAGAATAGCCACAATTTCTAATTGAAATCAACACTGAATTAAACGTGGGAGGGAGAGATAATACTTTTACATTTCTGATACCCTCCTTCACCCCACTAAAATTGCATCACCTTAAAATTCCTTTTTGAATGGAGTTATGTCATTCTGCAATAATTTCTAAGTATTTGACAGCTGACCGTGTTGTTGTAACGTACAAGTGAAAATGTCAGCAACACAATACTGTAAAATGAGTCTTCAGGATGCGAACTTCATGCTTGTTGCAGCAGGGGTAAATTACTTTTAGCTAAAAAATTGTCATGATAATCTTTTAATAGCCAAAGAAAAAATGGAGAGTAAGAATAAAAAAATTTGAAAGAGAAAAAAAGAAAAAAGAAAAAAAAACAAAAAAAAAAAACAGGACCACCCTGAGCAATAAAGTAAAATGAGGCTACATGAGGCGAACTTTAAGTTCTGTGAGCACGGGTTAATCTCTTTTTATTTAAAAAAAATATATATATAATAATGTGGGCTTTTTTAAGCCAAAGGAAACAAACTAGAGGTTGAGATTTCGTATTTCAAACGCATTTTGTGCGTTTCGTGTGTGTGTGTGTGTTTTATTTATTTTTTATTATTACTTTATCTAAAATGCTATAATTTCAACAAATAAACTATTTCACACTTTTTTTTGTTTCCCCTTAAAGATCTTTGATGACAAAACCACGCATGGATATTTGAATAAACTCCAATTTTTTTTAAATAATTCGAAATATTGCAAAATGCAAACCTTTTCGATTTTTTTACCCATTCGTTAAACGTTTCAAAATTTAGAAAACTACGTAAGAATCTTTTTATTTTTTAAATTTTACAGAATTAAATTATAGTCCATTAATATTTTCAAATGTAAAAATTTTTAATTTCAAAATAAATTGAAAAAATAATTTTAATGTTACTGAGTTCCATTAAATTACGGGTAAGGTCTTTACCTGACCTCTAATAACTATTAAAATTTTTAAATCATCTTTATACTATCATAAAAATGCTTGACATTGCATTTCTGTCTATCTAAGTAAATTCCTCAACATATACTAACTTGCAATGAATTTAACACTGATTTTGGATCAAATACTTTACAATAAGTAAGATGCCATTTCTCCGCTTTTAGCAATAAATGCAAGTCAACAAACAAAGCTAATAGAACTTTCAAATTAAAAGATAACATTGAATGATACAGTCAATCAATTAATATTTTGATAAGTTAATTGATTGTCATCCTCTTTAAAGCATTTTATGAATATGAATTAATATTTATACTTCAGAGAAATGGATCAATAAGTAATTGCTCCATAACAATATTGTTAAATTATAAGTCTTGTGCATAAGTCCTGTGCCGCAGAAATTTTTCGCGTTAAACGAATTTCGTGTTAACCCAGTAAATATTTTTTTTTTATCTAATTAATGCAGATTTAAACTATTAGATGCATGTGTATTTAATATTGTTATTTTTAAGTCATGTCTTCATTTTTACTTTCCGAATATTTTTCCTTGCAGGTTCAAATTGATTTACAGCATAAACCACTTCAATCTTTTTCTGATTTTTAGAAATAGTTGATGGTGATATTAACGATTCCATACTTGGCCAAAAAAATTTTTCTTAAATAATTTATCATACATTTCATTTCAAGTTTTTGTGTTTCGTTTCTAACAATACACATTGTTGCTTCTGACTTATATTGACAAGATTCAAAATGGAAATGCGACTGAGTTTCTGTTTAGTTTCTAAGCTTATGATGTTTGACACACGATGTTCACGTGACGTCACAAAACAGTTTACGCCGAAATGCATCTAAATTCGCCCCGAAATCATCTCATTTTGCAGTGATTTCTTTGAAACTAGACCACTTAGGAATTGTCCTTGTTTTATAAGATTTCAATATGAGGAATATTTTAGTAACAACATTAAATTTCGTTTGAAGTAATGAAGACTTCATCTAAAAAAATGTTTTAAATATTACATTTTTGTTTGCCTTAAGCAGGAAATTGCGCATTAAACGAAAAAATTAATGTTAATTTTAAGCTTCATCGTTAATAAAGGTGCATATAGTTCGCGTTAAACGAAACTTCGTGTTACGTAATAAATTGGCAAAATTTGCAAGTACATAAACTGTAAATCTTGAAGATATATGTTGTAAATCAGTTTAAAGGTCGATAAGATTTATAGGAATACATAAAGTTTGAAAGAAAGTTCCAACTGCAAGTGCTTTTAAGTATAACCAGAAAAGTGCTATTATATCAACTGAACAAGATGCTCACTATGTGAAGAGATCAGAATCAAACTTGGATATCCAGTGACTTGTTTTCATGCTACATTTGTCCCAAACCTCGATAACTTGGCCGCATTTTTTTGTATTAAAATATCCAATTGGCAGTATTTTTTCTACCATACGTCATCAACCTTAACAGGAGAGTTATCAATTCACTTATGTCACCAAATATTATGGGAAAATATTTGCCGAACTATTACTGTTTTCCATCGATATCGAATCACTGTTGCAATTTGTGTAATACTATATTTTATAATATAAGCAGTTAAACTGCGTTATATTTTTTCAATAAATTTTCAGAACTTTATAGCACAAAACCATGTTTAATTAGGAAAATATTAAGAAGTTTGCCGTAAAACCTTTGTTGCTCACCCCCTCTGCTCATAATTTTAAAGAAAATGAATTATAATTTTAATTCATCTCTGCCTGAGTAACTATGAATATATAGTACATAACTATTTCTATGAAATTTTGAAATTTGAAAAAGGAAGTCACATAAATGTTTGACACAGATACAGTAACTTTATAGATGATTTAAAAACTTCAATGTGTGCATTGTCAAGAAAGCATTGTCAAGAGAGATATAAAGGATTTAATTTATATATGCTTTTTGAAAAAAAATATATTAACGAAGTATATTTTTATTTATTGGAAAAATTATAATACAAGAATATGCTTTTAAAATATTTGTGAATTTTATTATAATTTTGCCAAACACAGTTACCTTTAGTTTTTTTTTTTTTTTTTTTTTTTTTTTTTTTTTTTTTTTGATTATTCACGTATAGTTATTTTTAATTTGATTAAATAAAGAATTTTAATTATATTTTTAAATTAAATACTAGAAACAATAAAATTATTGTGTGCATATAAATACTTTACTTATGTACTTAATTTTCTTACGGCATAGATAACTTTTTAACGAAATAACATTTTAATTGCATTAAAACTTAAATATTTAAACTGCATCATGCCTTAAGGAAACTTCTCCTCAAAGTAAGAACTAATTTGGATTTTTTTTTATATAATACTTTATTCGTAATATTCTCTTTTATTTGTGTTATTTCCATGGATAAATATATGTGTCTTAAAAAAAATTTCAAAAGACTTCCATCCCTCATTATATCTTCTTTTTCAAAGGAAATTAATCAAGCATAGTCAATTTCAGCTAAGGATTGAAAATTTCTAAATTAATATACCTCGAGATCAAAAGTTGTTTTGTCATAAAGTGCAGTTTGAGTCGTTCAGTGTTGCTTAAATTTAAGTTCTTTTCGGAAATAATAGTGTTCGGATAATTGAATCGAGCTCTCAAACAGATTGAAATGGAGTGGGATTCTTGTTAGAGCTAAAATAAGCTTGACGTTGAACATGATGAAGTTATCACATTAAATTGCATTCCCGTTTTTTCAATTAAAGAATCTCCAACTTTTGAAGCATTTACTGAAGTTGATGACATTGATTATAGTGATATGTAATACAGTTAGAAAATTTTTAAAGTTTGGGCAAAATTTGAATGTGTGTAATAACTATAATGCATGATAGTTTTGTCATTTGTATTTAGTTTCAATGTAAATTTAGCTAACTATTTAGACTTTTGAAATTAATTGATGATACAGATATTAAATACTATCAAAGAATAATAATTTCACAGAACAGTAGAGATCACACAGAATAATAGATAAAAAAATAAATGTGTTACTCTAATTATTGATTTGTTGAATAAAATATATTAATAACTTGTTTTAGACCATTCCAATATTTTGATAAAAGTGTCTTTATATTTTTCTATTGTTTATGAAATGTACCTTTTTTTTTACTGTTTCTGACGCTAGGAAAGCATTTAATTGGCAGATGGATATCTTTGTTGCAACGTCATATAAACTTTAATTTTGTGTTACCTTGCAGCCATAGGATTAACACGTGTTGATAACCCAAACATTTAGGTCTTCATTCGAAGTGTCATATAGATTTGTAGTTTTGTACAAAAAATTATATAGTTTAAGGGGGTCCAGTACCGAATTTTTTTCAAAAATCCCAAATTTTGTTTCTGATTTTAAAAAATAGTTCATACATTCCTGAAACGAATGATTTTTTTATCTTATTCCTCCGGTGATTAGAACGCCACAAAATTACCTGTTATTTAAACATCACTAATGGGCGTAACACCTTGAAGCGTCTGCTTAAAGTGCGTTTTTGAAACACTAGTGTTTTTCACAGATGTTGCATATTCAAATCGATATATCTCCAGAACCATTAATAATTGGCTGTTCAAATTTTTGGAGTTTTTTTTTTTTTAATTTATATAGTTTTAATTATTTTGTCTTCACAGAATTTTATTTTTTTAATTCTGTTTTAAAATACAACATTTAGCGTAAAAGATAACAAAAAAAGGCAAACATTTCAATACTTTAACTTTGAGAATGTTTTTAATTTTTTTTAATTCACCTATCAAAATTCTGTAAAGACAAAATTGTCTTTGTATAATTATGTATTACAGAAAACTTTCACTTTGAAAAAAAATTTATTTTTTCTTGACTTATATCAAAATACGCAAACATCAATTATTATGGCTTTTTCTTGGTTTTTAATTTTTTTTTAAATAACTAAACACAAAATTTAAAAAAACATTTTCTCAAAGATATATAAATAGTATCTCATACATAAAATAAATTTTTGACATAAAAATATACATAAATAAAGTTTTTTTTATTTTCGATACCGAACCCCCTTAAATTAGACTTTGGAATTATAAAAAACTCTATTCCAGTTAGTGTCTAAATATACCAGTTACACTACTGAAATTGACTACATGTATTTCCTTATATTAAAAAAAATGCAATAAAAACTATTGTTGGTATAATTGCAAAAACATTTTCATAAATTAGTAAGTCGAAATGTTTTTGTTTTTTTTACTTAGTCAACCGAATATCATTGTGTGAATATTCAAGAACCCAAAGGTCAATCCGCATTTAAACAACCTTTTTTACTTTTATATCTGTACCTATTTACTTTTGAAAGATGATTTTTTAAAATTTCACATTTTAATATGATATCACTTTTATTGTGTGTTTTATAATTATTTGAATGTAAGGAAATATTCTTTTATTGCATTAAATTTGATAAATAAAAAAGAACGCAAAAATGCCATTTCTGTCATAGACAATAGTTATATAAATGTATAAAAAACTAGTATTGAACAATCTCTAACTTTTATACAGATTAGATGAAACTTTTAGAACTCGTATCTGATACCAAAAGAACCTTATTAGAGTGTTGCAACATCTTCGAGAACTTTCAGTTACCTCAATCTGACACTAGTGGGTGTTCCTCACAATAATACTTTTGAAAGTAGGTACATATTAGAACGAGAGGGAGATCGGGAAGGATTTTGAAGAAAGACGTTGGGTGCTTGCCAGAAAAAAGCAATATGGTATCTGAACCTTATAATTAATTTTCGTAAAACTAAAACTTATTAGGTTTTATATTGTGTTTTGTGGTTTGGTGTTTCGTGATTTGTTACAGTGTAAGACCAAATAAAATTACAACTTTATATGTTCCCACAAGACAAAATTATCTCTCTATGATATTCATTATAATACATATATGTTTCCATGACAGAATATATTGCTCGAGTTCCATACAGAATATAACAATATTATGAAGTTTTATGTGTTAATATCCCCATTATTATAAGAAATCATACATGCCTTAACAATATAATTCTTCCAGAAATTATTCCAACAATTCTGGAAAATATTCATGCTAAATACAATTACGACGCAATGATAAAAAAGGACAACAGCAATTTTTTTTTAAATACTCTTATTCTCAATGAATTTTACTTAAGTTCTCATTGAATTTCAAATATCCTATATTCTTATTAATTGGTTATTTCTTAAAATGTTTATGATTAGAATTTACCAATGTGTATGAGGTTCCAGACTGTTTTCTTTTTATCGTGACGTTATATCCTCAATAAATAGATAATTGCGCATACATTTTAATAAATTCATTGAATATTATCAAACACCCCTTAACTTTTGAACTGGTAATGCTTTTTCTTACAGACTCAACTAATTCCAAAAACTTTAAATATAAATAAATTTTAACGTATAAATGTATAATTAGAATGACTTATCTCTAAAATACTACTCTCTGTTTATGGAAATGACAAATGTCCCAGACGTGCCCATGGAACCCAATTTCAACCAAATTCATCTCTCACACAGAAAACAAATTTACTTTCCCAGAATGCTCCCAAGTGAAATCCATTTTATCATTCGTGTTGTTTGATAAGTTAACGAGGGTAAACACAATGAAACAGCTCTGAAAATCTATTCCATCAAGGAAAAAGAGAAACAGCTGAACAAGTACGAAAAATGACATGATTTTGGCCTTCATTATTCAATTAGGTAGAGAGTAAAGGGACTATTTTTATGGAGGAGTGAAATATTTTAAATTAAAATTTGTAATTAATGATTGGTTTAAACGCAAATTATATTTATGAGGACAATAATGATTAATTTGGATATGATTTATAACTTATAGTAGGTTCCAAACATACAACGGTAGCTGAATATAGCATATACAGGGTAGAAATAAACCGTGCCACCTAAGATTCATCTAGAATCTTTTCCATATCTTCATAAAATGTTATGTGTATTTTACTTCAGCTATGACAAAATGATAAAGGAAGATTAACGGTAGCAAAACCTTAAATTTCCTCACGATAAATTAAATGTTTCAAAATCGATCAGAGCTAAGAGTATTTTATTAAAAATAACGAGTTAAACTTCACCAAATATCTTGTGCTAAACTGTGTCATTTAAGTCACAAATATTGTGTCGTGTAAAATCAAACAAAAAATAATTCATTATTTACAGATCATTCTTTTTATTAACTGTTAAAAATTATTTTTTAATTTTTAAATTGGGGAATTTTCTTAAAAGTTTTAAACATTTCTTCATACAAAAATATCCATTTAAACTTAATCAAATATTTTGTGTCAAAATGTGTCATTTAAGTCACAATGATTGAGTCTTGCAAATAAAAAAAAAATTATTTATGAACAATTATTTTCATTATTATTTTCATTTATTAATTTATTTAAAAATAACCAGTTAAACTTACTCAGTTATCATGTGCTAAAATGTATCATGTCAGTCAAATAAAAAATAAGTAAATATTTTTATACAAATAATTCTTTTCATTTCATTTTTATATGGATTATTTTTATTTTCCTATTATTTGGTAAATCCCACAAACAGTTACAGAAATTCTCAGAAAAAAAATCCCTTTAGTGTCAATACGAAAATATCAATTACTTACTGCTTTTTAATTGCATTGCGGGATATTTGCATGCATATAGTTCATCATGCTTTATCATTCTTTTCTGAAAACTTTTGCTTAGAATCACATTAGAACTAACACAAAAATTCTGCACTTGTAGCTCCAGCATGGAATTCGCCAATCTATATGTATATATAAAACTGAGTTGTCTGTACATCTGAGCCTTATACAAATCCAGTTTTCCATCTAGAGGTACGAAATTCGGTACATAGAAGCTTTAGTACATGGAGATTGTAGAGAACAACTTCTAAATTCGATTAAAAGTGGCTTTTATGAAAATTAATGACATGAAAAAAAAATCATGGAATTACAGCGATATTTTTTTATTGCATCAGAATAAAACGAATAGTTGTTTTAGTATGTCTCCCTTATTTTTCTGATTATTTTTATTTATTATAATCGTCTGTCCGATAAACATACAGAATATTATTATAATTTTCCATATATTTACTGTAAATCGACGCTCAGTGCATGCGAGGTTTTAGCGTAATGCTAATAATCTGAATGTAAACAAATTATTGAAATTCACAGCAAACTTTCAAGTCATTACATTCGTTAATTTTTTTTTTTATTTCCAGCTGAATACTTATAGTCTGGGCGCTAATGTCGAAAAAAGTGGTCCCGTGGGCCACTTCATGATGCAACATGTGGCTGGTGTCATTCGCTTCGTATTAATTAATGCTTAGAAAATGAATTCCGATGGTGGGTATTTGGCATCCGGGTATGAATGGCGCTACAGTCGAAAATCCAAAATGGCCGCCTCCTTACCATCTAACGTAGGTTTTTGCCGAATAATGGCTTTCCAGCTCATTTTATCAACTAGTTGACTATTAAAAAACTTGTAGGAAATAAAATTTCCTTTCCAATGGTATATAACACATGTATATTAGGTAAAATTACAAAATTCACCATGACCGCTGGATCACATTTTTAAGTACGTTTTTTAGGTTGATTGGTTGGTTTGTGCGCTCAATGACATATACTTGTGCACAATAACGGCTAATCAGTCCGGAACCTGCAACTTAATGTGGATACTGAACCACAAAGAACATTCATGCCTAATCCGGGATTCGAACCCGGCACCCTTAGCATGCGAAGCCAGAGTTAACTACACAGCCATCAGGTCAGTTAGAAATGCAGACTGGTATTTGCACTTGGCAGCTACACATGACTTCATAAAGTACTAGCTGAATACCCGTGCTGCGCTACGAAATTTTACCATTAGCATTTTAGCGATCAAAAGACATTCATGTATTCTACACTTCAGACGTTTGCTCCCATTTCGATCCCGACAAATTGATTTATCAAAATAGGAACTTTCCTTTGTTGACATTTTAAACGAAATTTATAATTGTGAATAGTAAACTGGTATAGTTTATTGTGTTTATGTTTGCTCTTAGTTCTAAATTTCAAAGTAGTAGCTGTATTGGAATTAAGTTAATTAGACATTAAGTTAATCCTCGTATAGTTTCAATGTTGCGTCGTCTTTTCATCCCTTAAAAATTCGTTAATAGATATTGGAATGACTTATTTTTTTAACATTTGCAAAAAAATATCAGAAAAATGACTACATTGGAAGAGGAACATTCGGATATCCCTCGTTTGGAACATTTAACCCCTTCTCGACCCCTTAAAGTTGGTTAATCGAGAACAGAATAGCTTACTTTTTCTATGTTTAATCTTTTTTGACATTTGTACCAAATTTCCGAGTTGTGACCATATGGGAAGTGGTACATTCGAATATTCCTCGTTTGGAACGTTTAACCCCTTTTCCACCCCTTGATCCACCCGAGATCGGAATAGTTTACTTTTTCTGCGTTTGTCTTTATTGATATTCACACCAGTTTTCAGAATTGTGAAAATATGAGAAGTAGGACATTCGAATATATCGCTCGTTTGGAACGTTTAACCCCTTTTTGACCTCTTAAAATGGGTTCATCGAGATAGGAATAGCTAACTTTTTCTATGTTTACCATTGTTGACATTTGTACCAATTTTTAGAGTTGTGACCATATGGGAAGTGGTACATTCGAATATCCCTCGTTTGGAACGTTTAACCCCTGTTCCACCCCTTAAAGTGGGTTAATCGATATCGGAATAACTTACTTTTTCTTCGTTTGTCTTTATTGATATTCTCACCAATTTTTAGAGTTGTGACGAAATGAGAAGTAGGACATTCGAATATTCCTCGTTTGGAACTTTTAACCCCTTTTCGAGCCCTTAAAGTGGGTTAATCGAGATCGGAATAGCTTACTTTTTCTATGTTTACTATTGTTAATATTTGTACCAATATTTAGAGTTGTGACCAAATGGGAAGTAGGATATTCGAATGTCCCTCGTTTGGAACGTTTAACCCCTTTTCGACCCCTTAAAGTGGGTTAATCGAGATCGGAATAGTTTACTTTGTCTATTTTTACCATTGTTGATATTTGTGCCAATTTTCAGAGTTGTGACTATGTGGGAAGTAGGATTTTCGAATGTCCCCCGTTTGGAACGTTTAACCCCTTTTCGACCCCTTAAAGTGGGTTAATCGAGATCGGAATAGTTTACTTTTTCTATTTTTACCATTGTTGATATTTGTGCCAATTTTCAGAGTTGTGACTATGTGAGAAGTAGGATATTCGAATGTCCCCCGTTTGGAACGTTTAACCCCTTTTCGACCCCTTAAAGTGGGTTAATTGAGATCGGAATAGTTTACTTTTTCTAATTTTACCATTGTTGATATTTGTGCCGATTTTCAGAGTTGTGACTATGTGGGAAGTAGGATTTTCGAATGTCCCCCGTTTGGAACGTTTAACCCCTTTTCGACCCCTTAAAGTGGGTTAATCGAGATCGGAATAGTTTACTTTTTCTATTTTTACCATTGTTGATATTTGTGCCGATTTTCAGAGTTGTGACTATGTGGGAAGTGGGAGAATTAGTGATGAGTGAGTCAGTGAGTGAGTGAGTGAGTCAGTGAGTGAGGGCTTTGCCTTATATATATAGAGATGCCTTTGATCTACTAAACTCTGCAAGAATGATTCTACTGTACTTGATGGATATGGAGAGATTTAATATAATGCATACAACTATATGGCATGAATTGCAGCAAGGAAAGTGGGTAGTCAATGAAACCAAAATATTGTTTTACGCTTTAGGAGCCGATGAAGCTCTGGAGCACCAGAACAGAAAACTTAAAGTCCAAGGTGGACTTACATGCATCACTCTAAATGAGAATGCACGGACAAGATTCTTTCTGGCAGATCTGGAACTCGCAATAATTGCTGTAGCAACCGAAGCAATGATTAAAAATGCCACCCCAAATGCAAAGTGTGATCATTAACAATGTTTATCGGTTCACAAGCGTCAGGATCACAACGTTGAAAAGTTGATAGAGGTTTTTAAATCGACAACTAACCCTTTTAAATGCAACACAGAACATCTTATACATCTGGTGACTAAGCAAGTTCTTCCCGATGATGTTCAAAAAGACAATTGTACAGTTGCTGATAATGGTGAGAGTCTTCTTTCCAAATTCATTGAGGAAGGCATTAAAATTATCAACCATACTAACAGTACCAACAGAAAAATCAGTACCATCAAAGCCTTCAATACAGTTTTGGGCACCAATGAAAAAGGCAAAACTTAAGCCTGTAAATCAGCATTCAAAAATTTTAAAGTAATATTGAAGGAAGAAGTGTTTTTTCAATATTTTCTATCAATTTCTAAACTGATGATTGCAGTAAGAAGTCGGTGTGATATAGATTTGAAGGCAACTTTTTATCGTTATGAAATCTCATTATTGCCACCTGCTTTGTTTCCCCTACATGTATGTATGCATAACTGTTCGTAAAAAAGCAAGCTTATGGGCATCCTGGAGGAGCTTCCTCAAAATCTATACTCTTCATCTAATGAGAAAAACAAATTCTCACACAATTCATTTCCAGTAGATGAAGCGGCACAAACTGTTGCAGTAATTGATGGAATGGCAGAGCTGCATTCCATTGATAAACCTAAGACTGGCAAGACTTCTGAAGAGCTTGCAGATCACTTTTTCAGACAAATGTCAAAGAAGTTTGGTATATACAAAGAGATTCACATAATATTTGACACCTACAAACAGAATTCGCTGAGGACATCGACAAGGGTGAAACGTCAGGGTGAATCGGTCCATATCCAATACAAAGTGCATCCATCAACAATTATCCTTAAATTAACCATGCACCTGTTTCTTTATTTTTTTTACCTGATTATGGAATATGCAGTCATTAATAATAATTTGTTTTCAGTTGGATAAATCATTCAAATGCAAGCCATATAGACGTGTCTTGTCTTGAAATCACGCAGGTTGAAGCAGATACTAAAATAATTTTGTACAGTATATATGTTGCTTCCAGAGGCATTAGCAAGATTCACATATACTCTCCAGACATAGATGTATTAGTACTTGCTCTTCCGAGATATCCACTGCTTCCAAGAGAATCCAGCATTATAGTGGGTAGTAGCAGAAACAAAATTTTAATTCATCTTCATCCAATCTGACATACTAGGGTGCAATAAGGCTTCAGAATTACCAGGACTTCACTCCCCTTTTGGTGCTGATTTCACAGGATCATTTGCTGGAAAAGGAAAGATTATATGGTAGAATGCTTTATATGCAGCTAGTGATAACATTATAGCTGCACTGGGCCTTATGGGTCATTCTGAAACCATTTCCACAGAAATGTTACCAACGTTGGAGGCATTTGTTTGTCAGGTGTATGTACCACGAACTAAAATGACAGACATCGGTCATTGGGGAGGTAAAATGGTGGCTCTTCACTAAAAAAAACAAAAGACTGGGGAACATCTTGCACAAAACATCTTGCAACAAAAGCATCTCTCTGTCCAGGTCTTTTGAGTGCACACTAACAAGCAATTATTTGGACACAAGATACTCGACAGCATCCTGGCATACCTCAACCTATTGATTTTGCCTGGTCACTTGTAAATGGGAAATTTGAGCCTATTACGTGTCCAGAACCTTGTGCTCCGCACGGGCTTTTAGAGTTGACTAAATGCTCCTGCCTGAAGCGTCGGTGTGCCATTCCCTGCAGATGCAATCTTACCAATCTGCCTTGCACAGAGATGTGCTCATGTGGTGGAGATGATGACTTATGTGACTATACTGTTATTGTTGACCTGATGATGAATAATAATGGGGAGGATGAAGATGTTAATTTAACTTAATGATAAGGACAATCTTAATATTGTTTATACCATTTGTTACATATAACAGAAACTATTACACTGTTACACTCTTCTGTAACATTTACATTCCAAGTATTAAAATCTTTGTCGTATCAATTTTGAACTGCCGTAGTTTATTATCAGTCTGTTGTACTTGTCAAAAGTGTCAATGCTTTATTCTATTGCCCATTCTGTAAATATTAACTGCCCGTGATGTTCATTTATCTTACAATATAATGTGGAAACTATTATTAGAGTCCCAAAGAGGTGACCACTAATGGTGTCCTTTTGAAATTTAAATCTTGAATTTACAATGTAAAGGTCTATTACTGTCAGAAATCTTTTTTATTTCCAAAAAGTTTTCTAATAACCAACATGCTCAGATAGCGTACCCGAAAGCTATTATTCTGAAAAGACGTTCAGGCAATGGTGATGCTGAGGCCATCTTGAATTTTGACTTAGGTAGATATACCATTATAAAAGTCATTTTATTTCCAACAGTGTATAAAGCGCACTGAGAAGCTATTATTCTGAAAAACGTTCTGCCCACTTGATGGCTGTGTGGTCAGAGTTCTAACTTCAAATGCTAAGGGTACCGGATTCGAATCCCGGATTAAGCATGAAATTTATTTGTGGTTCGGTATCCACGTTAAGTTGAAGGTCCCGGACTGATTAGCCGTTATTGTGCACAAATATATGTCATTGGTCATTAAGCGTACAAACCAACCAATCAACCTGAAAAACGTACTTAAAAATGTGATCCAGCGGTCATTGTGAATTTTGTAATTTTACCTGACATACATGTGTTATATACCATTGGAAAGGAAATTTTATTTCCTACAAGTTTTTTAATAGTCAACTAGTCGATAAAATGAGCTGGAAAGCCATTATTCGGCAAAAACCTACGTTAGATGGTAAGGAGGCGGCCATTTTGGATTTTCGACTGTAGCGCCACTCATACCCGGATGCCAAATACCCACCATCGGAATTCATTTTCTACGCATTAATACGAAGCGAATGACACCAGCCACATGTTTGCATCATGAAGTGGCCCACGGGATTACATTTGCTCCCGGACTATTATACGTTTCCTTTAAACAGAATGTCAAAATTCCTTCTTTTGATTGTTTTTATTTTTTTGTATTGTGTTTTTTGTACTGTGTATCCAAGTTCCATATTATTTAATCTAGATTTGAAAACATTTTTTGTATCATACATGTTTTATTATTTACACCAGACTATCTTACTATTTACACCAGAAACGAAGTATTTCATTTGCGATTTTATTTCTGTAGTGTTTTATTTTGGTCGCGATTATGAAGTTGGTAAGGGGCCAGACATGAGACTATTCTGTACAAAAAAAAAATTGAAGAATACACAACTTTTTGTGTTCAGATATACTTTAAGACATTTCTTTGGTGCGATTTTGTTCAGTGCTTTTTTACAAGTAAATTCGATTTCTCGCAACGATTTTTATTTTCAGTTATATTTTAATTTTATAATTATTTATATTTTAACTTAATTTGGTACTAATCCATTTGCGCCACCTTAATTATCCAAACTAACAACTTTCAAATAATTTATAATTTATATTCTTAGAAATGGAGATAAAAATCCATGACATTTATATGTGTAAACATTTAGGCTACGTACCAACTGGTAACCGCCTAACGGAAGAGTACCCTTAATATTTATATTTTAACTCAATTTTATTATTATTTATGTTTTAGTTTTCTTTTAGTTACCACGTTTTTGGTTTTTGCGATTTTTCTGATCATTAAATGAAAAATATTGTCAGATGCCTTTTACTACATCTGTTCCACGTTTTCTTAAATGTAAACTCTTATATCTTTCAACGGATCCCCAGCAGAGTGGGTGAAAACATCCAGTGATGTTATACAAATTAGTATGGTACTTGGCCAACAGATACCTCTTTTACTATTGAAGAAATGATTTACTTCACTACATTTAGTAATATTTATATTGAGAACTAATAATTGGAATACTAATATTTTACAAGTGTTTTTGTATAATCTATGAGTTTTCGTATTAAGTTTAAAGATTAATGTACAACGCAATACTTTTAAAATGCAAACATATTAAAATTACTGTTTTAAATGAAATTTTAATTTTAGTGCTATATCTCTCATATGTCAAAACATTATAAAATTAAATTTGAACTTAGAACATGACCTTTCAAAAATTCAGTATATTTCGTTGACATTTCATTGGAACATCTGCATTTACATCATCAAAGGATTATATGACCCAAGTGAAGACATTACTTAAAATGTATTGGATTGCTGATTGGTTAACTACATATAATAAATATTACTGACGGTTAGAGAGAAAGTGAATAATGTCTGTTTATAAAATCAGAAATAGTTAGTAACTAGAAGTGTGGAACATCGCACAATTTTTAATAACATTTTAACATTGTAGTGGATTGGTGTCATTTACCGTTTTGATATTTTCATTTTTTTTAAAAAATTACCAGTTTGGTAATATATTAGGCGATAATCATATATGGGCCTTTAAAAAAACGCCAAAATGTTTAATTTGGTGGTATAATTTTCGATATTTCTTACATTATCTTTTCTTGTATTGATCTTCGTTGATGAGAGATGCTCAACAGAAGAGAAATCGGTGTTGAAGAAATTCTTTTAAGAGGCATTACAGGAGCGATTTTAATCAAAATCGTTAGAGCCGTTTTTTAGCAATTGCTGAAAAACATGATTGTTTGAAAGGCAGCACGTTTAAAAGGCTATTTCACGCGTAGACGCAATTTTGATGAAAACCTTAATGGTAGATTACAAAGCCGCCAGTAACCCTTATGTAAAATTTCAACATCGTAGGTCAATTCGAGAGTTATGCTGACCACAGACACGCAGACATGCATTTTTTCTAGACGACTCTTCTAAAGTTTCAAAACATAGAAATATATATATATAAAAAAAAAACATGTTTTTTTTTTACCGAAAACAGTACTATCATTCCCCTATTTTAATATATGGGTAATTGAATGAAAAAAATAAGTATTTTGTATTTTTATGTACATGTTAATGAACTTGTGTATGATTTTTTATGTTTTAAATGTGTAAATATAAAAATGATGGTCAAATTAAAGGTTACTTCTTTTTATCCTCTATTAATAACAATAAAAGAAATTAATAATTTATTAACAATAGTAAGTTTAGGTATTTACTAAAGATGAAACTACACGAAAAAAGATTAGAGATTTACTAATTAACAAACAACTTATCATGCATCTCAGTTCAAGGAAATTGAAAATAAACTTCAAAAGCTACATTGAAATACATTAAAATATTTGAATTTAGTTTATTACAATGTATATTAGAGTTGGTGACTATTATATCTTCCTAACTAAACGCGTTATTCTATGTCATACAGCAAATATTTTCTAATATATTCACATATAAAGAAATGCATCATAACATTAAAATCATATGAGTTACATATCACCTATATATTTCAATTGTAGAAATGTCACAAGGAGCCAAACAGATCCATAAGCAATTTCTTGCTAATAGAGATTACTTGCGATCGATCTAAGTGCATTTCTGTGTTTGCTCTCTCCTGACTTATATCTTAATATAGAACTATACATTAGATGACTAATGTTCAAGAATTCCAGTAAGGAAATAAAGGATGTGGTATTAAGTCGACTTTACGCATATCATAATTCATAATCGGAGTTAGCGAAAACAGGAAATATCCTATTGGTTTCTATAAGAAATAAAAATGATAAATAATCTAATTCCTGTATATTATCATTGAAAGAAGAACATCCAGTGATAAAAGTTAAAGTCAAAATGGGTTTTGTGCATGGTTGGAAATATTTGATTTCAAATATTCAAATGCCAGAACAATTATATTTCCTAATCTTTTTAAAGTTTCAGAAAAATTTAGGAACGCATGTAATTTATTCTCACATTTGTTTTCATGTTTTCTTTTTAAACGCAAAGTATTAATAAAGGCCCTTTTGTTTTCTTGGCTCTAATTGAAGAACTAAGTGGATGAAAAAAAAATTACCGAAGGTAACTTTAGAAGGTTTTGTGTTTGTGATTCTAAATTGAATTTGTTTTTGTATCCTATATATTTCTTTCATTAGTAAAAACAACTGACATTTAGAGTTTATGAAGCAAGAAACAGTGTCAGATGTTAGCATGACAAACACCAAATTAGTTTACATTATGCAAATCAGGCTACACAAATCACCCCACGGAGTTAAAGAGATTTTAAAGTATGGGAGATCCTTCATTCATTTGTTTTACAACCGAGACAACACATTTAACAAGACGTAGTGCATATTTCTGTCCTTCTTATTTATTTTAATACTTAAATTTTCATTTCAAAAGGTAAAAGTCACTAAAACTTTCATCCAGTCTTTTACAGACCAGACCGAAATGCGATACCTAACAGCTGTGAGAATTGAAGATGCAGCCAGTAGAGCACGAAGCAGTAACGAGGAGGCACACGGTTCTGGGTGCATAATTCAGTTATATTTAGAAATACATCGCCAATTATAAACATAAAATCAAAATGGCCTTAATTATAACCTATGACCTTGTTGAAATTATAGTATTTTTATTCCAAAGGCAGAGTTATCAGCTAACATTCTCAACAATGCACGGTTGTAAGTGAGATAAATAAGTACCCACAAAAAGACAGCTTTGAATAAAAACTACTAAATATATACATAATAAAGTGGTAAATTTAAATTTGTTTTCAAAATAAATGAAAAATTTACAAAAAAAATACAGACTGAATAGACAGAAATAAAACATATGATTGGAGGTTAGTACTGTACATCAAACAAAAATACAAATACTGACTATATCTTGTATTTTTATTGATGAAAAAAATATATATATATACTTTTGTAACTCGTGGAATGTTTTAAATAATTGTCTATAGTTTTTTTCATAAGGGATCATCTATGTATTGAAACTAAACCAAACTTTAAAAAGTTCAATGGCAACTCTATAATATTATGTCATATTTAGATTTAGCATCTATAAAATTGTAGAAGTACGAGATTTTATAATTTCAAATAAATGGTTAGTAATTTAATTGATGGCAAGGAAATAGCACATTAATATTAAAACAAAAAAAGGTTTTTTAGTAATAAATTATTAAATAATTGTATATTTTAGTAATATTCAGTTCAGACAATGTTTGCTAACTAGAAAACATCAAAAGCTTAAAACTTTCATAGCAAACAGTTTTTTAATTAATAATTAATAAATGAAATTTTTTTTTTAATAATAGCGTATTTTAACAAAAAATGTAAAAAAGCTTATTTTATGGGACCGTTAACAAGATTACATTGTATACTAATTAAAATGTAGTAGAGGTAGACAAAAATTCCTTTTCAAACTTTAAGTATCTTTTTACCTTTTCAAACTGTTGGAAATGAAGGTGGTTAACTTTTATGTTTTTCACTAAGAGATTCAGATAGTCACAAACGAACATGAAGTGTGCAATACACATTGCAACCCGGAAGTTTTGGAGGGTGTGCCTCAAATTCGTTCTTTTGTAAGTTATACCCAGTGATGTTGCCAGACTCCTCAGATTAGAGAAAACAAAAGCGTCTAGCATGTGAGACGACTGGTTCATTTCTTAGCGTCAACGTTACGCAAATTCTGCTTTAAAAAAAAAGTAGAAACAACTGGAATCTGTGCGTTCTAAATTTGGAGTTCCCAATTTAAGGCTTCTTCCAATCGATATTTGAAATTCATAAAATTTCCATTTAAAAGACCATGCGTTAATGCATTCACCCTTGAAATCGGTACTAGTATAATAATGTAAGTGCTAAGAAGTTTTGATGCAGTGTGGCCTGCATTTTGATTATTTACGCTATAAGAAAATAACTATGCAAACAAATTGTGTTTGTAACCACAACTCAATTGCAAGTAATTTAGAATAATGGAACATTGGGAAATTTATGGGTATTTTAGAAAGACGCAAAAACACACATATTAGACAGTCTTTTAATAGATTGCAACCTTAAATACATTGAACGTTCGTAACGATGGGAATAAATTTACATGAAAAGTTTCATTAATGTTGGAAAATATAGTGACTTAACAAGTTTTTATTCGTTTGTAAAGTTTTATTAAGTTGAAAAATACACACTAAGTTTTTAAAAAAAATAAGTTTTATTGTTATATTTAACGTTTTAATATTTTTTGCCGACATTAGTGAACTATATAAGAAATTAATATATCCTAATTAACAGGATCAAATAAAACCATAACGTATCAATTTATATTTATCAGTTTTATTATCAACAAATATATGTTAACTTCAGTATTTTTTGTTTTTGAATTTAATTGTGAACTTTTTGTGTGCAGTTGGTACATCTTCAATTTTGTTGATTATCTTACAATAAATTTTATTCACTAAATTTCATAGCTTATATTGTAATTACGTCTTGTTAAACATGCCTCAATGAATCTAAGTAGCTTCCGGTTGACCAACCGGTATTGTGGTTAGCGTGCTAGTTTCTAGACAGCGAGGTTGCGGGTTCGAGTCCCGTGTTAGGCATGGGTGTTTGTAAATGTATGTTGGCTTATCTAATGACGAATGTTTCGGTGCATTATAGCCCTCGTGTTGCTGACAGCGCCAGACAATCTGAATACAACCCACCAACTAAGTAGCTTCCGAATAAGTTTAGACTAATACCTGTATCCTCCTCCAACACGCAGTCCGCTTCTATCTTTCTTCTATACTGGACCTTAAAATTACGCATCTCAATACTGAAATTTGCCCTTAGATCATTTGAGGAGTATTTTTCAACACAACGAAATAAAAGTTTTCTATTTAGGACAAACATGAAGTATTTTAATGAAGTATTGATGAAGAATGAAGTATTTTAAATCAGATGAAATGGTAAAAAATAAGAGTGTGTATTGGAATTTTCAAAGTTACAGTTCAATGTATCTAGTAAGCAGCAAAAAATTGTACCAGGGATATCAAGAATTATAAACAAATTACTCTAGTACAAACCGCAATATTCTACGACTTTCAAAACTAAAGATATCTCCATTATTCGGATTTTTTTTTTGCTTACTTTCCAGTTATGTATTAAAAATATGTATTTAGTTAATATCGAGCACTATGTGAGGTCTCATGAAAAATATTAAATGACATGGTGTGGGACGATGAGTAAACACGATAAAAAACGTTTTTTTTTTTTTTTTTTTAATTTTTTCTTTATCTATAAGAACCTTCGGTGCTAAATTGTTGTCCAATACTGAGGATAAAAAGCAAATACTAATATCAAAAAATTTCATAATACAAATAAAGAATTGACTGCTTTGCACTTATTTTAATTCAATTCGATGGCAGTGACTAGGCAAAATCCACTTGAAAAGATAGGTTTAAAAAAAAAACTAATTTTCCTTTATGCACATACCCCTTCAATTATACATACATTCATTGAGAATAACATCATTCAACCTGGTAGTTGTTAAAAGAGATTGAAGTGAGAAAAAAAAAATATGGGAAAAAAAATAAATAAAAGGAAAATGAGGATTGGAAGAAATCTTTCAGTAAAACCTTTTATGTTTATAATACAATGATGTACCTCTTAGTGTAGGAAGATAAAATATTATAACTTTGATAACCTATCAATATAATTCTCTTACGCGTGCTCTACAACTGGCTGTATTTTAATACATGTGGATTGGTGACACTGGTCATTTCTTTATGAATAAGAATCAATGGTTGTTGAGCGAATGAATTGAAATGAATATATGTTGTGTTGCCGTAGCATTAAAACAAATAAAAAACAATGTGCCAATCATTTGAATGTGTAGATGAACGTTTTTAAAGACAACATTCTAGTCTAAATGCTAAGAAATTATATAGAGCAGCCTCTTGAATTGAGAGTGTTTTTAGTGAGCAACACGATACAGTTCTATGCTTGAAGTGTATTCTTTTTGTGACCCCCACTTCTTGGAAAAATAAAAAAGATCTCCTGAGAAATGTGTGGATAAATACAATTGAAATTAGACTTTAGTGCTTTTCTATTCATTATAACACATTTAATTTTATGTTAATATGTATTTTAAAGATATATTCTTTTGGCGAGTGAAATCACGTGAATACTATTTCATATGATACTTACATAATTTTATTATGAGGAGATTTACAAGCCGAGTGTTCATCACCTCAATGATGTGCTTTTAGAGCCCTCAAGCGAATTCTATTCATGTACTAAGGTGCAGGCAGTTTAATTTTAGAGATAAACGGTGAAACGGATGCTCCAGAATTTGAAGCCACTCCGCTTCAATGGGAAACCAGAACTATATTAACTAAGCCAGCATAGCCTCTCAGAGGAACTAATACAACTATATAACATATTCGAAGAATTAGAAAAACGCATTTTTTTTTTTACCTAATGTAGTTTTAAAAGGGTTTTATTTATAAAAAAATGTTGCATTGAAGCGTTTATTAAATCGAATTTTCTTTGTAACATAATATTAATGGCACATTTAATTTAGTTATTTGATTGATATATAGTTATAGTAGGTATAATTATATTTATTTTACGAATTATTTTAGGCAAGATTCAACCAGATTAAAAACTTAGTTTTCTAATATACCACCATTGAAATTGAACCACCTCTAATCTTCAATGAACATGATAAAGTTATGACCTCTGTTGGTGTTCACATGACCTTTCAGTCAACATACGATAGCAGACAAGAATGAAATCATGTCTTATCAAATCAGTAGATTCCAAAATGTATCGAGTTTCCCTTTCTAGTTTTTTTAAAGCCATTTCTAAGAAAATATATTCATTTAACGGAAGTACGACGTATTTATTTTAATATTACACTACAGTTTCATTTTTCCTAAGAAAATAAGACCCAGTGATTTAACCACAGATGTGTTCAATGATTAGAAACTGCGTTTTGATTTTAGCATCAAAAGTTACAAATATTGTACGACACTAGTTTTTCATATTGTTACGCCATAAAATCAGTATCACTGAATGATTAATACTATAATTAAAGAAATTAAATTAAATAAGCCAAAATATTGAAAATATAGTATACTGTATTGATCTATTTCTCAACATTCAAAGCAGTAATCTTATCAGTTTCATATTAGACATCTAATCTAATTAACCAGTTTCCTTCCTCTTAGCTGCAGGATTGGTGGAGTTCATCTATGAGGACTGTGTATTAGATTTTAATTAATAATATATTCTATAATTCAAGTGATAAGTTTAATTTGATTTGTTAATTAATTTATTTTAAGTTTATATCAATGATTTGGGCATACTATGTATGTTACAGTTTTTTAAAAGTATTTTTTGATTGCTATGTTTATTTAAAATCATTCATAATTTTTTATTCATATTACTGTGAAATTTTTCTCTTAATGTTTCGTCTAACTAACTATTATCTCAACCACTTACTTCGAAAAGCTACCTTAATTTTTTTTTACACTATATGGTAATGGCCCAGTGTTTTGAAAAATCAAATGTTTTTGTCATTTATTGTGTAAGACAATACAGGGTGCCTCAAAAAGAATGACCCGATTCTAAATCATTATATTTATCGAACGTCGAAGATTTCATGATTGAAAATTATGTTGCTGGACGTGGCGTTGCCTAGAGAAGACTTGTCATTTGTGGGATCTCAACGTGTGAAATGCAGAGAAATTGCCCTGAATGCAGTTTGTTGAGAAGGTGATAGTCATTATTTTTTTTATACACTTTGAATTATAAATTTCAAGGAAAAGTGGTTTGAATTAGCTTTTTCATGTCCTTGTTTTAAGAAAGCCAACTTTTAATGCAATAAAGCTCTCCAAACGAAACAACAATAATTACAGTGTGTGTCAAAAGTACTTTCTTTCATCTTCTCAACAGGCTGCATTCAGGACTATTTCTCCGTCTTTCACACGTAGAGAGTCATTAAGTGACTATTTCCTAAAACTCTGAACCACGCCCTGTCCACCGACATAGGTTTAATTCACGAGATCTTAGTTTTACAATAAATATATCGATTTAGAATCGATCATCCTTTTTTGATATGCCCTGTATTATAATAGTACCATTTAAGCACTCAGATCCATAAATTGCGTTGTGCCACTTGGAGACGTTTACAAAGACTGCTTCATTTCTGTCTTAATGTCGATTTAAGATTCCCAAAAAAAATTAAAGTATATGAGAGGATTTGTCTATATATTAAAAAAGATAAACATAAATCAAACTTACACCTAAGGAATGTTAAAGAAATCATATTATAAAAAATTTTACAATATAAGAAACGTTTTTTGACATTTCAATGCCTTAATTTTGTTATCTGATAATTTTCTGGTTTTAGCAGTCCTAAGGTTTTTAATGCTCTATACTAGAAACGAAAAATACAAATATCATCATTTATAAGTTTCTGTCAATATTTAACTCTAAAAAAGAATTCAGCGATGAAGTTAAATAAAACCTTGGGCACAGATATACTGTTATAAAAAATAGAATAATTTTTACTATGAGCTCGTTAAAGAATAATTTTTACTATCAGCTAATTTTTATTAAGCTCGGTTTGAAACCATTTGTCTTCAATTTCACAGTGTATTTTTATTTATTTTTTTGTTTGTATTGTGTTTCTGATTAAAGTCTAAAAATTTAATAACATATTTCCAATATAGATTCATATAAATAGTAATCTAAAGTATGATTAAACTATATAATTGTGATTCGCATACATAGTATTAAGTAATAATATGTGATTTGCGTAAATTTGATTATTTAATAATTTTAACGTTTAAATCCGAACTGTTTTCATCAATAAAATTGTTGGTAATATTACACATTTACTAAGGTAAAAAAATATAAAATAATAATTATTACCTGAAAATTGCTCATTATTTAATAAAGCCAATATAAACTACAAAATTAGAACTCTTTTAAAGAACTCTAGATTCCATTATAACAAAAATATATAAATTACTAAGATGTTAAAGAAAGTGCTTTATTTTTAAATGTGTCTTGATTTAATACTAAACAAACATGTATTATGAAGTCACTCAACATTTTGTGTTGCTAAATGTTTAAGATTTTCCACACGCAATACAGTCATTTAGCCCGAGTTTCATTCTTTATAATGTATGGGTTTTGGTCATTATAAAATACCATTATTTTATTAACCTTTTGATTTTGTAGAAATATATAAACATTGTTTTTACTATTTGGGGAGAATAATGTTATTCAAATTTTTTCCAGAATAAGAAACATTTAAAATATTTGTATTTTATATCTCTAAAATGGTCTTTTGATTTGAATATTCTGTTTGGCTTTTATTATCAGATTTATTTTAATAATTTTATTAAAATACAATCAATACAAACTGTATTTATGAATTTAAATGTAAATGTAATTTCTCAGAAATTAAAAACAAAAAAAACAACAACAAAAAAAATATTTTCTGTATTTATATACTATAAATAGTATACTCTTTAACAAATGTCATTTGTTTACGAACAATTTTTTTTTATTGAACTGTAAAAAATGTTATTGATGTAGGTCTTTATATTTTATCTTCACAAACAGTCCAGATATAGTTTGAAAAGAAGCGTTAGTAACTGAAAAGAACGACTGAAGGAAAATGTTAGCCTTCTTAACTTTGAGTATGAGACACATATGCATTTCAATTCATTTCCACCGGAAACTCCAATATTTTTTCTTTTGTTCATAGTAAAACATGATTTTGTATACACTATATATTTTGTTTTGGTGATTCTTCATAAAAATTAAAAGCTAGTACATTTTCATTTTAAACTAGTGTTTTTCTTAAAAACATAAAACAAATGCTTAAATTCTAAAAAGTGTGTCTCAGGATGTTTAAAATTTTAACCTTATCCATAAATCTTTCATGATGTAAATAATTTTGAAATAAGAAACTGCAATTCATTCCTTATTAAATAAAAAAAAGTTAATACGCCACATTAGAATATATAGCAATATGCTTAAAGACGATTCAATACTTCATTTATCTTACTAATTTTATATGCTTAAAAAAGTAAGTTTAGTGAACAGCTGAGCCTGATATCAGAATTAATTGATAAATTATAATGTATGATTAAGTTATTAACAAATGGTGTTCCTTGTATGAAGTTCTGAATACTTATCGCATCGTAATCTTTTTTTAAAAATGCCTTTTGTTAGAGAATGAGATGCGTAGTGAGACTAAGAGTTTTGGAACACCCATGAATAATCTTTTTGTTGGAAGAATGAAATAGATTAATGATAGAAATTCAGAACGAATACAGAAAACAGGTGGAAATGTGCCAAAAGAATTCGCGCTCTATTGTAGGAATAGAATTTTCGTGAATAGAAAATGTTTTTAATGTTACAATTTGTTCCATGCCGAAACGGTTTTCCTAAGTGTAAAATCGACTGGAGAGAGTGTGTACATAGCATATAATCAGCAGATTCTCTTAAATAAACATTATTTGAATGAGTTATGATTTAAGTGAGTTCTTTATTTAAATATACATGTGTTAAATAGAAAACTGCATATATTCTTCTGAAGTAAGTTTGAGTAAGTAAATTAACAAGTAAAGTAAGAAACTTGTATGTGGATTCAAGTAACTGATTTTAAATATACGTTAGAGCTGAGATATACAGTGTAAAGATGGAGTTTCAGTGATCTGATGCCTTTCTTCAAAAATAGCAGAAGCTATTGATATTCAATAAAATTTGCAAAGAGATACTTTATATGGTTAATATTATAGTAATGAAATATTGTGTTGAAAAATTCTGACTGTATATTTAAAGAAGAACATCTGCAAAATTGTAGTCTCATCACTAGTTATTACCATTTTACTTCAAAACACTTCAAACGTATTGATACAGTCATTTTATAGATATGCATGGATTGTTTTACAGAGTTAAAATTAAACTGAAGGTAATTTTAAATTATATATGTATGTGTTATGTTTGCTATATATTGAATTACGATTAATAGAGCAGATGTTTAAATTTAGTTTTTGCTACAAATTGTCAAATACAAGAGTTTTCAAGATTCATAAGATTCTTAATAAATTAAAACAGTTATTAGAAAATATAATAAGATTGAATTTTTAACTAAACTTGGGATATTACAATTCAGTATTTATACTTTGAATACATTTTACACATACATTTATATAAACATAATTTATATATTGTTTAAAATATAAACACTTATTCATTTCATATATGAATTTTCATAAAATCATACAACACAACAATAAGGTTAAATTTTTTATCTGGTTTACTATCAGGTTTGAAAAATTTGGTTCTTTAGATGTGTATCTCTACTTCTTATAAGTATTATTAAGTTTTGAACAGAAAAAAACAAGTTCAAAAATTATTTTTAATAATAATTTTGTAACATTATTAGAAATTTCCAACACAAATTTATCACATTATCTTACATTTGATTATTTATTTTAAACTTTTTAATTTACTATTCAAAAGTGCTGAAAATATCAATTTATTGTCATAATTATACACAAACAACAGGATATACAGTAATCGATTTGAAATTCACCGTAAATAAATTAACGTATTTAGCTTATCATGCAAAAGAATATAGTTAAAACTATTTTTTGGTTAAAATATTTTCACAACATTAAATCTAAAAATTTATTGAAGAACAGTGAAGTATTAGTTATCCATATAGAGCTCGAGTCGAGGGAAAAGTATGCACATATATAATCACCATTCCGCACAGACAAGATCATGGAAGATGCGATTAGATTCCGACATGCCATTAGGATTGCACCGGACAGTTCATCCATCAAATCGACACATCTTATGTGTATTTGTACCGTATGATGATGCATAGATGGTCGATTATGTTGTATTTACTTTTCTAGACCCTTCGTACTACTGAACATTATTCTAAAGTATAAGGATATACATAAACATGGGAGCTACCAGAAGATAGTCAGGAGGTGTGTTTGCAGCCCCCTGGTTATTGAAAATTAAAATAAAGTTGGTAAAAGTGTACATTTCTAGGGAAAATGCACAAATTCCATTTTTAAACTATGGCTCAATGTTAAAAAGTGTATTTTTTATATAATTTTAAGTCACCTGTTTATTTTCAATTTCGTTTTTCATAGCTGAGTATTGCCTTTGAGAGGTAGTTTTCAGACGTCTGTTACCTGGTATTATAGGAGTTTGGATAAAATAAAAATTTATTCATTGTTATGTATAGGGGGGGGGGGGGACTAGGAACACCTGACCCAAATTTTAGTTTTGGGTGTTTAGTTTTTATTTTACATTACTTATGGATGTTTAAATTAAGTCTATTTATACTTCATTAAGTATTACACAATATTTATGAATATCTTTCTGAAGTATTAATTGTAAAGGTGGTAAAATATTAAACATAAAAATCCTTCAATTTAGATCAAGGATCCCAATGTATAGGGATACTTTACCCACCCCTTAGGGATACTTGACCTAATTCATATATTTGGGAGTATACAATTAAAAATTATAAATGTAACACTTTTATATGATAATAACATAACTGCCATTAATGAGTCCAATATTAATACTTTTCTATACTTGTTCAATGAGGTCAATACTTTTATTTTTATTATCTACATAATATTAGTATGGTGTCCACTTTTAAATTTTATTGTAGAAAGCTAAAAATATTAGCAGTTTGAAAGCTATTTCTTTTCTTTATCTAAGTTCAAGAATATGAAATAACTATTTATTTAAATGAAAATTTAAATTCATATTAATACCCAAAATTTGTAATTCTATAATTTTTTATTGAAAACTCAGGCGGAGGAAGAATAGTTGAATTTAGTCATGTTTGTGCATTGAACATTACAAAATCTTTTGAAAGGTAAGTAAACTGATACATCTAATGGTTGTAATCTGTGAAAATAATGTAGGGATTTATAATACCGTTAACTCACGTAACATCGATGGTAGGCAACGACGTACAACTTTCAAGAATATTCATCAGTAATAATAAATTTTTATCAATTGAACATTTTACATGCATAGCAAAATGGTAAAAAAAGAATACAAAAAGTCAATAAAACTTGCCAAATGAATTCGAATAATATTCCTATCTTGGGTAAAGTATACCTAATTGTACGTTTACAAGATAACCCTTAAATGTAACCATTTTCAAGTAAGTGGATAAACACTATTATATATGTAATTGCAACTTATAGTATGCAACAAAAAAATAAAAAAGTATCCCTACGGGTCAAGTATTCCTAGTTCCCCCCTAATCATTTATATGTTGCTCTCTCAAGTTCCGGAAAATGTTTTGATTTCTCTTAATTCGTCATCAAATAGAAGAGCTTGATATATATTTTTAGAATTCAATTGCGCATTTCTTATACAGCTTTTGTGTTTCATTTTTGCTTTTTTTTCCCTTTATTCCTCTAACTTGAAAGAAATGAAATATTACTCTTTTGAACAATATTTATGAAAATCATTTATATTAACTTCAATTTGGTTTATTTGAGTGTGGGGTGTAAATCTGCGAAAGTCTAATTCACCCATTTGCCGTCATCCAATCAAGCTGAAACTTGGTAGAGAAATTCGATGTCAATGGCAAGGCTTTGTAACAACAGCTGCCACTGTCACTAAAAGGGCATTTTTACATACGTTACGTCTGCCATACTTTAGACTTATCAGCGTTTACTCACTTTCTATTATCCAGTTACCAAGTTTAATTCAAACATGTACGATTTGACAGAATTTAATGACTAAAACCTTACCTATTTAGGTTGACCGGGCAAAATATTCCGAAAGCTAATTAATTTCCTTGCCATCATGCAATTGATCTGAAATTCGGCAGATAAATTCATTGTGATTGACAATCTATTCAATCGAGGTTTGGGAGGGAAATAAATGTTTGTAAATACTATGGAATGGATGTTTTCTTCATAGTGGTCAATCACTATGAAACTCGATATGAGCTCAATGAGTTGCAATTGTACATGAAAATGCTAATAACGGATTTATATTAAAAACTTTGTTTTCATGGGATGTTTGTCGTGCCTTCTGTTTTTTTGTTTTTGTTTTTTTCGTTGTTGTTTTTTTGAAACACTGCCTTTTGAATACCGCGAAAACTACATATAATGTTAAAAAACGTAAAAAATAAAAATTTAACAAATATTTTGTTCGAATTCTTATTTTTTCTTCTACGAGAAAACGTTTTTTTTTTTTTTTTTTTTTTTTTTTTTTTTTTTTTTTTTTAGCATGCTCTTGTTTGGTAACAAATTATATCTACGGAGGAGAGAATTTGAAAAATATGTGCCGGGAATTTATTTTAATTTTCTAAGTGAAAACTAATGCATAATTATTATTTAACATTTCATTAGGAATTATTATCAATCTTTCTGAAAAATTAATGATTTTAAGAGAATTCTAGCAGCCTTGCATCCCCACTGCAAATGACTCTACTGGCTCCCATGTACAAAATTCCAATATCAAATAAATTTACAAAGTCTCATCTATGTTTCGAGTAGCCAAAACTATCAATAATACTAGAGGCATCTGAATTATTCTATGGATTTAAAGTTCTGTCAAAAACTCTAATTCAGGTGTCATTATAATTCAGGGAGTCTATAAAATGTTGGACACGTTTTGATGTTGAATAGTTCATAAAATTATGAAGATCGAAACAAACTTATGCTATTTATACATAGAATAGCTCATATATTTTAATTTTTTACTTTTTTTAGTTTATCAATTTAAATTTATCTTCATTATTTTCATGAATTATTCTACATCAAAATGTATCCAACATTTTATAGACACCCGGTATTTCTGTGACGTGATATATGATAAGTTCATATGTATAAATCAAACTTCAAATGTATGCTGATAAAAAGTTTTGCAGATTTTCAATACATACACTTTAGATGAAATTGTTTAGTTATGTCTTCATCAATATATATGAAGCTTTCATTCTTGTCTATCACTTATATAGGACACTATTTAATTTACACTTATGTAAAATCAAATAGACCCACGAGTTACTAAATGGTATATCCTTGATTTTTGTTACTTAATAATACATGCTTACTCACAAAAAAATACTAATTACAAATGCACTTAAGAAAAAAAACTTAAGCTTATACATATACTTTAATTAGTTTTAATTTTTGAAACATTTTAATTAAATTCCGTTAGTTTCCTTTCAAAGTCAACAAACCATAAAAAAAAAAATTTGGAATGTAATTGACATCCTCAAACTCTAAGTCTCACCAGAGATCCGACAGTATTTGCGACAACCCTTTATCCCCCACTTTCTTTTCGCTGCAGAATTCCAAGCGACCCCCTGGCCCACGTGATATATACTCATTGTGCGCATGCGTCCCACAGCGGGGCTTGTTCGGTCATCAGCCGGCAGCAGGCAGACGAACTTTCGAAATAGGTTCGAATAGTGGGGTTCGTATTAAGGAATAGATATTTTGCCAAACGACAAAACCCGTGCTCGGAGTTGCTCTGTGTGATCGGGGCTTTAGACTTGTATTCTGACAACTAAGTATTTGGGTGTTAAGTGTGGAGTGCTCAAAAGAAGGATATTTTATTTTGGGCCAGAATATGGATTAAAGTCAGTCGGCTTGTTCAAGAAAGTTTTAGTTTTTTCCAAGGATTTCACTGTCAAGATGGTGAGCGATTACATGACTTTTTGAGAGTTGATGTCGTAAGCATATAACCTTTATCACTATTGACATTTCTGTAAATTAGGCTAGCTATGCCATATGCATCGAATAACAAGTGTGAATCCAGTAACTAGAGCATTGTTGTAAATGATAATCGATTTCTACTAAATTCTAGCAAATTCATATGTTTCATAACTTAACATTGTTATGGATGTAAAGTCTGTGAAGACATGCTCATATGGTTCTAAAATACATTTTGAAGCTAATACTATACATTTTAAAACTATAATTTGTGAATGAATATTTATTGCAAATAAACCACCAATATACACATTTTTTCATAAATTTTGAATAAACATAAAATGAAACTTTATATCAAGGTGGATAATATAGTAAGAAGAAAACTCGACTAGTGCAATTCCTGTGAACACTTATGCAAGAAAGAGATAATAAATGGAAAATAATATTAATTTCATGAAGATTTTCAGAATCTTGGTGCAAATAGTTAGGTCAGATTAGCGATCTGATCTACTTTTGAAATGTTGACAAGATTTATAATTAAATTCGGTAATATATATGCGAATTGACAGAATTTCGTATTTGAACCAAGAAAAATTAAGTACTTTGTCGTGGTATAATCGTCAATCATTTTAATAAAGATTCCATAACAGTGGAAAGTGTTAGGTTGCATTTTATAGTACTTTATTCTAAACTCACTTCAGCTATGATGCCAAAGAAATTAGTGAACTTCGAAAGGTGTGTTTGTGTATTGGGGATTATATTCGCCGTTTGTGGACTGGCTTCACCAAAAGGTAAAATATTTTTATTTATCTAATTGTAGTTTAGATGCAGTTTATTTTGATAACTTGGATTTAATTTCAATTAATTTTGAATATCCATAAACAATTTTACCATTATATTTCAGTTTTATTCTTGACATTTTCATAAATCTTCTTTACAAGAAATTACTGAAGAGATAAATTTGGGATTTAAATTATGATTTACTTATGTATAAATACAACTATATGTAGAAGATTGCTAGAAGTGCTTCATATATGAGGATAGTTTTTATGTTTATTATTTTATAGCGTTAAGAGTAAACCAATTTTAATTTAATTTAATTAAGTAAATTAAATTAAAACTTATGCTAAATACAAAATTTGTAAATCATTCATAACAGTCAAGGGTATAATTGAATGGTATGATATATGATGCAGCCAATTTGTTTCCATATTATAAACTGATGTTAATATAAACAAATTTATTACATGTATTTTGTGTTGACAAATATTAATGTACCCTATGAACTTTTGATATTCACACTGTTATAGGCAATATAAGAGAAACACATCTTTTATTAACGATTTTACGTAATTTTCAGTTTTTTTTAAACTGTTTTATGCAGTTTTATCTCCGGCAGACTCTTGATAGCGAACATCATATAATTGTATTGAAACGGAAAGTTCATCAAAATTTTAGTTTTATGTTTCGAAGTAGGGTGAAGTATTTGCTTTTATAAGGTTCTATAAAGTTTAATCTTTAAAGGGTTATTAAATAAAGTAGTGATACCAAACTCTTTTTATGAAGCCTTTATACATATTTATAACAATTTTTTTTTGTCACCAATGTATATGAGAAAGAAAAAACATGAGCAGTCCATTTGTAGAATGTTTTACAAATGCTTGCTTTCAAGGACATAAATCACGAAGAATTAATCACTTTCTATATGTAAGAACTATCCAAACATTTTAAATATGTTTAACGTTATTGCCTTATGAAGAAGTTAAAGTTTCTTGTATTTAATATTAAAAACAGTGTCCCCGTTCTTATCCTTTTGGTTGGTTGTGTTTAAAATTTATTTTACGCAAGGGCAACACAAGGTCCAGACTGCGCCCTTATCCTTTAGGATATATAAGGTAGAATTGCAGTTTCTTACTTAAGAAACTATAAATGAATTATAAAACATTTCAACCAAGATGTAGTGATCTGGCTATCAGTTTTTTAAACATGGGAACATTCTTAATCTGTTACCTATTAAATACTCAGTAAGATTACACGTAACCTTTCTGAGTACTTACTGTACCGTATTTGTTCCCTTTATGGGGGTTTACTAGTACCTTATCTGCCTACTGTATCTCTACGGTATCTGCCTTAAATCTATATCACGTATCGCTGTCATGGCTGAACAAAAATTATAAGCTTGATTTATTTCATATTTTATTAGGGGTAGCCATTGGGGTAACCCTAGTACTTGTTATATGAGCCCTATTCTTTATGGGATTGTTAAAATACACTAACAAAGATTAATTTGCGAAATTCGTCTGGATCAGTAATCTGCGTTCAAAATTTGGTTTCTCCTTTTTTTGTTTGCTTATGTTTATATCTCTGGTTGTGATCTTTTGTGGTTCGACTTTGACAATGCCATGCAAGTTCATGAAACACACACAAAACCACTACCGCTAAATTTTCGAAGGGTGTGTGTATGGTATGGAGCAGTAAAAGAAACATTACTAAGAATGTTGTCATAGACTCTAGATGGTAGTGTTTTCCAGGATATTTAGATGTATTTCCAATGCAACGAAGGGAAAAAAAATATTTCCAGGATCCTAATGTTTTATATTCTTCAAATTTTTTATTTTTCTATATTCCTTTTGAATAGCTATCTATTTTTGATTCTTATGAATTGGACTCCATATTTTCTAATCGGGTTTCAACACATGTCTTGTAATACTGTACATAGAGAAAATTGAATACTATATATCTGTAACTGTTTCTTGAGTTCCAAAGCTATAAAAATACCATCTATGAACTGTTGTAATGCATATTTCAACCATATTATCTGTTACAGAGGAAGGAAAAGCAATTTTTAAAATACCGCTGTTATGATAGAGTGAAAAATTATCAAAATTCATATCGGCAGGGATTGAAATTTTTTTATTTAGGATTCGTTAAATCAAATAAAAATTTAGTCAAGATCAGTTAATATTTAAAATACCCTGAATATTTATTAAAATGTAATTTTTTTTATGAAAAATTGAGTTACACAAATTTTCATTAAAATGTTTATGCTATTAAGGGGGTATTATGACAGTGACATATAAGTAATCAGTTTTTAAATGCTTTTAACTTCACATCATATTTTGTGGTAACCTATAGCTTCTAGGAACCTGAAAAAAGTAAATGTCTATCGTCTTTAAAAAAAAAACTTTTACCTCAAAAATCTGAGACCATAAGTGGAAATTAAGTTTGTTTTGAAATTTTTAGTTTCTTTTTTGATATTTTCTCTGTCAATTTCTATTTTATTTTAATTTTTGTATTTAATTTTTTTAGTGGTGATGTGAAATGCCAATATGGGAGTCATATATCAAATTAAAGTTACATCTTATAATTTAACTTAGGAAATTACTTTTAATGTTGGAAATACTTAAATGTAAAAACGTCTTCTTCATTACTCTTAACATCAAACCATATATTTAATGTTCTATGTGCACAAGTTTAAACGGTTGAAAAACTTCAGTTACTTTAAATTTGACTGCTTGGCATTATAACACCTATTTGGAAAAATCTAATTTGTGACGTTTCTCACCACTGACTTTTATTAAGCTGTATTCTTAAAGTTGGATGTGTGAGTTATGTATGTTATCATTTATAAGTACTGAAAAATAGAGACTTACTTTTTGAATTGCAAAAGAAATAAAATCTACTGGGATGGGAGGGAAGGTGAAGAGTTTCACTATCGTAAATATATTCAGTCATATATTTTGAAAATGCTATCAATCTAGAAGTTTTACTCAGCTGATATTAATAGAGACATTTATAGTACTACGAAATCTTAGCATTTTATACACCTTCACAATGTGTGTTAATGGAACGGTATAAATCATCTTTGATGGATAATAAAACTATGTTACGTTAAAATATAGTTATAATTATCTTTAACCTGATCAATAAGAGTTTGATGATAGATGTGTGATAATATGGTAGATAAATATAGTCATTACTTTGAAATTACCAATTGAGGTATTATAGATTGGTAAGTTTCATGGATAGTAATTTATAGATTTTAATTACTTTCTAAATGGATCAGAATATTTTTTGGAAACGCACATGGAAGTCCTTTGCATTTTGTAAGCAAGCAGCATTCAAGGAAATTGACCTCTTCTGCTTTACCTTCCTACTAAATGATATGTTGGGCACAGAAAACTGACATTTCTTTCATCATACAACTGTGACCCATTTTACTGTGAATGGCATAATATTTTTATTTAAAAATATAGGTAAAATAATTTATGATAAGGAATCAAGTTTTAGAAAATATTTTGGTGGTGTAAGGTACCCGAAGATAAAACCTTATTTTGTATAAACTTTTCATCTGAAGGATCGAACCCAAAATAACTCCTAAGGTTGAAATTATAAAAACAAATCACTCCTGTATAGCCGACATACTAGTAAAAATTATACACTAAGATTTTATATATATTTAATAAAATTCTGCATATATATATATATATATATATATATATATATATATATATATATATATATACTTAAAATTATGGCAGAATGCACTTTGATCCCCAAAAAAATCAAAACATTTGTAAGTTTACTTTACTAGGTTAGGTTAAACTTACCAATCAAAATATATATATTTATATATATATTTTGATTGGTAAGTTTAACCTAACCTAGTAAAGTAAACTTACAAATGTTTTGATTTTTTTGGGGATCAAAGTGCATTCTGCCATAATTTTAAGTATATATATATATATATATATATATATATATATATATATATATATATATATATATATATATATATATATATATATATATATACTTAAAATTATGGCAGAATGCACTTTGATCCCCAAAAAAATCAAAACATTTGTAAGTTTACTTTACTAGGTTAGGTTAAACTTATATATATATATATATATATATATATATATATATATATATATATATATATATATATATATATATATATATATATATATATATATATATATATATATATATATATATATATATATATATATATATATATATATATATATATATATATATATATATATATATATATATATATATATATATATAAATGTATAATTTTATTGTTTTGATTTTTTGATTTTTTTGGGGATCAAAGTGCATTCTGCCATAGTTTTAAGTTCAAAGCATAATAATCTATATCTACCTGAGTAATGGAGTATCAATATCAATAAGTTTTCTTTGAGCTTAGAAGAAATAAGAATGACTTACCATTTAATTTAATATTTAAAAAGTTAACTTCATTTTTAAAATACCTTTAGTCTCAATAGTATTATTCTGCCGTCTTTCTTATACGACATATTTTATTGCAGTCGAAGCAACATAAATTCAATATCTTCTGTCTCTATGAAAAGATATTCCACAGAGCAATTCAATATTTTAAACTGCAGACTACGACAATATATGTGAAAGAATGAAATAGAAAAAAATACAAATATTATTCTTATTTTATATAAAAAAGATATTGTTTTAATAATTCCGTTAGTTTGTATACCATTTTTTTCTGTTTTTATGATTATCATTTTTCAATTAACCTTATTTATTCTAGCATAATAATTACACAATATCAGTTTTCACAAATAATAGTGAATGGATTCTTTTTGAACAAAAGTGATATATTTTTATATTTTAAGTTATATTTTAAAAGTCAATAATTGAAAACATCTTTGGAAGAATATAAAAAGTATTTAATAAAAGTACTTTTATTAGCAAACAGGCCTATTATAATTTTAACTAAAATGAAATTGAATTAATTATATATTTATAACTTTTTTTATGTTTATTACGTAATTGTTCTTGTTATTATTTTTACAATAAAATATTCAATAAAAAGATTGATTAAATAAAGGATCACAATCCAGATTATAATAAAGTTTTGCTTGTTCAAATTTATTTATGTCATTAAATAACTAAATTAATAAGTAAATATTTAAATTATTTAATGATCAATTTATTAAATTATGTTAATTGTTTAAAGTTTTAACTAGTGATTAAGTTAAAAGTAATGATTCTTGTATAATTCTGAGAAAATAATTTTGGTTATGATTTATAGATTTTAAAAGTGCTCAATGATTGCCAAAATTAATTCGCTAAATAAAATTACTCCTAACGTAGTATTCTAAATAGAATGATCGGCAAAAATTGTATGCTAAATAAAATGGTGGCTTAAAAAAATATAGTAATTCAAATTAAAAAGCCATCCTTTCTACAAGCACAAGAGCATTTTATTTAAAACATTAAGTCAAGTTTTGGTCCAAATGATTTGTTGCTGAAAATTTTTATGTCAATAAAAGTTAATAATCGTTAATATCATATATTTAATTGCGAAATATCAATTTATGAACACTTGCCAGTCGAAGGATGCGGTCGCCACTGAAATGCTTAAAAATAAAAAAATAAAAAATCGATTTTTTTTTCTTACAAAGAAAAGTAGTTGCCATTTTCATCAACAGATGAGGCTTTAGGTATCTGTGAGCCTCTGTCCAATATTTTTGTAGTGGAGTACGGACTGCTATAAAGTTAATAGTATCTGATATGATGCGTCATTTATTAGTAATGAAAATAGTGTTTCTGAAGACCACCATTGTTACTCTCAAATGGTTAGTGGACTACCTATATTCCAAATGTGATGTTAAATTTGAATCGCTATATTATTTATGTTTTTTAATACGTTCAATTTAGTTATATTATAAACGTAGTTTCATTGCGATGTTCATTCCCATCTTCGATTTGTCAATAAATTAATACGAATATTTCAGTACATACCTTAAGTTTAAACGTATAAAATACAATCGGTAAAGATTAAAAACTAATCAAGAACCGCAATTAAACTTGTATAAACAATTATATGCGCAATATTTTTATTTAAATTTATATATATATACTTTACAATATGAAAAATAAAAGAAAGAATTGAACGCTAAAATTGCAACCGAAATACGATTTATAATGTATTTTTACAATCCTTTCAGTGTCGGCTCCCAAGAAATACAAAAACCTAACGCGGAGTTCAGCACGACACATCCATTAATAACAATCTCTAACATTAATCAAAAGTCTCTTATACTAGCAATGGTTAAATTCATGCCTCGTTTAGAAGTCCTTCCCCCCCCCCCCAAAAAAAAAAAAAATAATGCTTGAGCCCGATCACACCAATGGTACATTTTTATCGCTGCTTGGTAAAAATCGCAATCCATTTTCTCTATTATCTTGAGATCTCATTTTTTGCAAGGTGGCAGATCATACAGTTTGATGGATGAATGAGCCGGAAAAGAATAATAATTCATAATGTGTCACACTTTTAGCATTAAAAACACTAACAAGTAACTCTAATCACAGTGAAAATGATCATATGTTATATAGGCATATTTCTGAAAATACCAGGAAATCGAAGATCGTCTGATTTTGCTTATGCTTTTGAAGATTTTTCGAAATCTATGGAGAGCCAAGTAACTGAATTTGTAAATAATAAGTTATTAAGGGGGTCCGGCACCTCCATAGGAGCCAATGTTAAATTCAACAACTTTGGGGGCATCTCATTTAATAACCGATTCTTCAATCATTATGAAACTTTCACAGTATAATATTTGGATACTTTTGAATACTTTAACACGAGATTTTTGTTATTTTTTAAAAATTAAAATAATTATGATTTTCTAAAAATATGTTTAAGAAAAATTATAAAATTTTAGACTAATTTTTTTTTTTTAATGTATGCTACTTATCAATAATTCCTCGTGTTAAAGTACTTAAATACATTAAAGAAACATGTATAAAAAATTTGAAGCATTTATGTCATATAGATTTTAAGCTATGTGCCCCAAAACATGAAAAAATGGCCTTTTGAGAAATTCGGCTTTGAAGTTAAATAACATGCATTAAATACCTACATTTTGTTTACTTCAAAAAATTATTAAAAATACTTTGAAATAAGATATAATTACAAATATGACATCATTTTAAAGACAAAAATTTATATTTTAATAAACAATAATTAACTCGAAATTAATAATCTGAAAAATTTTCATGTGCCGGACCCTCTTAATACAATATAAAAAAAGCACAGCACATTATTTGATACTGATGATCTAAATGTGCAGACACTAAAAATACAATTTCGAAAATTTTGTCTCTTACCTGCTATTTGTGCAAAGACGTACACACTACAAATTGTTCTACATGTATAAATTTTTTTAAAATTCGATTAGTTTATTTAGCTTTATATTTATTCTCAGGCAACAGATAGGCTATTTATCAGCCAAAAATAGTTACACTTAGTATGGCTTTCTAAGCTTTTTAATGTCACATCGTTTGAATAATGAAGGAGGCCATATCTTATATCTGAAAACTTACTTTTTGATACATCTCTTTTTATTCAAGTAGCCTTAAGAAATCCACTGACGTGTAGTTTTATAATAAATTTTATTGAATAAACTATTTGTTGTGTAAAACTTTATACTCTTAGAGAGATATTAAAATAGAACAGTACGTGTTATAATTTTCAAATAAAGTATTTGCTAATAATATTCAGGAAACATAATTAACATTTTAAAAACAAACTTGTTCATTATTTAAATTAAATGAAAAGTGGAATAACATGATATTTTTTTAAACTCAAGAAAGGGATTGCATTCGATTTTGATCACCATATTAGCACCGTGTTAGTAAGTCGTAAAGAATTAGATTTGCATTCTTAAAACTATATTTTATTTGTGTAAAAGATACACACATATACATTAATAAAATACATTTCTCAGTGCTGCATTTAGAATAGAAATATGCACACCAGTCCTCAAAATTGCCTATTGTACAACTGCGAACAATTTTTATAAACTAATTTAGAATTATAAATGACCTTTTAATTTCTAAGATGTAAAATTTGGCGAAATAATGGGTCATTTTTTGTGGCATACTCATACCTAACTAAATAACCATGATGAAAATATTATGTTTTTATTCATATTATGTAGATTATTATGTAAAATTAGGTAAATGTGTTACATTTTGAATAAATATTAGGCTATCGTGTAGCTTTTTTATGGAAAACAAAAGCAGTACAAGAAATTCCGATACATCAAAACAACCAACTTTCCGACGTAAGATCCAAAATTTGCCTGATATGTCTCTGTGAAATATTGAACCTGTAAATTATCTTACTCATATATTAAAAATAATCTTTCGCACAGAAAATTACTGTGATTTTCATTTTTCCAAGCAATATATTTTTAAGATCCTGGAATAAAAATTAAATAAGATATCATTAATTTGCAGATGAAAAATATCAAATCCCTCATTTTCTTTTAATGAAATACTACTGGAAATAACATATACTAAAAATACCATAAAATTTTTTATACTTTTAAGTTTGAAAAAAAAAAATGTATTCCAGGTTAAAACTCAATATATTCAAAACAATAAATAATACTCAATATAATCAATATATCGTGTGTTGACTATCAATGTTTATAATAGTCCATGCTTTTGGGTGAATTCTTACTACAATAAAAAATCTTGTCATGAATAGTAGCAGTGAAACTGTCAAAATATGGAAGTTAGAATAGATATAATGGACATATAGAAGGTAATTCTAGGAACATAATATTGGCTAATATTATTGCACATTGGTTTGATGCAATAAAGTTTTTGCATATAACTTGAATAATTCGCAAAATTTATAGAAATAACTGTATGTATGAGTGATGCACCAAAATCATAAGCGTATACAAATGTTACAATAACAATATACACTTTAGAATATAGATTGTTTAATTTATTCACTAGACTTTTTAAAATAGCTAAGGTAAATCTTTGCCTATCAAATGTTAATTTACACATTCTATAAAATTTTGTTTGCTCATTCTAAAAGGCGAAGGTTTATTCAATATTTGTGTAAGGTAATATATATTCTAATATGTTAAAATTTTGCAGTATAATTACCTATCTGGTATATTTATTTCGATAGTGTGTAGTCGTCTAAATGGTTTGAGAATTTTAATATCCATATATGTTGTAAAATATTATTACGGTTTACTTTTTCTTATTTGAAACTATTATATGAATATATGTATAGTAATAAAGCCAATAATGTAATAATATTAAATTTATATTTCAAATAATTTTCAAATTGTAATTCTGTTTTTATAGTTGCTGGTGCCTTTCTTCGAGATAAATATTTTTCATGGAAAACATTAGTAATTAATAAACTTAGAAGATTCATGATATTTGGTTTGTAATCAAATTCATTAGTATATTTTACGATTCAAACTGTCAAACAAATAAATTATAAACTTTTTAACACTGAAAATTTTTTTAGTTGCCGGTATTACATACTTAATATTTTACTTGCGGCAGAACTTTAAAAAGTCCAATAATTTACAACACAAAATTATAGTCTTTGGAGCACAATCCCATGTTTTATTTTTGTGCGAAAACCGTGAAAGCATGTTAGGGTAGTGAGCTGAAAAGGCAAACTTATCTCCATAACAGATGAAAAAGTATACCAAACCTTACTCTCCGCTATTCCTTTTCACTTTATTTTTACGATGTCATACCAATTCCTTTCTGCATAAACGAATCCAATTTGTCTAGGCAAAACTTATGATTGAACTGCGAATATTCAGAATAGAAATTTCTTTGTGCTCCGAAGATTAATAGCTGAACGTCGACTAAGAGTCTGTCTAGAACAAGAAATACTCCAGCACTGTATTTATAGTGATAATTTTGTTGCTTGTTGCGTTCTTCATTTTTTTCTCTTGCCGTATGCTGACAAAAATTGATACTTTGGGCTGATTTATTGCTTTGAGAAGTGAGAAATCGATGTGATATATATATATATTTTTTTACTATCTTCAGGATCATAACTCGCGTCAAAGGGTGATAACTATTTGGATTCACTACACTTATCTCTGTATGATACCCTATATGGCGTCAAGGAACATAAGATTCTTTGTAAAAATTCATATTTACATTTGACTGTCAAAAGGTCAGATATTCTGAAACGCTGATGATGGGATAATGTTATCCATACGATGCTATTTTTCATTTGTAAGGACTCTAAACGAGATGACCTACGAGAATCACTATAGACTATGTGATTCGTGAAATATCAGCTGACATTTTAGATCTTAGATGTGTTGTTTTTATACTAGAGATTTCTAGTTTAACTATATGAAAACTATAATATGAACCAATAATTTGATTATTATAGCAGTAACAATTTCTGCATGGGAATGTATATTTTTGCAAAATAAATTTTTTAAGGCTTTTATATTAATGAGTTAATACGCTTGTCTTGATGTTAATGAACAATTAATTTATAAATTCTAAAATTTAAAACAGGTTTTTTTTTTTTTTTTTTTTTTTTTTTTTATACTCCAATAAAACTCACATTTGCATATTTATAACTTTCTGAACATTAATTTGACATCACTAATCTCTAGATTAATGTGTTCTGTGGATAAAATATTCATATTTTTGGAATCTTCCTTAGAAGAAATTTCATAGGATACCAATTAATTTTTATTTGTTATACAACGATGCCAACTTTTCTACATATTTTCAATAGTTTTTCGGAATTTTATTTCTTTTTACGGTTTACTCACTCCCAGTTCTCTTAAATTATGATGAATGTATACGAGAAACACTAGCTACTATTGCATAACTGTAACACTCAAACAAAACAGCGCAAATCGCGACAATAGCAAAAATATTGATGTATTTCAAACGTACTGGCAAAAGATTGAGATAAAATAGTTTACTTAGGTCTTTTCCATAAGTTTCAAAAAAACTCTGTACGTCCATAAAAAATCCGTAAAAACAACTGAAAAGCTGTAAGAATTTTGGAAAATAAGTAAAAACCCACGGAAAACTGCGGAAAATCCTTTGAAAAGTTGGCATCTCTGAATTAAATTGTCATATTTGAATTCATGTTTATTCTGTCCCTTATAAAAATATGTAAAAATGATTATTATTCTTTTACTTCTGGCATATTTTTAAATAAATCCAACACAATTATTTATCATGTTGCCATAAACAAATTAAATAGCATTAGTAAGTTAAAATCTGTTAAGCATATAATATAATTGTTAGTCATATAATAATAGTTACACATTTGTTCATTAATATATAGTAGATATTTAATTTCTTTTGCATATATTTGAATAAAAAAAGTCATTTTAGTCATATAATTTATTTATAACTATCTCATTGCATCTGCCCTACTAACTGAGGTACCTTACTAGATAGTTTATCAAAAAATATCTATATATATATATATATATATATATATATATATATATATATATATATATATATATATATATATATATATATATATATATATATATATATATATATATTAAAAAAAAAAGAAGAAAGAAAAAGAGACGTATTTTTTTTCTGATTATGAATACATTAGTGCAAATATGTAATTCTTCATGTTTCTTGGGAACTTGCATCTTTCCCTGATTACTTAGCAATAATTAACAATTCAAGTTGACATTGCTGACGTGAACTGATTAAAAAATTAATGTATTTAACTGTCACAGCTTTGATTTTGAATTGATCCTCGGGGAAATTATTGAATCCAGAGATGTCCTACAAAATTATACTTAATGTTTATAACATCAATGATGGCAGCTGATGTTAGACAACATTTTATAAATACTCAATTCTCCTGCGCGTAGTAGTGAACTGGTTTGGTTGTGTTTGGTTCATCATACTACTAAAAGATGTAATGAACATATTTTTTTTTATTTGCACAGTAAGTTTTAATTATTCCTAAATATTCTGAATAGCATTTAAAAAATTTCATTAATTTTAAATAAAGAAAAGTTAATTCCAGCATCAAAGAACGAAGCTGTGACGAAATGCGGAAAAATTAATTCAAGAAAACTGTTCATTGTTGGCACTAATTCCAATCTTATATCAGCTTATTAAAGAATTAAAGTATTATTAAAGTTTTTTTAATGGATACTTAAGATACCTACATTCATGTTTTTTTAATATCATTTTACTTATTTTATCTTAACTAAATATGAAAGTAACAATGATGATATTACCCTCGAAGTCAAAAGATACAATATAAATTTCTTTCTATAAGTTTTCATCAAATTATTGTTACCATCAAACTTTCACTAATGGTTTATCCGATAAATACTCATAATAGAGTATTCTTGAAATAAATAGTATTTGTGCTTACATTTCTGCTACACCATATCATGAATTGGAATTTCTCCACCTGAAATACAGATGGGCAAATGGGTTTTCTCTATCATCCTCTGTTTTCTACTTTCTAAAACAAGCTGAGAGAAGATTCTTATTAAGATATATAGCTGGTTATAAAGAACACATGAATGTGTTCTAGCACTACGGAAAGTGGTATAACTAACGGTTTTCCTTCACCTGTTAGACGGAGAAGAATAGTTAGTTCAAATAGGAATTGCGGAATAAAATAATGCAAACGTGAGAAATTGCACCTCAGGGTTGGTGTGTCTTCATAATTATGAATAAATACAACAGTACTTGCTTTTGTGCAAACACATATATGGATATTTTGTCTCTTCCGAAGTTTATTATGTTAGATATGATTTATTATGTATTCAGGAATGCATTAGCCTATTTACGCATTTATAGTGTTATGCTTTGAAGGAAAGAAAAGAAAGAAATTGTTATCGTTTAGTATACAATTTGATGCCTTCAAATTATCCAGATAACCATTCTTTATCCAATTGTTATATATGTTATCCAACGTACATTTGCCGTGAGTATAGTGGTTAATTAACAAAAGTCAGAATTAATCTAAATGAACTTAATTTCGTGCATAAGTTAAAGCGTTGCAATAACTCAAAGTCGTAACTTGAAATGATATTTATTCATGAACAATAGGTATTTAGACAACACATTTCCTCAAAGCACGCTTAGTTAAGTCAGTGCTGACATCCATAGATTAAAAGCAAATATAACATATCATAAAGATATCATAGAACAACTAATAAATCATATTGACACTTTTGATTACTATACAGTATAAAAACTGGCTGAGCATTTGAATCAAGAAATTTCACTTACTGGCATATCAGGGTCAGGAAAATGGCAAACTCATGTGCACGTCATTGCGTCCGATAAAAATGCATCTCTCTCTCAGGCATCACCGCTTGACCGACTTGCTATCTCCCCAATTTCCTTCTCCTCTTACGATCCCCCTCATAATTACATCAAAACTTCTCTCTCTACGCCATTGGAGCGGCTCGAATCCTTTATGGAATCGCCAACTCTTATTTGACCAATTGGCCAAACCCCTGTTTAAATATTCCCCCAAAAGCTTCGGACAGAAACTTAAGGGGCTATGCACTTGTTGCAGTTTTAAACAGACCCCTTAATACAATTTGTAAAATGTCTGTGGATATACAGCATGACATTTATCACCCTTTTCACCAACAAAAATTTTAAAGAAATTCCACTCAGCCAGCTAAAAATTAAAAAATAAAACACTCACAGCATTCCATAAAGTAACTGCAAAAAAAAATACACAAGAATGAAAGATGATGTGTAAAAGCATGAAATTACAAGCAGATAGTTGCACACTGAAATATGACCAATCACAATTTTTTGTAACATTGTTAAAGAGCAAAAATAAATAAATAAAAAACAACATGAAGATGTAACCAGGAAAACACAAGGTATAATTTAGAAGGGAAAGAAAAAGAAGTTGGTTCATGAACAACGTTCTCAATCGTCATTGTGTAAGTTTTTTTTAGTTTCATAGTTTGTAAATCTCCATAGTCAAAGAGTTCAGTTTATTGTGACCATCTAACACAGTATTGTTGTTCTGTGTTATCCTAAAGGTGTTGAACATTCCTAGCAAAAAGTTTGTGCATCGGAAAGAAAACAGTTTATTGTTCACACTTGCAATGTCACTAGAATGTCTGTCTTCTCTCGTTCCCTGAAGATCGAGTTACCCAGGAGCAAAAAAAAAATAGTTTTACCTGGATGTCGTGTGGCCCTCAATCAAAGTGGATGGCCAGGGGAAAATGTGTTCAGTTGCCATTGCATTGGTGATGAGGAGTCAAAGGAAAACTGAGAGGGGTGTGGCCTGCTTTGCCACCTGTTCCTTTCTCCAACTTCGCGGACTTGGGTGAGTGACGGCCTCCTACTGTATGGCCAGGTCAAGCTTGCTGATCTCTGTAACCGGAACATCGGAACATTCTCTGTGTGTCGTCTGCTGTGATGATGCCGGAAGGTAGCTCCGCCCTGTCCCACAGGTGTCGAATGGGGCATGTTGGGTCCTCCCATCAATTTGTATGTCCACGGTCCACGTCTCTCGGACTCCGCTGCTTGGAATTTCGCAGTCGTTCGGTGTAGCTTGTTGAGGACTGCCATCTGGTGGTGTGGTATGGAAACATCTGTTGGACCTGTTGCTGCGTTGTCGTGGTCTGATTGAAATCGCTGAGTAGTCTGGAAAGCGAGTACTGTATCTCTGACGAAATCTGACCATTCTGAAGAACTATTTCTGCTTCACTGTAAATCTCTGGCCAGCGGTGATATTCAGCTGTAGCAAAAATTTAGGAATGCTACTTTGCGCAAGGCAGCACGCTTCATTGTAAATGCAGATCTGTTTAGATTTTTTGATACAGAAAAATGACAATTCCAAGACTCATAAATACTCAGCCAGTCCTAAACTTTTAACCTAATCAACTATTATTAGTAATCCTCACATGAAAGACTGCTCAAAATCAAAATAGAAAAAAAAAAATACCATTCAACTTTCATTAACCAAAGTAGAAAAATACAAATATACTTAGTCTTATCTCCCTTGTATCATTTTTTTCTTAAACTTCCCTTGATTTTTTATTACATAACCAGAACAAAGCATTAAGTTTCCATCCAAAAATTTATTTACACCACCAATTGCCAAATATAATTAACATCCTTAATCACCAATTCCAATCATGAATTAATTACTAATATCGTAGACAACACACTCGTATAATCAGAGCTACGATCCAAAATCAACAGCGTGAACGCGTTCCGTTGATCAAATCAATCCAGAGCACATAAAAGCAAGACACCCGACACTAAATCCGCTCCTTTTGCCTGCCTAACAGCAGATTCCTATCAGTTTCAGTGTTCAAAAACGCCTTATCTAACCCATTAAAAAAAACAATGCCATACATTAATCGAAAAGAGACCAAAAGTCTCATTAATTCCAGTGCAACAAATCGCTACCAAAAAAAATTTCGACGACCCCCTCGTTGGCCTTAAAAAAAAACAAAAACCGACTTCCGCTACCTCTGTTAGAGTGGGGAGAGAAAAAAAACGAAAAATCGCCCCTCTGAACTCTCCAAAAAGAAAAACAACACAAAAACACAAACTTCGTTCTCCTTGGCAAGTCACGTGACAAAAGCGGTCAGACTTCTCCCCGTCTGATGACGTCACACACCCTTTCTGAGACCGGAGAACTATATGTTCCCCACAGAAAAAAAAAATAAAAACCTGTTCTGAAAGTGACCAACATTCGCCCTTTTTCCCGCCAAAATGCAGACAGTCACTTTGCCGACGCGTCCCTCGCCATTAGTGTCAACAAGACTCTACGCGACAATATTTATGACCAATTCATGCGTGCTGAATACTCCCGTAGCAAAGATTGACAAAAGCTAAGACTTTTAAATTTACGAGTTCCCTCGTCTAGCCAGAGAATGACAGCGCCTTTTTTTTATTGTTTGTCAATCCAAGTCTTGTCCTAGGAATCGTGAGAAGTTATCGCTGAATGCGATCTTTCCCTCTAAAATCGTACCGGTGTGGCAAAGATGCCTGAAGGTCAGAATTATTTTTGTGATCTATTCCCTTTTCCAAGATAAATTTATCGTATCTCTTTTCTGCTAGTTTTAAACTACAGATGTGGATGCGTGTCTTAACGATTTGGGGGGATGTTAACAATTGAATGTCAAAGAGGTTTTTTGTGTGTATCTTTGTAATCTTGTAGGGTCCTGTGAAATACTTTTTAAACTTGCCTGGGGTTTTGTAGTACACAATACTGTCAACTGTGAAATGTCTCTTGTGTGATTTACTGATAGCATAATTTTGCTGTGTCAGTTGTGCATTTTCAATGTGTTTAAAAGCCTGTTTCCTACATTCTTCTATTTGTAGCATTGTTTTCTCAACGTAATTAGGATATCCCAACCAATCTAAATTTGATTTTTTACAAACCTTCATTGTGCTGAATATAGGTTCTATTTTACGACCAAAAAATAGCTGTGAAGGGGAAAAGCTTGTCGTAGAGTGAATTGAACTGTTATACATTGCCCTATGAATATCTAATGCTGATTGTAGATCAATTTTTTGCTCTTTTAAAGCTAAGATGGTGTTCTTAATCTCTAAATTCGTGGACTCGACTTTACCGTTGCACCAAGGAGCGTAAACAGGTGTGTGTATAAGGTGTACCCCTAATAATCTGTTTAATTCGATAAAGCCCTTAGAAATGAAGTTACTACAATTGTCTGATAAAATGGTTTCTGGTACGCCGTATCTAGAAATGTACTGCATGAGACACTTAGCTATTTGTTGTGATCCAATTGATTCTAATTTATATAGATCTAAGTATCTACTAAAATTTTCTATGATACTTAATACGTAAGCGCCACACTTGAGCGGTCCCAAAATATCCATAGATAACTGTGCTCCAATTCTATTTGGAATATGTGCAAAACCTTGCGGTTTGAACTTTTGATAGCTTCGCTTCACTCTATTGCAAGTTTCACAACTCTTAATGTAATTTGTGACATCTGAATATAACCCTTTCCAGTGAAATTTTTGCATTAAAAATTGAAACGTTTTAGCTATGCCAAAATGTGTAAAATGTGCGTTTTGAATTGCGTGAATTTGTAATGTGTCCGGTAGAACCACATTAAACATGTAGCTATCTACATCGTTTTCTGTAATTTTTCTCTTGAACATAAGTAATCCAGAATCTTCATCCACAAAATAATTTTTAAATTTTGCCTTCAATTTGCCATTATCTTTGTGTAAAGCTTCCTTAATTTCCAGAATGTTAAGATCCCTATTTTGTTCCATAAGAATATTAGTATCATCTAATTTATGACCCTTGTTATCAGATAAATGATGTATGATGTTTGAGCTTTTCAGCTGATTGACTACACAATTCTCCCAAGCCTGCTCTTCTTTGTTGATGTGAACGGAACCTTCGGATTGTGAAACTGTTCCAATGTTTTGGTTATACTGAGCCTGTGGTGTACTGAGTATGGTATTTACGGAATTAAGGTTTGTTTTAGGTATAGTATCATCTACATTTTTAGAACCCTCTGAAAGAATTTCTTTAATTCTCGTAGTATCTGTGTCCAATGTGACCTCAATATTTGGTATATTGACCATACGTGACAAATAGTCCGGTAAAACGTTGTCAATACCTCTGATGTACTGTATGTCGAAAGAGTAATAAGCCAATTCATTTAAAATCCTTGTAATTTTATTTGACTTGTTTTGAAGTTTGGAGAAATACTGTAGTGGTCTGTGGTCAGAAAAAACAGTAAATGTGCCCCCATACAAATACTCACAGAAGTGTAAGATTGATTTATGTAAAGCAATAAGCTCAAGATAAATCGCTGGCTGCTTTTCCTCAAATTGTGAGTTCTTTTTAGAGAAATACGCCACAGGACAAAGTTTGTCACCATGATACTGAAAAAGACTGGCTCCAACTGACATTTTCGAAGCGTCACATGCGAGATAAAATTTCTCTTTAATATTGACCTGTTTTAAAAAGGGTTTGGTAAAAAATTGCCTTTGTAGATTTTGAAAAGCTACATTATGCCTTTCTGTCCAAACAAACGGTGTGTTTTTTTTTGTTAATTCCTCCAAAACACTTGTGTAGTTAGCATAGTTCTTAATACTATCACGATAAAAATTAGTCAAACCATTGAATCGACGTAATTCCTTGATGTTTTTAGGAGTTTGGAAGCAGGTGATTTTTTGAGTGTTATATTCTGTTGGAGTGATTCCTGTTTGTGAAATTTCGTATCCCAAATATGTGATTTTCTCCCTAAAGAAATTGCATTTCTCAGCACTTAAAGTTAAGTTGTTAGCCCTTAATCTCTCGAATACTAACTGCAGCTTATGTATCATTTCTTCAAAGCAGTTTGAAGGAATTATTACGTCATCAATAAAGAAACGAATTCCATAACTTATCAAATCTCCCAATATCTCATGTATCAAATTTTGGAATATAGATGACGCTGTGACAAAACCATAAGGTAGACGGACAAATTTATATGTACCCCACATTGAGGCAAATCCAAACTTTTCAGAATGTTCCTCCATGCTTAACTGTAAGAATGCGCTATTAAAATCAATAATGCTGTAAAATCGGTACCCACTTAAATCTGTGACCAAATCTTTGATTTTTGGTAAGATCTGTGGTGCTTTAACAATTAAAGAATTCAAAAGACGCATATCCAAACATAATCGAAAGCGTTTCTTATCGTCATTATTTTCTGCCTTTTTTTTTACCATAAGCACAGGTGCCAAAAAATTCGTGTTTGACTTTCGAATGATGTTGGCTTCCAAAAGAGTGTCAATTTGAATTTTTGCCTCTTCTCTTAGAAGATGGGGGATGGGATAAGGCTTACACCCAATTGCAGAATCATGTTTTAAGATTATATTAGGTTTTATAGCATCACAATGGCCTAAAGTTTTCATGGATTTTGAAAACACCATGTAGTTTTCCTGTAATAATTGACTCAGAATTTTGCTGTTGTTATCGTTGAGGTGACTCAAATCAAAATCGATGATGCTAAATTCCCGTTCTCGCAAATGCTTAATTTCCTCAGTAGCCGTAATCAAGTTAATCATTTGTGTGTTTGATTTTTGCGAATCATCAATTTGAAAATCTTTTTCAAAATACCCAACTTTCATCGATTTATTTAAGTGAAGAGTGTCTGGTGATTTGTTTTGAACCAATGTACAAAATTCATTATTCTTCATGTAGTTAATGGACATGCTACACTCTAGTCGATTATTAAGTTGCATAGGTGTGAAACAAATGTCCCCCTCAAAATTTTTATTTGTGTAATCCTTGCTTCTCAATTTAATGAAACTCGCTTCACCAGGCTCTAAGATGACTGCATGTGTCAAGAAAACAGAATTTGACTCCCCTTTTATGCAAAGGGTAGAGTCACAGAATTTGACTGTTGTCTTGTCTAGAAACTCCAGTTTACCCTCACGTAAGTTTACAATTACCCTATTTTCACTCAGAAACTGCATGCCTAAAATAATCTGAAATTGCTCTTGAAACCTTTCGCTTGAGACGAAAAACGTAACCTTTAGCCTTTTATTTCCCACTTTTAAAATCGTCTCAATGCAATTTGTGTATTTTAATACTGACCCTGTTATGGTCGTAATTACCACATTTGAAGCGACACATTTAGTTTTGATTTTCTGTTTTATTAACATGTAAACTTCCTTTGAGCATAAGCAGATATTTGCTCCTGTATCAAGAAGTGCTTTAAATTGTATTCCTGCGATTTCCGTTTGAATAATAGGTAAATTTGAAACATTGTAACTGTTAAAATTGTTTAAATTCTCGATTTTCAAATTTCCCACCTGTAATTGTCTGGGTATACCTGCACTTCTGGTTTGATCTGAGCAACTGTTTAAGTGTTCTCCATGTCCCCCTGTGCTATGTCTAAAAAATGATTTGAAGCTTGTGAATTATTGTTACCATGTGAATTATATCTACCTCTGCTTTGATTATTGTAGTAATAATTACCACGATTTTGTCTGTTCTGTCCCCTGACGTGCTGATTCGGATTTCTGAAGTACCTGTTTTGTGATATGTTACCTCTATTACCACCCCGTTGACCGGAATAACCGCCTCTCGCATTTTGGGTGTTCGGATATTGCTGGTTATGTCTATTTTGTTGTGGTATGTTAATCATACTCTTAAATGCCTCACATTCCGTTGAAAAATGATCCCCCGACACTCCACATAAATAACACTGCATCGCTTGTACTTGCCCAGGAGGGTTTTGAGTAGTTGTTTCCATGCGATTGATTTGTTGTAACTGCTGCTCTTCTGATTGTGAGAAGGAGTTTTCCACCTTTAATGCATTAATTTTACATCTCGCAACCGTGTCAAGCGCCATTTGAGAATTTTTTTGCTATTTCAATAGCTTGTTCGAATGATTTCGGGTTCAATTTTAGTACGTCTCGTTGAATTTCTGGTAGAAGCGCCCCTACGAATTTTGAGAGTCTAAGTTTGTCAATTACCGCTTTCGTATCTTGCGAGATTTCCGTTTGCGAGGTGCCCAAATATTTATTCGAAGCCACGACAAGTCTATGTGCAAACATTTTGACTGATTCATTTTCTCTCATGTGACAGTTGGAGAAATCTAATTGGCACTGTCCCACATCTAATTCGTCCCGGAAAAAGTCCATGATTTTATCCCTAACCAGATCATAATTTTGGGAATTCATCAATTCTCTGTCTGACATAAGGTAGCGAAGCGCGTTCCCCCGTAATTTCGATTTCAATATCGTGAGTTTCTCGGAGTCTTTCCACTTTGCCAGTAAAGCCACTTCGTCAAATTGTCGGAAAAAAAATTTCGTCTCATCTTTATTACCCTCATAATTTGCGGTTAATAAAGCTAAACCATTTATTCTGCTAGCGCTCTCCATTTCAATGTTTTCCTGTGCCATTTTTTTATTAATTTGACTTCCGCTCGCACGCTGTTTAATTGTCTCGGCTCTGACTATATTAGCTGTAGTTGACCTCGTTTTGAAATTTGAAAGCGTCCTATTTCCACGAACCATATTCAATTATAAAAACAATTTCGCAAATCACTATCATTCTAATTTTACTTTCCATCAAATACCACTTATTCACTGAACAATATGCATTTCAAACTGAGTCCAAGGCACCATTTATATGCCGTGAGTATAGTGGTTAATTAACAAAAGTCAGAATTAATCTAAATGAACTTAATTTCGTGCATAAGTTAAAGCGTTGCAATAACTCAAAGTCGTAACTTGAAATGATATTTATTCATGAACAATAGGTATTTAGACAACACATTTCCTCAAAGCACGCTTAGTTAAGTCAGTGCTGACATCCATAGATTAAAAGCAAATATAACATATCATAAAGATATCATAGAACAACTAATAAATCATATTGACACTTTTGATTACTATACAGTATAAAAACTGGCTGAGCATTTGAATCAAGAAATTTCACTTACTGGCATATCAGGGTCAGGAAAATGGCAAACTCATGTGCACGTCATTGCGTCCGATAAAAATGCATCTCTCTCTCAGGCATCACCGCTTGACCGACTTGCTATCTCCCCAATTTCCTTCTCCTCTTACGATCCCCCTCATAATTACATCAAAACTTCTCTCTCTACGCCATTGGAGCGGCTCGAATCCTTTATGGAATCGCCAACTCTTATTTGACCAATTGGCCAAACCCCTGTTTAAATATTCCCCCAAAAGCTTCGGACAGAAACTTAAGGGGCTATGCACTTGTTGCAGTTTTAAACAGACCCCTTAATACAATTTGTAAAACGTCTGTGGATATACAGCATGACAACATTATGCAAAAAAAAAAAAAAAAAAAAAACTGTCTACATTTTGGATTCTCATTCGCGATATTTAAAAAACAGAAAAGTACCGTTGTATTTTGAGGAGGGTTTTTAATAATTGTGTATATTTTTTTGTCTTAAAGGGTGATCTACATGTTAAAACTAATGCAAATTTTAAAAAAAATTACAAGCAACTCCATAATATTATGCCATTTTTAGATTTACCATCAAAAGAAACTTTTAAGTATCAAATACATCATTTTATTCTATAATTTTAATTAGTATTGTTACAATAGACACAAAGTTATTGACAAATTATATGGAACTTATTTTTTTTCGTTCAACAGAGTGAATTTTTTTTAGGTATATGTAACAATTGTGTGTTTTCTGAAATTTATTTCATTGATTTGTATAGATATTATTGCAATTGCAGAACTTGTATACGTTATGTGCTTTGAGATAACAAAAAAAAAAAAAAAAAAAAAAAAAAATCACGAAAAAGAACTATCAATTGTGTCAGCCTTTGACGGAAATGTAAAAACAGTTTAAACAAAAAGTAAACATGCATTTCAGAAAATTGAAAATTTTAATAACACATCTTAAGTTGTACTTTCAATCCTAAAATTCATTTAAAGCTAATTTTAAAAATCAAAATAAAATAAACTGAATTAATTAAAAATTTAAAATTTAAACAAGAACTAGAAATAATCATTAAAGTACATTATACTGTAAATTATTGCTTCAGTATACAATAACACGTTACTTAAATTTTATATAGTTTTTTACGTGAATTAAAATACATTTTCTAACGATATTATGGAAATTCAACAAGATATTATACGAAAAAAATTAACTTTATTATTAACATCAAACAAAAGTCATTCATATTATCAGATATCTTTCTAAATACTACCAGTTATTTTAATATAATTAGCTGTAAACTACGATATGAAATCTAACAGATTATCCGATAAAGATAATCCTATATTCAAAGTTGAAAGTAGGATTCCTATAATTCAATTTTTGAATTCAATTTGATGCATTTGAGATCTCTGGTAATTTAACAAAATCCTTTAAGCTTTTCTGATGCAATTAACTCAATAGAATAATGTAAGAGAAAGTTGTAAGGAAACTGCAATAAACATTAATGAAGTGCTCGAAAACTGAATAAGATGAAACTCATGAATTTCTTTGAAGATTCTCCTCTGTAGAATTTAGCCATATGTTGGCCTTGTTAAATCATTTAAGCATACTATGATATCTTGATTATTTTATGAATTACTTATTTAACAATTCACTGTTTAGGTCAAACATTGATGCTATAAATAAAAAAATAAATAAACATATGATTATTTACAAGGCAAATAAATTATTAATATTGTGCAACTGATGTAAAGGAAATAATAATAGTTTTTATTTTATTAGTTGCTTATAAAATAGTTCAGAAATTAACTGATATTGTAAATCATATTATAATTAAAAAGGGAAAAAATAATCTCTAACAGTAACTATTGGATTCCTAATCTAAAACTTAAACTCAAATTTGCACTATATTTAGTAATCATGTTTTTACATGAAAATTTTAATATATTATGTATAAAATAAACGTTCAAAGGTCCGTAACGTTTTTCATATTCGTTAAAGTTTCAAATCTCTCCTCCTAGATAACACACCGTTAACTAGGATTTAATGAATAGCACCGTTAACTAGGATTTAATGAATAGCATTTACAAATAAGATTAGGCAGTGAATATAAAATAAATTTTTGTCTTACATATGTTGCCTTACAAGATGTAGAATTGAATAATACATTTTGTTTCTCAAATTATTTTGACTTAAATTGTTTGACTTTTAAATTAAAAATTTTATCTTTTACTATGACTATCAACCTGCTCTAATATAATTTCAAAGATCAGTTTCACTGCCCGAAAGTTGGCCACGGGGCCAATAGCCACGGGGTGAAAAAAAAATTAAAAGGAGGTATCTTAAATAATTTCGTACACGCTATCAGGGATAGGTTGGAGGTGGTCTGGGAATTATAAGACAATGATTTCCAGAGTGATTGGGTGGCTGGACTGATATCCGCATTTCCGCAGCTGTCCCATTAGCACAAATACGCTGGACAGTATCGTTCAACATGACCAATCCCGATGTGGATCGCGTTAAAGTAGCCTTTGTTAAGGATTTTGACCAATCTCAGCCCTTGCTGAATAAGAATATACTGTAAGTTTTGTTGATCCCGAGTTTTGAAATTGAAATATATTTTTATGAAATAGAATGGAGGGGGGAAATTATTTTGTAATGATTTTGAAAGGTTTATTTTTAAAAAAAATCGCGTATCTTGGATCGATACTAGTTGTGGCATAGGAGTAAAAGTTTCAAAAATACTGGACGGCTTCAGGCCTAAGTGGATAAAAAAAAGGGTGTAGGGGGGGGAGAGGGTCTTAATATCAAATAAAAAAGTGACAGTGTAACACTTGCGTACATAAAGAAACTAGATTCATTTGAGTATAAGAAAATATTCATTCTAGTTTGGAATACACATATATTGGCCACTTACGAAAGCCAATTGATTATTGTTATTTATTATTATTACTATTATTATTTCTATTTATACCTCTCTGCCATTACAGTTAGATTCCTTTGTAAGAAACTTAAGCTTTCTTACTTTATATTTGGATAACATACTATACTTATTTCTAAGATGAAATAATTTTGTCGAAATAATGATTGCAGTGTGTTCATTCACACAATTAAAAAATGCGTATGCATTTGCATGAAATGAGTCATCGAGTTGTTATCCACTTTATTTTCAAACAGAGCGCTTCACGGTTCCGCGCGTTCATAACGAAAGTTACTACAAATCAGTTTCGTATATACCATCTCTGTATTACAATATGATCACTGGTGGGAGACTAACAAGAGCAAAAAACGAGTACAGTTAACTCTCTCTTTTTGAAATTTCAGTTATTTTGACAACAAAATAGTTCTTTTTTAAATCCTTTATATTAACTTCGATTATGTTTGTCTATGGTGGAGAAATCTGAGGAGGCCGAACAACCCCCTTTCCGTCATCCAATTGGACTAAAACTTGGCAGATAGGTTCTATGTCGATGACCATTCTTTCTATCAAATTTTGAGGCTTTTTACTGTCACTAAAAGGTCACTTTAACGGAATACTAATAAATCAACTTGCTGTCATCCAATCGCATTAAAATACCATTGAAATTACCATTTTTGAAACTCTTTCCTGTTGCCATTTTTTTTTTTTTTTTAAATAAATTAATAATAAAATTACTTCGATCAGAACAAATTAAAGATATTTGGATGTGGATGTGACGTTCATTTATAATAAAGCAATTTTGAAACGTAATTTGCCTCACATTTTACTCATAGAAATATTTTTGATATCGGTCTTGTGTTAATGGATATAAAAATTGACAATACATATAAAGGATTTTTTAAAACTCTTTTTTTATGGGTTATATTATTTAAATAATTAGTAACACTAACTTTTCTAGATGTAATTATTCTTCAGGATAGTGTTTATTTTACATCACGAACTAATTCGAAGAGTAAATTAAGTTTACAAAATCGTATTTCATGGAAATGATAAAACATAAAATTCTGGTTTTCCAGCCATATTGAGATGCACCCCTTGCACCCTCCTGGAGGCGCCCATGATTAGGAAGTGTATAGCAAAATATTGAATATTGGCGTTATTTTAACTGTCTTTCAGCCAAGTCCAAACTTTAGTTTTGAAGTTTTTGAAAAGGGAATAAAGAAAAACGAAAAAATACATGGAACTACAAAATGATCATCAAAAAATTTAAAAATGTTTAATATCGATATATCGATAACTTTTAACGATATTTTTAATATCGATATTTTAAAAAAAATTCTATAAAAGTATATTCGTATCGATATATCGCCGACCTCTAATATTGACCAATTTGGAACATACGCTCAAAAATTAATAGTTTTTGTTATTCTACTTAGAATTTATTCTATCCCTATACCACCAAACATTTTCGTTAACTAACTTCTCCCCCCACTCTTCCATCCACTTTGAAATATGCTACTAAAAGTGAAGTTAAACTATAGCTAATTCTAGCGATAATCGTCAATTATCAGTTATCGAGTTAAAGAAGAATAACATATTGCTTCTTCTGAAGCCAATGTATAAATACCTGTATTTATTCATTCATTTGTTTCATTGTTTCATTTGTTTCGTAAAATTCCTTATATGAGGGTGCTTTATGGAATAAGTTTCAATTTTACTGTGTTCTCTAAATCCAAAAATGTAAAAATATTGTAAATTTTGCTAAAATGAATTTAAAATAAATTTACAATTTTTAAAAAACCTTTAAAATTTAGTATTCAAATGAATTGTTTTCATTACTTATTAAATGTTGCCTTCTAATCAACAACAAAAATGTGGGAATAAAATCATTCCAATAGATCTCAAACTTTTACAGTTATATTATTAGAAAAACAAAACATTTGTCTCTTGATTTATTATTTTCTTTATTATCCTAAATATTCCTATTGGTTTCTCAAAAAGCACAAGAAATATTTTTAGTAATTACATCAGGCCGTGGATTTGGATTTCTGGAGACAAATTTAATCTTACTATATTATTAATACAAGCAGGTTTTACTTTCAAGAGGACGTGCAGAATATTTTTTTTCTTTTTATTTAAAATCCTTGATTCAAATTAAAAATGAAATATTAGCTTTTTCAAAAGTGAGGCTATCTTTAAATTATTAAAAAAAACTAGGGTTTTGTAACATATTGGGTGAGGGTGTAAGTCAGATTTTTAAATTATACGGGGAGGGTTTGGGCTGAAGTAGCCAATACAAGTTAAACCTAGGTTGGCGAAGAAAGAGAGGAAGTTTTGAGAAATCAATGAAACACAAAGTAAAGCTACTGTTATATATTACAAAAGGCTTATATTTAAATATTGAGGAGCAATAAAACATGAACTGAATAGTGAATCAAATCAAACAAAGAAGTAACAACAGAAAAACTGTAACAAGAGAAAAGTAAATTAACTAGTGTATAATATAGAGTAGTTCTTTTGCTTCAATTCCATGCGGTTTTGATATTTGCGAAGAGTAAACGAAATATGAATAAGCACTTTTCATAACTCAGGTATACGTTTTGAGATCAAAAGATAGCGCGAGCTTCCGAAAGTCAATATTCATAGGTCACTTCAAATAACATTTATTTGAAGTGTAGAAATAATATTTTTCAAAAACTTCTGATAATTTTCAATATTATTAAAAACTGGAAGGTTTTCTCAAGGGACAAAATTTAACTTCTTTGTGAACTTATAAATCAAACATTATCGCTCCATACTTTCGCGAGAACTCAATAACAGATTATTTTACAAAGACGCTTGATGTTTGAATAAACTTTTATCGACTGCATTTGAATAAACTTTTATCGATGTCCTCCATTAAAAATCTTTCTTCATCGAAAGTTGGAACACAATGGACGATCAATGAATTCAAATACAATGTGGGGGGGCATCCTATCTAATCGCGTCTGTTCAAATAAGTGCTCTTATCCTACTGATGATGATTTCCTTTCACGGAAGTAATATTTACTTGTCCTTTGTCTTGAAACATTGTCCTCCGATCCCAATAATTTCTCCTCAAGTATATCGATTCGTGGCAGCCGCTGACATCTATCTTTTTTAAAAAAGCCCGTTTTAAAATCGATGTCTCAATTTTATCGTATCGTTATGCATATGTCTGTGATGTATATCATATCATTATGGGTGCGACTGAAGGAATTGGGCACTCCATTATGTGAGTGATCGATAAACTTGAGTAGGTTGTGGTTGTGGCAGTTAAATTTTTTCCTTATGGCAAGTTTAGAAATTGGTAATGGGGTGCATGATTATTTAAAAATAAAATATTATGTGTTTAAAATTATTCGTTTTTTTACAGACTTTTCCGATACCTTAGTAATATGGAGATTTGCTTCACGCTTTAAATTTTAAAAAATGTATGCAGTTAATATATCCTTACTAAATTGTTTTTGTTTTGTGTTATATGATTTTAATATTTGCCTTCTCACTCAAATTTATCAATCAATAACGTTATAAATGTAACTTTATTTAAATCTCTTTTCTTATCAATAGGAGTGTTGTCTGTTTTGATGCAGTAATTTTATGGTAAATATTTCCGTGATTCATCAAAAGCATGCAATACAATTTTCTACACTCTTATGTATACTTTTAATGTAAAATTTTCACGTTTGTTATACAATGCAAATAGTTCTATTGTCCTTCTTGTCCGAACATCTATGTTACAATACAGAGTGTTTCAGCACCAGAATTACTAACTTCTTAGAGGGGTATTGATGATAATACTACACATAGATGAATCGGAACCACATAACAATGCTGGATAGATGGTGACGGTAGATTGTGCTGCTCTTGCTCAGGACTTCCCCCACCCCCTTGTAGAGACTCTTTATTTCACTCAAGTTCACAGCTCGTTGACAGTAATTTAAACACTTTCTTTGATCTGTATTTAGTTTATCATATCAATTTTGTTGAAGTTCATTGAATAATAAACCCCATATTCACTTATGTGGTGCTCTTTAATTTCTTGTTTTTTTTGTTTTCAAAGTTTGTTTCAAGTTGTTTCTCGAAATTTTTTTACACTGGTGCTTAGTGTATTTATATTTATACATTTGAATTACTCTCAGCTTTATATGTTCTGGGTTATAAAGTTCCTTAAAAGAAAAGCAAATTCTTTAACATATAGTATGCTATATAAAGTTAACTTTTGTAAAATGGTCCTTGTTAGTTGTCACATTGATTCTTGTCACAATGTGACTAATTAGAAAAACATAGCTGCTTACCGTAAACAGTTTACCCTCTTTTTGTTTCAGTCTTAGGGTACACATTATGAAGAACAATGCACAAAATATTAGTGAAAATATCGTAAAGTATTATAATGCTTGATCAATTCAATTTCATTTAATTACAAATATGAATAAGATTTTGTGGTATTGATAAAAGCAGTTACGAATATATTTATTTTATGTCTAAAAGTAAACATTATTATGTTTATGACTCAACTATTACGCATATTGTAAACCCCTTGCAAATAAAGTCAAGGCTAACAAAATATTTATACACGACTTCTTCTTTTACAACAGGAGTAACCAACTGATTTCCTTACAGTTAATTACATAAGTAGTTTTAATAAACCCGTAATTTAATTTGATTAAAATTTGTCAAACGGCTAAATTATTAATGTGTCAAAATATACACAAATTGAGGAGTTATACATTTTCGAAATAAATATATTACTACAATGCATCCCAAAAAGTTTACAGACAATGCTTTTGTTTTTTTATTATTCAAATTGAAAATGATGGGCAACATTTAAAAAATAATGTTTAATTAAATAACATCAATACAATAATAATAATATACAAAAATAATATCACACAATCACAGACTTTGTGATACAAATTAAATGTTGCTGTCCCAAAAGTGTAGACAACTCATTTTTTTCTTTAGCGTTCAAATTTTTTAATCGTTTTTCAGAATCCCTTCAAAAACTCGACGAGGCACACTCAAAACAAGAGTTTGAAGAAATTCTGGTTTTAGTGAAAACCAACTTCGTTCAATTTGAAGCTTTAGATCTTGAACTATTGTAAATTGACAACCATTAAAACTATTGTAAATTAAACCATAAAAAGCAACCATTAGCATATACGTTTGTACCTAATATTCCCCACGTCCTCCATTGGGTTCAGTACCGGATATAGGGATGGCCAGTCCATAACAGTTACTTGGTTTTGTCTAAACCATTGCATTGTAGAGTTTGACACTCGAAGGGAGCCACTGTCTTGCCGATATATCCATTTGATAAAACCTAGCAACTGTCCAAATGGAAGTAACTGTACTTGAAGGACAATGGAAGTAACTGGTAATCTTCGTAACAATGACGATCTTTTAAAAATAACAATATCGGTAGTTCCGATATAAGAAAATGCTCCCCATACCATGAGGGAACTCCCTCCTTGTTATCTACAGAAAAAAGTTCCTGGTTCCTTGCGAATATCGTGCCTGTAATATGCCCAACCATTGGGGCCATCTACATTAAACTTCTTTTCATAACTGAACAGAACACTCAACCATTAATCTGTCCATTTCATATGATTTCGGGTCCACTGAACACGAGCGTCCTTGTGCCGTTTTGTAAACTTTGTAAACGCATTTTGTGATATTCAAGATATTTTCTTGCCTGCAGTCGTCGATGAGTCTTGGATTTTGATACTGGAACGGTCACTTCTCTTGAAATTGACCTTACAGAAAGGTTTTGGGTTGAAATTAATCTCAAAATCTCTCTGTCTTGGCGTTTTGTAGTTTTCTTTGGTCTTCAAGAACGTGATTTTGCTTCAAAATTGTCAACTTTTGACAGAATTCAGTAAATACCAATCCTACTACGTCCAATTTTTTTTGTTATGTCCACAACTTTCATTCCATGAGCTTTCAAACGATAGATTTGCTAAATTTCATTTTTGGATAACTGCACGTTGCGAGGTATCTTTGCAAATAAACTAAAATTACTATTGCGTCACAAATGCATGACCTTGGAATATGCAAATGTTAGCTCTCAGTACTTAAATCAGCTTTTAACACCGGTTGTCTTTATATTTTTGGGACAGCGTTTTATTATTTTTTATACTTAATCTATGACTCCTTAAAGTTATTTTATTTTTATTATTTGTATTACTTCAATACGTACTTGCATATTTTATTTCGTCTTTCTTACTCGTTTAGTTAGCTCTTAAATCCAAAAAAAAAAACCGGTTGTCTATAAACTTTTGGGACGTACTGTATCAGCAACAGTATTACATTTAGGGACTTTGATAAAGATTATTTTTTTAATTTATAATTATAAGTTTTAATAACATGCAATTTTTTAATTTTTAAATAATAATAAGCTAAATTATTTGTACTTTTTTCGGTTTTTGCAGAAGCTCTGGACTGGGGAATTACGACATAATTTCATTAAGCTGTTTTGAATGTGGTGATGAAGATAAAACATTAAAAAAACCTAATCGAATCTAATTAAAATAACTCCTTATTTTACAATAGTTTCAATAGTAGTCATTATAAATAAAATTGTCGTACAAAATTTTTCTTCTAAGATTGCAATTCATTTTTTGAGAATAAATAGCTTTTGTAGTTTATCTAATTTGATATAATTTAATTTTTACTCTAAAAAATAGTCACTGAGCAATGTTGCTGTTACAGGAAAGTTTGTTTTACTTACACTCATTATATGATTTCCGAACTCAAACTACAAATGGTAAAAATTAATAATCAGTTCTTAAATTTACTTTTTTCCCCTAAGAATAACATAACATTTTTAAAGTTAGGTTTATTTTCAAATATACAATTTCAAATTTAATCAAAATTCAAGCATTGGCTATTTGGTAACTTAATCAAAACAAAGTCAGTAAAAAGATTAAAAATAATATCAGATAAATTGATAATTGCACTTTTTATTTAAATAATGCGATGCAAAACACTTGCAAAAATATTAAACTTTAGAAAACTAAAGTTTGACATAGTAAATAATTAACACTACTTGACAAATTTTGTTTTAAAGACGTGTTCAGTTTTTAAATTGGAAACGTATTATATATCAAAATTTAATTAGCGAAATCCAATTTAAATTTTCTGCATGGGTGCCTAAAATAACATGAAAGCAAAAGACAAAAGGATTTGTTGGTGTTTATAATGTTATCTTTTATAATCAAGATTTTATCTTTCAATAGCAATTGAAAGCATTGTTTCGCATAAAAACTCACGAAATTTTGTCCTGCAGTTTTTTTCTTGTCTTAGGATTGTTTCAAAGTTGTTACGCTACGCTCCCTTTGTTAGATTATTATCTTTAAAAACTGCTTATGCATTGTTTTAGTGTTGTTAAAAATTATTTAAATATAAACAATGCTTTGTATATTCTTCACGGTTTTTAAATCGATAACTAGAAGTACAAGACAATTTAGAAGTAATTTTTTTATCAGAAATTTAATTTTCCTCTTTGAAATTTGTTAATAAATAGTTAATACATCGGGTTTCTTTAAAAATAGAACGCATTTGAAATCAACATTCTGACATTTGAAGGCATTCTTTCTCAGGAAAACTATACATTTGTTTCCTATATATATTTAACCATATAATATTATTGTGTTTATAGTAAATATAATGATATAAAAATGAAAATAGTTTCTAAATAAAATAAACTGCAGCTTTAAGATGCAGAATTGATTTTTCTACGTTGGTCACAAGAACCTAATTCGAAAAATGTTTAGAAAAATCCAAGAGAAAGATTATAATTAGACGAAATATCATTAAAACAATAAAACTATAAAGCTACTAATATTAAATTCAGGTTTGATAATCGGAATATAAATACAAACGGGGAATCAAAAATAAGAATGCAAAAACCCCAGTCCAAACACTTGTGGTATGTAAATATAGTCAGCAACTAGCTATTTCTTTTGGAATAAAATGAAATGGGAAAAGTAATATCAAATATAATGGAAACTCATCAAATACTATCTCATAAGAAATTACGTAAAGCATTTCAAACAAATTACTTGTTTTCATAAGAATGAGCGTACTTTACTGAATAATGTATGTACTGTAATAAATTTTTAAATTATTCTTCTATCCAAACGGGAAAAAAAAAATCCTGAACCCTTTTTCTTCTGCTTTTTTAAAATTACAACTTAACTCAATTTTTTCCAGCCACAATCAGAGCAACTCTAAAAGTCTTCTGGGATTATTCTATGAAGAGTGTCTCCAGATTAATATATGTATACATATATATTCTTGGGAATTAATATTCGACTGCATGAAAATATGTAGAGTATTTTTGAGTTAGTAGATTGTTATGACATTTTACATGAATTTTTAATTTTTTATTTTCTGGAATGTATTAATTTTTCTAATTGTTGTTTTCAGATGAGAAGTTTGCCAAAATTTATTTTTGCTTTCCCTTTTCGTGTTTTTAATGTTTCAAAAGGTCCATGAAGTATTAGTTGTTTTCTTGTATTTTTTGGTTTTAAATAACTAAGTTCTATCTAGAACTTTATTCGAAGCGTCTGAAGAAAGTGGAACACAAGGATACAACTATTTTCTCCAAATGCTCTATTGTGATAAGCGAATATCCATGGCCTTAATCTAGTAAAACTTGATGGACTCAAAAACTACTACGCATTTCAGAGTTTAATAAAAAATCATGATGCGTTAAATTTCATTAAACGCAATATCATTTATCAAACGAAGGAAATTGCGTTGATAAAATAAAGATTATATTTTAATACTTGAATTATATTCTTAACATTCTAACAACGTTCTTAACCTCAAATATGAACTACATTATGATATTCTATTTCATTTTGTTTGACAAATTAGTAATTTTATAAATATAAAGGAAATTTATAAAATTGAAAATATTATGTCAATTATTTTTTATAAAAAACATTAAATATGTTGAGCATTGCAATTTATATGAAAATGTATTATAGAAAAATTATAAACAAATATAATTCATGTACTTGAATCACACATATTTCATTAAAATGTGTTTCAAAATAATACGGTTTAGTTAGAGCATCTCAAAGCTTTTGTAATGCTTTAAAGATCAATTTCCAAATATAAGTTTTTTTTTACTGCTAATTGATTCAATTGTAGTACAACCATACATCTAATTCACAACAAAGTTTGATAAAATTTATTGCAAAATCTGGCATTATTGTACCAATTTATTACGACAAAACATTTTTGCAAAAATTTAACTGAGCTATTAATCAACCTCATAAATTTCCAGATAGCTTTTGAAATCCATAATATTCAGAAGTTTCTTTAGAGTTTTTAAATTGAGTAGAAATATAAAAATTTAATTATGTTACAGTCAATACTTTGAGCACAAACTTATACTAGGCTGTAACCACAGATGTAAATCAGTTAATTTTTATTTTAATGCTTATCTCTGAAGATAAGTATTCAAATAAATTTTATTACTGCTAAAAATTAGCTTGAGTAATTAGTTCAAAATTAAAATGAGCACTTAAAGTACCCTTAATCGTTTCCGAAATGCTATAAAATGTCGCGATGAATGAGATCCAATTATGATTATCTCGAATTATATGTGCTTCAATTCTCATCAGTTTATCAGAGCCTAGAAGACTCATTAACAGCCAATTGTATCGAAGGGATAAGGCAAGCCATCACGTATCGAATTTAGAGCATCATTAACCAGACATTACGGGCGATGGATTGCGATTTGAATAGGTTGACGTCAGCAATCTGCTTGAAAGCTTCTTATCAGAATTTTCTCAATACAGAGCAGATGGGAGTTTTGTGAAGATTTCAGAATTGTTTCTTGGTTGCGATCCTGGCTGGTAGGTAATCTACTCAAAAAGAGGTTAATTGGATATATTTTGAAAGATTTATATTAATAAAATTTGCTATAATAGAATCAAAGCTGAATTTGCGAGCAATTCTGATAAAGTTACAAGTTGATAATAATTAATGAAAACAAGTTATAAACTATGCAAAACTTATTTAAGACTATTGTATAATTTGGTACGCATATTTTAATTTATATATGAATTTCTACTTAGGTTTATTCATAAATTTGAATTGAAACTTTGCTGTATTATATGCTAATCTATAAATTAAAACCTTTTTTAAATATGGATTGAAGAATTAAGTCTCGATTATCATGAATGACTGATTAGTTGAAACTAATTAGAGATCAGTGATTGTTTGTGTTCTATTAAATATTAATAACTATTAAATATCAATAACTATTTTTTAAATGATAAATTATTCGAATTTGTACCTATAGTTAGTTCTCAGGTATCTTGTTTCCTTTCCATAATTCTATTATCATCAGCTACTGATTCATTGAAACTAATTTGTAATCAGTGGCTGTTTGTATTCCATTATCGTCAGGGGCTTTTATAATATTTTACAATTTTTTTTATTTATTTTTTTCAAATGATAAATAATTTAATTTTGTAATTTCAGGTAGTTCTCAGATCTCTTATATCCTTTCCGCAAACTCATTTGATATGAAATTATAAAATCATTACCTCTTTTTGAATAGCTAAACAATTGTAAGCTAAAAGGTTAATTAAAATTGTGATTAAAATTATTCAGTTTCTCTGCAACCATAGGGCAGTTTATTTGCCATTTTAATTTATTCTAAGAACATTAGCATTAGAAAAGTTTATGCAAATAATTTGCATCACTGCCACATTGCGCTCTGATTATTTTGAGGAGTGCGCGCTTATTTAAGAACACAAACATTTCATTTATTTATGAAATCTATGTAGTTATCTTTACAAGTTGATTACTGCTTTAAGCCACTTTTAAATGAAAACGCAGCCCTATTTTTAGTTAAAGTGATTTTAGTTAATTTAATCGTCACAAGCAAATGCTTATGTTCATAAATGTTAACTGTAATTTTAATTCAATGGAGTTAGTTAATGTTTTATTTCTTTTTCTGGATTTTCATTAATTGTTACGATCGTAACCAGATAATGCCCCCAAATTTAATTTAGCATATGTTTGTCTAAGAATGATTTGTTTATAAATTTAATAAGTCCCAATATAAGTCCTTTATATATGCATTTTTATATATACATTGGTAAACGCTGAAATATGCAAAATTTGAAACGTGGATGGGTTTATCGGAATCAATTCTTTAATTCGAAAGCATATTTTAGCTGAGAAATAAAATATCCCCAAAAAAAAACACTTTTGAAAAGTAGAAGAACCACCAACCTCAAAAACACAAAAAACTTTCTTACAATAAAAAAATCATAAACATGATGAAAATTTTCAGCCACAAACACAGTGATATAAAAAAATGGCCAACCTCTGATTAGAACTCTCGGTTGTGACTCGCTTACGAATGTATGCTTACTTAATTTATTTTTAACATTTAAGTTCCGCTCCCATAAAAATTTACGCTGCTTGAGGTTGGCGCCCGTCATAGGAATATTAACAATGCATGCGTTTAAACTAATTTATGGATAATTGCACGAATATTCGAGTTTACGATTGCATTTGGATGGGTAGGAAATACAAAGTGGTGTAAATATTCATGCTCGTCTAATTTTCAAAATAGTATAGAGAAACTGTGCTCAAACGCTTGCATTTGAATCGTTATTAAGATTTTTTTAAGTAGGAAACTAAAGTGTTTCTGGTAAGCTTTTGTTTGGTTGATACATACATTTTGGAAAGTTCTTATGTGTGGGGGGTTTTAAAGGTTAGTAATTAAGACGGGCGCCAACCTCAAGCAGCGTAAATTTTTATGGGAGCGGAACTTAAACGTTAAAAATAAATTAAGTAAGCATACATTCGTAAGCGAGTCACAACCGAGAGTTCTAATCAGAGGTTGGCCATTTTTTTATATCACTGTGTTTGTGGCTGAAAATTGTCATCATGTTTATGATATTTTTATTGTAAGAAAGTTTTTTTGTGTTTTTGAGGTTGGTGGTTCTTCTACTTTTCAAAAGTGTTTTTTTTGGGGGTATCATAACTTTTTTTTAAACACTGACGACTTCTCTTTTTTGAATTTGTCCGTTTCATCGTTTTTCTATTTATCCCCTATGGTAAACCTGTTACCAGGGATATTCATAATTCTTCAAACTGAGTTCGACGATACCTTACATGCAATAATTTTCTTTAAAATTGATAAACCGAAAGTGGTACCAATAGCATACCTGGTACTTTAAACATTCAAAATTCATCAAAACAAAAGTCCAACATGCCATATTTATCTTGGAAATTGATAAACCGAAAGTGGTACTACCTATGCTATACCTGGTACCTTAAACATTCATAATTTTTCAATACAAGCCTAACGACACCCAACTTGCCATATTTATCTTCAAAATTGATAAACCAGAAGTAGTACCACCTATGGTACACCTGGTACCATGAATATTCATAATTCTTCAATTTGAATTCAATGATATCTTGCATGCCAAAATCTACGTGAAAATTGACAAATTGGTTGAATGCGGACGGCAGTAACCATCAAAATCTACCACGAATGAGTACTAGAAACTTGTGTATGGCAGCTCAACTCCCAAAACTTAAAGAAATACGTTGCCATTGACAAAGATCCTGTCTGCCAAGTTTCAGCTCGATTGGTTAGTTTGTACGCACAACGACCTATTTTGGTGCATAATAACGACTAATCAGTCCGGGACCCACAGCTTAACGTGGATTCCGAATCACAAACGAACATCCACGCCTAACACAGGAATCAAATCCGGCACCTTTAACTTACAAGGCCAGAGCGTGCATCCCATTGAAAGTTTATACTAATAAATTGTTACAAATAAATATTACAAGTTTTTTACAGTCTAATAAATATTGCAGTATAAATTATTTTTATTATACCAAGCATTATTTTGGTTCACATAACCCATTGATATTTGACAAAATTTAAAATATTTTCTTAACAACAATTTTAAAATTCACTATGAAATTACAATTTTGATGATATATGATTCTACAATTTCATTTTACAACGGAAAGTAAAAATCAACACATCTTTAAAAACGAATGACATTTTTGCAAATTCCATTAGCCAATCGCAATGGGTGGTTCATTTAGTCCTCTGTAATGAGTTGACTGTGACGTCAGCTCGTATAACCTCCACATTTATACTTTGTATTTAGCCCATAGTATCTTGCAACAAAATGTGATTGTTTTCATTTTTCAATGGAGATTTCCCGAAATTAAAATGTTTTTGAAAGTTAACTCTCTCTAAATTGTCATGCAGTTCAAATAACACATGCAACTTAAAGAACACATATTTCTCTTTAATTCTGTCTCTTCAAAAATTAAATTATTTAAATTTTAAAGATGTTATAAGCCATATAATTATAGTCCAATTCGTTCTCCTATACTTTAACATTACGTTAAAACTCACTTAAGCCTAACATGTCGGAAAAACTAACTTCCAAATGATAGCAAACCTGTTTAGCAACTTTTGGCATATATATCTGAACCTCAATTACAAGATGATCGCCTTTATCTGTCGCCAAATTATGAAATGAAAAAAAGTGGTTTTAAATTAATTAAAAATAGAAAGAATTATTTAATGAAGTTCAAACCAGCGTAGGATTTTAAGTTGAAACATTCCGCATCCTATAATTCAATCCGTTTGAAGATCTATAGATTAGTTAGGGCTGTATGTTTGTCTAAATTTTTACATCAAAATCGGGCTAGAACTCGTTTTTTTATTTCGTTTTGGAATTTTCAATATTTTTTTTCTTCGTTGTCTTTTGTCCTAGGTACTCAATTTTTTTTTCTTTGAAAGATATCACCGAGACGAATCTATGGTATTTTTTGTATAATTATGTGAAGTTTCGTAAGCGCGCTAGAAAATAGTCAATTTCCGCTTTTTCGCTTGAAGTTGTGCAGAGAATAGATACTTACTGTCGTTTCTGTCTTTTTTAAGGTTGGCGGCGAAACGACCGTTTCGTCTGATTTCAATTTTTTTTTTTAACTGCATCTTTTCATATAAAACAGGAAGTACATTATTCCATCTTGGAAATGTTCTATTTTATAAAATCACCAGCAGTAGCAGCAACAAAAATTCTATATTTTTGACTTGAAAATGCGGATATTTACAAAGAAAAGTTTCAATTTTTATAAGAAAAGAAAACGTTTTTTCAAGTAGGGATGATTAATCTGTCAGAATGATTTTGAATAATAACGTTTATTTGTGAACAGTGTTTAGGCATTCTCTGATCTTGATGCCAGTTTTCACAACTTCTCGTCTTCGAAAGTTTCAAAATAGAAATTAGAGAAGTATCTAAAAGTAAATATATCCTTTTTCTTTCTATAGTAACGTGTTGTAAATGTAATAATAAAACTTTGAACTATTTTTTTTTGTTTATATTTAACAGTTAATACTTCATATTTTCTTTAAATGTTAAATAATTTAATAATGTATTGATATTTCTATGTAAGTTATATTTATTAACTACTCAGATTAATTAAATGAAATTCACAGTAATTATAAACTATTTAAAACTTTTTTTAAATTATTTTATAACTTTTCATGTATATTTTAATTTATAAATGAAATTTTATTTAAGTTTATTTACAAATTTGAAGTAAAACTTTACCTTATTGTAGTCATGTCACCCATAAAAAATCCATGGAAAAAAAAAACTTTTAAAACATGGAATGGATTGAAGAAACATGTTCTTTGAGTTAAAAGATAGTACGAATATTTTGACTTCAAAATAAATATTTAATGAATTTACACTGTCAATTTTTTCCCTGTAACAATTACCACTAAATTTAAATACACCACTTTTAAAACATTTGATATGGAAATTAATCTTTAAAGGTTAGTTAAATCAATTGACATGCATATGACATTTTTTGAAATCGGGGCTCAAGGACGTCTGATACAATATGAATTCCAAAGCAAATTATTGCCTTTACACCGTAGGTTACCTGGCACATTTTTAATCCTATCTTCCAGGTAAAGACAAAAATGAAAGTTGAAAAGAGATATGTTTCAACTCTATGAGATCCCGTGCTATCTACGATCAACGCAACTTGATCTTGAACTACATTTCATTAACACCCCTTGTATCACAACGGTAGGGGAGACTTGAGTACCTAGGGCCACCCCATTTTTATTGAATAATATTTAGCTCTAAGTTTCTTTACTTACTTAGGTAAGTGGGAACACCCAATTGCACTTTTGGCAGCCATTTTATAATCTTAGAGGAAAAAGCTGTGGTAAGTTATACGTGGGGAAACGTTTTTATATGGTCTGTAGTAACATTTTGCAGCTCATGTCTTTTATTGTTTTACAAAGTTAAGTCAAATATTTTTTTGAATTCTAGTAAATAATTTTATTTGTAATATTAAATACTAAATGAGATGTTTCAATAAGTCCTTTCTCCATGTGCATTTTAGTAGAAGACATTTTATATGAAATTATCAAGTCGTAATATTTATGACAATAAATAAGAGAATATGAAACCGAAACTAATTATGATGCAGTATCCTCCTATAAAATATGAGTGATACTAATTTAAATTAAATGTAAGGTTTATTATTTTTATGTGAAAAAAAAATTTCAAATTTGGGTTAAAACTATACACTTATTGTGTTAGTAATTATGATTGTAAAACTATCCTAAAAAAAATTCTGAAAAAAAATTAATAAAACACAATCCGTTCAAGAATATTTTCAATGGTTTTAAAATAAACCGTTCTACAAAATTTCATTTTTAATCTGATTGCTTTTTTTTTGCTATTAACTTATCGGAATGATAAAATAAATATATGCTATCTTTTATAATCAAAGTGCCTAATTTAGTGTGCAAAATTAATTTTTAAACTTGATTCATCAACTGATATCAGAGTTAATTTAAAATTATCTTTTCAATTATAGTCTTTTAATAAGCTAACTAAATATTGTATATTGTATTAAATAAAAATAATCGTTGAAAAATTTTTTAATAGAGTTTTACCTGTATCTGCTAAAATAAGCAGTAAGTCTTACTTTAAAACTTAATTCATAAAATAAAGTTATTATCAAAAAATATTGTTAAGCTAGTTTGCCTGATAGCAGGAAAGTTAATTTGATAAAACATTTTCTTATTGTAGTGTATTTTAATAAGATAATGTTTGTATTCATATGAAAGTTTTTACATTTGTGGCTAGGTTCTTTTTAAGTGTTTTGTGTGCAAATATAAAGAATACTATCAAGTATAATGCATCAAATGGTTTCTTAACCCTACTACAAAATTATTTTTCACAAAAATGTAAAAACAAAAAATAGTACTTGACTTTAATGCCATTTATAATGTTGGAACAAACATTGGTAACTCTTTTAATTTTGTTTTTGTACATGGCAGTGTTGCATCTATGATAATCACTATTAAAAGAACAGAATATATATTTTAATTTAATTTTATACAGATAGCATTGCTTTCAACACTTGATAATCAAGTAGAAGTATGACCTCCATACCAAGTGAAAGATGTCCTCCATAAAATTCCAAATGGACCTTCAAATCAAATGCTATTAACAGGGATGTCGCCAAATTGTCCAATGGGGTCTTATTTATAATCTCTACTGAGGATTCGTTCTTAGTTTTCACCCCAACTTTTTGTAGCAAAGGGAAAGTTTTTGTAAGATGACGTGTTTATTGTACTGAAATAAGTTGACACATTTGCAGTGTAAGTAAATATGGAGATTGCTTCATTTTGTAAAAAATTTATCCGAATAAAAATATAAAAAAATAAGTTTCCAAAAATACTCGAATTTTTTTCTACTCTATTCTATTTTCACGGAAGAAAATAAGTTATTAGAAACCTTAATAAAATCATATTATTTATTACTATTAATTATATTAATAATTATTAAACAATATTAATTATAATATTTATTATTTAGTGGAGACTTGCGTACCTAAGGCTGCCATGTACTTAGGGCCACCCCACTTTTATTGAATAATATTTAGTTCTAAGCTTTTTTACTCACTTGGGGTAAGTGGCAACACCCAATTTCTCTTTAGGCAGTAATTTTAAAATCTTAAAGGAAAAAGCTGTGGTAAGTTATACGTGGAAAGCGTTTTATATCGTCTTCATTAACTTTTTGCAGCTCATGTCTTTTATTGTTTTACATAGTTAAGTCAAATACTTTTCTTTGAACTGTAGTAAATTATTTTATTTGTAATATTAAGTACTAAGTGAGATGTTTAAATAAGTCTTTTCTCCATGTGAATTTTAGTAAAAGACATTTTAAATGAAGTTACCAAGTCATGTACCTAGGGCCACATACTTGCCTTATAACTAGGGTCATGGCCCTATGTTCAATTGCACTCATATATTTTATGTTTTTATTTTATTTAAAATTTTATTATTAAATGGAGGAAAATATCCTTAATTATCTGAACCATTATGATTCTGTTAAATTATTTTATTGGCTTTTATTTAAATGAGTGGGCAATGTATTTTTCTCTGAAATTTTCAATCTTCTTGACTTATAAAATTATGTTTGCTATTATTATTCTGGATCATTAATTTGTTTACATAAAAAATGCGAATTTATGAAAAAAAACTGTAGTATTTCTTAAAGGTCAAACACAAAAAGGCGTGTTTGGTTCCTTTAAGAAATACTACATAGCGTACAGTAATTGTATGCTGGCAGACGCTGGAAAAACAATCGCCATATACGATGTTTCGGAGAACGTTGACAAATCCTATCCTTTGGCCTTAACTATTGTACAGGTTCTTGCTGGCTTTCGTGTACCTGGTGTATGTCCAGTGAATCAAAACTTATTCATGAGTTCAAGTGTGACCGACAGACCAGATCCATTAATAAACTGTTAAAATAATGATTTTGCTGAAGAAGAAAGTGAGTCAACATTGATGGAACTAGATATTTTTGTATTAAATTCAGTTTTACGGCAATATTTTCAGAGTCTTCGTCATCAAAACCCGTTTCATGTGCTGCTGAAATTTGTGAGCTTCCGACATCTAATTTAATTTCATGTTCCGTGCCTGATTAGGTACGGCCGTTTCCAAAAGCTAAACCTTGTACATCCAAACGAGACGGCCAGGAAGATGACGAATCTTGACAGACACTCCAGAAAAGAAAGCATTTTAAGAAAACGCGCGATTAGAATGGCAAAAAGAAAAATCATGAAAAAATCTGTGTTTCAAAATCAAACAAATTCATCTGAAGAATTATCAGAAACTGCTTGTTTTTCTTATTCCGCTGATGATGCAAATTCTACAGTAGCTGATATAAGTGATACAACTGAAATAGGGGTTTTTGGTTTAAAAAGATAACAAGGCAAAAAAAAAATATTTATAAATTTTTTATGCTGCAGAAATAATAGATTTTAAAGAGGAGCAATATAGTGTTGAATATTTGAAAAAATTGCACGTTCGAATAAGTTTATCTATGATAAAAATGTTGTTCATGAAATTAAGAGCAAAAATATGTGTTTCAATTGCCAAAACCAAAATCTGTTGATGTTTCAAAGCGACAATGCATGCAGCTCATTTTTTAGAATCAGTTTTTCAATTTACGAAAATACTTGTAATTCACTAATAATTTTATACATTGCAATTTATTATAATTATTATTTGATAAACCAATTACTGATAATTATTTGATTATATTTCTTTCATAAAATTCATCTGCGTATTTTTGTTTTCTATTCATTATGGTGTGAAACCGATCTTTAAGAAAAAGGCCCTAGGTACAATGGCTACTGGCCCTAGGTACAATGAGGGCTTTGTACCTACGGTCATTTGTGAAATTTATTAAAGAACCTCTATTTCACAGAATCTATTATTTTAAGTATTTATACTAATCCCAATTGGAAGTAATTACTATAACGATGTATGTATATCAGTTTCACATTTATAAACGGCCCAGTGTCTCTTTTTTTCCTACCCGTCTTATAAAAATATATTTCAATTTGAAAACTGTATCAACATTTCAAAACTTCCAGTATATTTTATCCAGCACTGGGTGAAATTGACCAAGATCCGTAGCAACAGCAAGTCGGCAACCGTCCACATCGGGATTGACTAGTGTTGACCGATTTTAGCCAACGTATTTGTGTTACTGGGGATGATATCATGAAACATGCTTCTCATTTATGCTGTTTCTGTTATAGCCAGATGTTTATTTCAATGAGGATATACTGAAATGGCAATTTAGTGTACAGATTATTTCAGGGAATCTACTATTTCACAGAAGAATAAAGAGTTGAATAAGGGGTGAACAGAAATTAGAATTTTGGTCGATTGAGAAAGAAAGCCATAAATCGTAAGGAATGCGGAGTTTGATCAAGTATAAGAAGTTTGCCTTTCTAAAAGTTGGATGTACCTTTTGCCCATAGTATATATGTAATATAATACTAACAAAGTTGGGCCAATAGTACTTGCATTTTTTTTTAAACCAGCAATAAATTATCGAGGTAAACCGAGATTCAGTTGCGTAACATCTCTTAGCAGGAAGTTATTTCAAACGTATCCCTACAGCTTTTAAAATAGCTCTAACAAGGATATACGCAAAGACGGTTAATCGAATTCTGGCAAACTCTATTTAAAACATCTAGCAAACGTATAAATTCCTGTTCTGAATAGAAAGCACAGAATTTTGAGGATTTAATTAGAAATATCACACATAAATTGCGCCGTTGATATTGGAAACGTGTTATCTTGTCAGATGAATCAAGATTTTAATATTACCATGTGGATGGAAGAATGTGGATGTGGTAGAGAACTCGCGTAACAATCACGGGAGAGATTAGTGTTTACATGGGCATCCCTCTGTCATTTTATTCCACTGAATGGGTGCAGGGCACATAAAAATTATTTGTGATCATTTACATCATATAACATCATTTCATTTCTATAATGCTTCTTATAAACCGTTATCCTAATTGATTAAGGCGTTTCAAATTCAAACATGATTTAGAAATCAAATAATTTCAAAAGTATTAATCGTCAAATATCAGATTAGCGGAGGATTGGTATTGCATCTTAAATTTGGAAAGATAAATGAAAGTGCATAAAAACGTTGTGCAAGTGTGTATCAGTATGCTGGATAAAGTAAAATTAGTTCGGGAAATTTGAAAAATTTATGGGACCAGTGACTGCGTGACAATGTAATACACAAAGTTTACCTTTGGTAATACCTTGGCTTAATAACCACAAACTTAGGATACAACGCAACTCATCTGCTATTGAGATGTTAACTTAAAAGAAGGAAGACTTTGCTGCACATAAAATTATACACTTGACTTGTAAATGTTCGCAAAATAAAGAAACCAATTCCATTTAACCTTTGCAAAAAAAAAAAAAAAAAGCCAAAAAAAAAAAAAAAAACTCGATTTGTGAATTTATATGAATTAGAAAGTTAAGTCTCTACATTTTTATCAATACGAGTTAAAACGTTTACTCGAAATTCAATATTTGTATAATATGTTTCCTGTATTCAGCAAAGGTATTTGTATACAGCGTGTCCCCGTATAACCTGGCCGATCTTTATTTTCGACACCGTTGGTCCTAGATGCATAGTCCCAATTGAAGAAATGCTTCAAATCGTTAAAATATTTTTACTGAATAGTTTTGAAGTTTGCAAAGGGATTGGTATAAAAATTACAGATTGTAAATTTTATACCATCCCCAGTTCCCCCAACTCATATTTAGAAAAATGTTGTCCACGAAAAAACATTTCAAATAAAAAAAATCGAAATTTGTTCGACCAATAGGTACAGTGTTATTGGAGTTTAAAGTTGTAACGCTATTTATTTTATTTTATTTAGGAATAGACCAAAAATGAAAGTACAATTTTAGGAAGAAACGAAAATTTAAAGAATTATAGGAATTTTAGGGCGAATGTTTCCCCTGCACAACACAAGAGTGTGGATTTGTTCTGCCTTGACAGATTTAATTTTTGCTTTGATCGTACGGTATCGAAAGATTTTTGTTAGTTTCAGGGAGCATATCACCTATTATCTCTTGAAAATGAGTTCAGCATCCACAATTCATTACAGATATTGATAGATAATATTCATGCGTTTAATTTCAGAATAATTTTCCGAACGCAATTACTTTTTCTCTGTATTTCATTTTGTGTACATGTCCTTAAAATATGTTAATGACCACTGGTGTAAAGTGGTATAAGTCAAAAAATTCCATTTTTCGTATCTCCATGAATATTGGTCATACAAATTTATTTTTTTATTTTTTTTTTAAATATTTTTTCATGGGCAACATTTTTCTAAATATGAGTTAGGGGAACTAGGGACCATATAAAAATTTACAATCCGTAATTTTTATACCAACTCCTTTTCTAATTTAAAAACTATTCAGTAAACATACTTTAACGATTTAAAACATTTGTTCAATTGAGACTAGGATCAACATTAGGATGGAACGAAAATGGCCTTTAAATAATTTTTTTTTTTTTTAATTTTAGCTTAGGAATGGTGGAGAAAAGTTGACTTTTAAGTTCAAAAAGAGGGGGGGGGGGGGATTTGGTTGCAATACTACAACATCTCAAAAAGCAACTTTTCCACACTATTATAAATTAAAATCAAAAGTTGATTTTTTCGTTCCACCCTAATCAACATCTAGGCATCTAGGACCAACGGTGTTGAAAATAAAGGTCGGCCAGGTTATACGGGGACACGCTGTATATTGTCCATTCTGTGTATGCGCAATTTTCACGATTTCCTTATTTTGCTTCAGATGGATTCTACTCAATTGTACAAGGTGAGACCGAAAAGTAAGGTGACTGATGTCATAATAATCACTGTATTATATATTTGCAGATAAATACATCACTGTCCTTCAAAGTAGTTCCCGCCGTCTGCAATACACTTCTGACAACGTTCATACAAGCTCTTGGAACTTCTGAAAATGTTCTCCTTTGAGACTGTATTAAGTTCCTTGGTAACAGCAACTTGAATGTCTGAGATGCTTGAAAATCGGTTTCCCTTTAGTGCCAATTTCAGTCGTGGAAAGAGGGAAATATCTGCTGGTATCAGGGGAATAAGGATTTTTTTCCTCTTTCCACGACTGAAATTGGTCCCGAAGGGAAAAGAATTTTCAAGCATCTCAGACATTCAAGATTCTGTTACCAAGGAACTTAATACAGTCTCAAAGAAAGACTTTTACAGAAGTTTCGAGAACTTGTATGAACGTTGTCAGAAGTGTATTGTAGACGGCGTGAACTACTTTGGAGGACAGCGATGTATTTATCTGCAAATATATAAAACAATGATTATTATGACATCAGTCACCTTACTTTTCGGTCTCACCTTGTATGTCACATTTTACAATCATATATCCTTTTTGAAGGCATATTAATTACACACACTATTTTTGAAAAGATTCTTTCTTATACTCATGACATTTCAAAACATGAAAATTACAAAATCCACTTTTCCTTTCTAACCTCAATAAAAACTTTTATTATACTATACTACATATCATGTATTTGAAAATACAAATTATTTCTGGATTTAAATTATTTCTTTCAAATTTGCAGTGAACCCACAAATGAAAATGTTACGAAGCTTTAAGCGTTTTTTATCATTATAGAACATAAGAAAATCAGTTACAAATCCTCATTCGCTGTGTATTGTGCTCTTGATTAAGAGTTATTACAAAAAATTGCTTAAAGAGCAAATTACGACGTTTTTATCTTTACTGTTCATTGCAGAGTAAGTCCATTAAAGAGCAAAACCAAAACAGATCATTCGTCAGGGTTGCGACATTAATGTGGAATGTTGACCATTAAGTGTTGCCACTCTGCGGAAAGCAATTAACGCCTCATATTTCAAGTCGCTCTTATCGTGGAATAAAAATAAACACTGCAGAATGGGATCAATTTGATACTAGGGGCCCTGTCGCAGATTATTATTGACTAACTAGAGACCATTACATTAGAAATATTATAAAAAAAACTTTTGTACTTAAAACTTTTGAATGTTCGAAGAATAGCTTTAATGATTCAAGCACAACGTTATAAGGTATTCTAGCCATATTTTCATTCCTATATCAAATATCAACAAACGAGTTGAATAACATGGTTACAAAGTTTATATACATTTGCATTTTTATTCAATTTATTTTCTTTTATGTAGTGAATAATTTGAATTTAATATCGTAAACTGACCGATTAATTGAGATACTTTTCTTACGAGTTAAAGTGTTTTTGAAATATACAAGCAAACCACATATTTTAAAATATTAATTTTTATTAATTATGAGTGTGTATCTTTATTGCAGTTTGTAGTTAGTCTTAGAAGGAACGAGAACTTAACTTTTAAAGAGATAAGGAACAAATTAATAATTACTACAATTCGCTTTGTAGCAAAACAGAACTAATTATCAAAACAATCTCTTTGATTCCAGCTTAAAATGTTTATGAAATTTGTTGAACGTAATCGTCTATGATAGTAAATGTTTTTTAGGTATCATGGCAAAGAGATATTATCTGATAAGTTTGATATATTTTAAAAGAAATCAAAATTTGAAAATCTTAAAATAGTAAACTTTAAAAGCTAAAATAGTAAAATCTTAAAAAGTTATATTTTTCCTCATTGCTTCTAAAGAGTTAAAAATTTAACTTCGCTATTTGCGCGCGCATTGAAGGATCACATGGTGGTAATATTTATCATGTAATTTTGATACTCCGGTTGACTTGACTGTAACAGTTAGTGAGTTGAATATGGAGGAATTTTGGAATATAGAGGAGAAAGGGGGGGGGGGGGTGCAAAATGAATTTATTAAAAAGTTGTAATATCTACAAAAGAGCACTTTACAAATATTATTTATAACATAATTATTTATTACCTTATATTATTATCTATCTTATGGAACCGTATATAACCGTAATTATTAGAATGTTCTTATGCATGCACAGAAAATTGAATTCATAATTACATCACTAAAATGTGAGTTTATTATACATTACTAGTAGTTTTGAATATCCATGCGCTACGCTTTCAAGAGAAAAATTCTGTTAAAACCTACATCATGAAGTTATTAATGATCATATTGTTCGTTTGGTAAGCTGTGCTTTACAGATACAAATTTGCTAAAGCTATTTCATCTTTAAGTTTAAATCCTTCAGAGTGTTCTAAAATAAACTCCCGATTTTTAAAATGGAAAATCACGAAAAGCATTACTCATAAGGAATTGAAACTACTTATACTTGTATATATTAGATAAGCAATGCACAGATTTATTAAGCAATACACAGATTATCCAATAAATATACAAGTATTTTAAATCACTTAAGTGAGATGGTTATTGAGATGTTCTACACTCTGCAGCCTGTACTTGCTGAAGTAAAAGGATATTAGGTACGAAACAATGTGGTTACGTTATTCAAGTATTTTAACTTTCTTTCATAAATAATAATACTGCTATTCTTTGTTTAATATAAGACAAAAATATGCATATTTTTTTACCTCTTGGAATATGACAATGTCCATTTATATCAAGAAAAGAGGCAGCTTTCCGCTTTCACACCTGTTGTCAAAGCAGCAGAAAATATAAGTGCATATTATATTAACAAATCTTAGGCGGATATTTGACCGCTCACATCTCAGCTTCTACTGTATCTATAATCCTAAATATTTTGCTATTGTGTGTCCCCGGACATGTAGACATAACTACATAACTGTTAAAAATGAAAAAGGGATCATGGCAAAAGTGTCCTTTGACGATCGCAGATGTCACCAATGATTTTGTTCTTCACCTTCTGATTTTGATTATTCTGATGAAGATTCTTCTTCTGGTTGTAGCCAAAATTTTAACCAAACCTATAGCCAAAACGATCTAATGAATTTTGACCATTCTGCTTTTATTCTTTTTAACTAAGGGATTTTAGAATATTTTAATGAATTCGAGGGTCTTTATTCCCAAAAATGATTCCCCAAAGTAAGGAATATTAGCCAGGTTAAAGACTGATAAAATGAATAAACAGATTTCAAATATTCTTAGTTTGCTCAATGTAAAGAAATAACTTTGATATTTTAAGTTGAACTACTGAAACATGGTAATTAAAAATCACGTAAAATTTAAATATCTTTCAAGTAAATTGCGTGCTTATCATAGTTTTGAAAACACTTGTTTTCAACTTTGAGTAAAGACAAATTTTCATTTTCAAACTAAAACTTTAATACATCAAGTTACCTGGTCATTTTTGAACCACAAACCTTTCGTTTACTAATATGTCGTTTTAACGACTATACAACTGAAGAAAATGCCGAAAATGGTAAATGTAACATTTTGGAACTTAAAGTGAATATCGCTTTTTGCGAACACAATTTTTCCAAACATTCAAAATATTCTAAATTCCAGTTATTCCAAAAGTAATTCATAAATAAAATTAATAGTATATTTTAAGTAATGTCATTGCGTGTTTTGTGCTCAAGTTAAAAGTGAGTAGATGCATCTTTTTATCTTTAAGTAAAAAAAAAAAAAATTATAGTGTCAGGTGGACCCATTTTTTAAGTAAATGAATTGGTATTGGTATTTTAGGTGAAAACCTAAAACGTCCAATCATAATATAGTGTCATACTCATTGAAAGTATGAAAATAGCCAAACATTTCCTAAAGTTTTGAATTACGAATTGTTGACACACTCTACACTATTGCCTCGGGGTATTTTTACTATCGCTATCGATACAAAGAGGTGAAATAGAGAAAGAATTACCATCTACTAAAAAACATCTAGACATTGTAAAAAATCCACTTGGTAAAATTGTCAGCTAAAAAACCTTATTACCATCGAAACGTTGTGATTTATTTTTTGGGACTACTTTGCACATAATGAACTAATTTGGAATTTTTGGTGAAAAAAATATAAATGCAATTAATACATTGGTAAGCTAGAGTTTTTTTTTTTAATTATCTCAGTTCATATGTCTATGGTATTTTGTACACATTATACTAGAATACATTTTTTATTTATAAAATCTAGCTTGCCAAATAATTGCATATAAAGTTTTTCCGAATAATTGCATGCAAAGTGCCTCAAAGAAATAAAGTACGATCGTGTAGTTACAACCAGTAGATTTGAAAAAAATTCTGACTGACCAATTTACTTGGCGTATTTTCTTACAACGTGTATTTTTTGTGGGAGTTGGGACTTTTTATGTCTTCATGATACTTGATTCTAAGTTATAATTTACCTTTTCACAAAACTTCATGTGGAAAAATTTTAACTGCACTAAAACAAAATTAATGATTTTCAGATTGGGTAAAATGTATAGGAGTCCTTTTTAAGCATTATGCTTGTCAATTATTAATAATTCTTATTTTTAAGAATTCTCTCTTAAGTGCATCAATGAAATGCCCAGTTTTATAAATTAATACTAAAGTTCAATTAACAGTCAAAAGTTATCTTCTGTCTTTAATCATACATCACATTTCAAAAACAAAATAACTTTTCTGTTTTTGGATAGTAAAAATTAACCTTGAAACTACACTAATATTACGTAAGAAACTAACCACTCACCCATCAATCTTCCCCCTAAATCCAAGATTCTTCAAAATGATTACGTCCAGGAATCCCAAAGCCAAAAATCACACGAACATCCCACAGAAAAGTTTCTTTCTCTTACGAGATTGAAGGAGAAAAAAAAACATTCTTTCACCCACACTCCTGCTTCCAAAAGGAAAGTCTTTGAATTATCAGTCAGGCCTTTCGGTTCCTTTTAAAGTAGACACAGGAAACGAGCTGTTATGATGGGGATGGCGGGTAATTCTTATTTGACTTGATTGGGGATCTTTCTGACAATGAATTCTAACTCTTTTAAATAAGACTATTCACAATATAAAGAAATTCTAAAATGATACTAAAATTTGTCATCGTAAATGTATATGAATTTTTATTTTTACGTTTTAATTATAGTATTTAATATTTTTATTTATTATTTACAATATTTTAAAAGGAAAACTATAATGACTACAGCTTTTGAATTGTAGTCGTTTAAGTACTTTAGTATTTAATTTTGGAACAATGTGATATGCAATAATAATCATTTTGGGAATTTGAAAAAGGAGGCAATGTTTGAAAATTTAAATTTAAATTCTAATACATTTCTACAGCGGCTAGATTTATAAAACTTAGAATACTTGTAGCTCTTAGCATATATAAATAGAGGCGATGCTCACCACACGCCGCAAGGTCTCTATAATCAGGAAATAAAAAAAAAGCGTACTCCGCATTATTAAATCGACGATTGGCGATATTTTATCGCCTACGAAATGATCAACAAATGTTATTTTTTCCCACTTTTGCAAAACTCTTTTGCAAATCCTAATAAACCATTTATTTAATATAATTTTACATCATCATTATTCATATTGAATGCATAAGCACGTCATGGACTGCGGTTTGGTAAATTTAATTTTCTAAGAAAAATCTCGTGTAATTCTCCTCTAATTGGATGTTGTTGAAAATATTTTTTTAAAACTTCCGTAAAACCATAAAATAATAAAGGAGTCTACTAATTATATACTTTTCATAGTCGGCTGCCAACAAAAAGTTTCTCAACGATCGACTGTATAATAAGTAAGTACCAAAAAACATGTATGGTTAACTCTTACAATCCCATGAAGTTTTCTTACCAGTTAAAAAATTACGAACACCAAATAATTATAAACTAGTTACTGCTGTGCAAATAACTTATAAATTTAAAATTAGCACCTTAACAAAAAAGTGAAATCCCAACAAAAACATCCCTGTAAAAAGGCGCCAAGTTCTTCATACAATGATTAAGGCTGTGAAAAGTATTGAGATTTAAAGCAGTGACAAGTTTAAATTTATTGTAAATGTTCCCCAGCAATGTAAATTAGTAAAATTTTCTTCTCAAAATCACAATTTCCTTTCATAGGCCTAAATATATAGCTGCAAAAATATTTGTGACATTTGTCCATTACGTATTCTGTTTTTCTGACACGTAATGGACAAGTGTAACAAATATTTTTGCAGCTAGATATTTAGGCCTATGTAGGGGAATTTTGACTTTGAGAAAAATATTTTAATAATTTTCATTGACCGTAATATACAATTTTAAACGTGGCTCTACTTTAGATCTCAATACTGTTCATGGTCATAATCATTGCATGAAGAACTTGGCACTTTTTACAGAGTTGTTTTTTGTTGGGTACATTCTACTTGGACATGAGTACTGTATATGAGTATTGATAAGGCTCATATTTTTAACTATATAATTTTAAACATGTAAGTAGTTTATATTTATTTTTAAATACAAATAAGTATCTATTTCTCCAAGTTCATATTGTTTTATTGTTTACTAAAACAAATTTGGGCTGTCTGGGGGTTAATTTTATGAAAGTATCTTGATTTAAAAATATTATGATGTTAAAATGCATAAGTTTATTTCTAAAGTACTATGTATAAGGACTATGAATAAATAAATGGCATTAAAAATATGTTATTCTTATTATATGCGTAATGGATTATTTAAACTATTATCAGTTTTGGCTATTTATGAACTCTCTCATAACTAATAGCCTTCAAAGAATCTTTGGCACATTTAAGGTAAATAACTTAATTTTTATCTTCTTTATAAAATATGCAGAAATGTCCTAGATACCACACATGCTATTTTTTTATCCATCGTATGCTTTAATCTCTTATTTTTAAAAAGATTTTTCTAAACCATAAAGTGGATTACTAAGTGATATTTTTCCTTCCAAACCCAATTTTAATTATCAACAACTGACTTTAAAGCATAAGTCTCACTTCACAAATCCCAAAGCCATTACATTTTCACAGGTCCAAAGCCACTCGAATTAAAATAACTCGCATTAATTGAGAACTCCGAGGATCTCAAGAACCTAACATCTCAGGAGATGGAACATTACCGAAAGAAGAAAATTGGAAAATGCTTTTATAAAATGTTATTTTTTTCTCTTTTAAACCCCTCAGATATTTGCCTCGTAAAGAAAATAAATGCTTTTGTCTTCGTAATAGCCGTAAACAGCTCCCTCGTTGCCGTAACGCTTAGAATTTACGACTGATTTTGTAAAGTAGAACCGCTCAGAAAGAAGGAAAAACAACAGTTTCTTTTATTCTTTCTGACGTTCCATTTATTCTGAGGCTTAACAAGTCAAAATAATGTACAAGATTGGGTGCGTGCATGCCTGTAATATTCTCAATTTAGTGCTGTTTTTATATTTATTTTTAGAAAATGACATGCTAGCTGAGTTTATTAAGTGCATATTAGGTGTGTTTTCTATACCTAAAGGATATTGTATAGCTTATCTTTTAAACATATATTTATGGAGAGAGTTTTGAACAGAGTATACAGCTCTAAAGTAGGTAGTTTCTTTAGATAAGGATGATTTGAATATAATAAAATACTCAAATAGTAAATATTTACAATGATCTGTTAAAATTTGTTTATTGTAGATTTTTTTTTTTCATTTCCAACTATTAAAAAAAATATTACGTTAACAAAAAAGCAAAAAACGAAAGAAAAAATAATAATAATAATGATAATTATAATAATAATAATAATAATAATAATAATAATAATGAAACAGTGAATGTTAGTAAAAGGAGGACAACAAATTTAATTCTACAGCTCTTACATTTTCTTCGTTTTCTGGTATGTTTTTCGTTTAAAATAAATGCAATCTGTTTTCTTTGTTTTGGAAAAGATAAAAAAAGGAATAATTGCATTTACGAATAGTAAATAAATATTTTTAAAAATATAATTTAATAAATGCATTTTAGAACGCTTTCAAATATGAATTAAACTCTTAAGATTAAGATCGCATTTGAAGTCTACATTAATAATAAAAATTATATTGAAGTGTGTACGAATAAATTAATGTTTAATTCGTTTCGATCTTAAATTTGAAACTTAATTCATTAAGTAATATTTGATAATCAAGGACAAAGCAGAATTTAAAAATACAATTTAAAAATACAATACAGAATTTAATAATTTATTAGCACTTACGATTAAGACACAAATCTGTGGCCCTGAAGGAAAGCTCACTATGTCACAAAAAGCAAATTTTACAGGTTTATTGTCTTCTTTCTTTACATCTTTTGTTACGATGGAACACAGTGTTTTTCAAAAACGTCTAATTCAGTTATTATTTAATGTAAGACATAGTGCTTCATTCCACTAGAAAGAGCGGAAAGTGTTATGTAAGATGGTTTCAAAAGCTCAATTTCAAAAAATTTCACCATAGTGCGCTTTTCTTCCGTGATACGTAAATAATACATGAAATGTAAAGGGGATAAAGACACAATATCAATGAAAGTAAAGGTTTCGTATAAAATTTTAACTCTCTCTGACAAAAAATATTTTTCTTAGGGAAGAAAAGTTTTTGCAATTTTTTTTTCTCAAGATTTAACTCATGTAATCTAAAAAAAGAATTTAGACAAACAGTTCTAGTCCGATAGGTGATTGCAAGTTAAACTCTATATCAAGCATTCTTCTGAAATTTGTATACAATGTAGATAAAGCTAATAGATTAAGCTTGTATAGATCTTCCGCCACAAAAATGACCGAAACTGGACAAAAATCAACTTTGATTAAGTGGAACTGAATTCGATTGCCAGATATACCATAATTTGCCAACTAATGGTACCTTTTTTGTGCAACTATTTTAAATTTTCAATTAAGAAGGTTGCAAATAATTTTCTATGCTTCCACCAAGAACTTACATCTTTTGAAAGTCAGCTAGATTGGCGATAAATATTACACTATCAGTGACGTAATATTTATTGCCAACGTGGTTCACTTTTAAAAGATTGGAAGTATTTTTCGCCACAGCATAAATATTTCCTAACCCTTCCTAATCAAAAGTTAAAGAGTAGTGGGTTACCACATGAAAAAGGATGCACATTATTTGGCCAGTTATGACATATTTGGCAATCGAATTTAGCTAAATTCATTCAGAGTCGATGTTTGATCAATTTCGGTCATTTTGCTACTAGATTATGGATATACCAGCCTCAATTCATAATCTACTAACATTTCTATATATTCTATATTCAAAATGATGTTCGATGTGATACAAAAACTTGTAGTTGCAATACAGAGAAAATCTCAGATTTGATAAAACAGTTACACATCAAATTTATCCTCTATGGTCTTCCCATATACACCCTCTAGCATTGAAGGGAAAAAAATTATAACGTGAAATTTAATTTATTGATTTCTATATTAAATAGTATTTACTTATCATAGAAAAAATTATATTTTAACAATAGACTAGAAAAATCACAAATATCGATATAAAAGTGAAAAACACTTTATTCATAAATGATACAAAACGAATCCATCAATCTCATTTATTTAATCATTTTGTTTATTTTACATTAAAAAATCTTTCATAACTTAATGAAACAAGAAAAGATGTATCACCAGTACTAGAACGCTGTTCTTACTCTGCCAAAACTATTCATACTCAAATGGAGTCATTAAGAAGACCTATATTCACCATTCCATGCCTCTTTTAACTATGTAACGTAGAACGCATTTCTACCATCGCTTAAAGAGCCAAGAGTATGAGTGGAGAAACTCTTCGCAACAGCTTTAAGGAAGTCTAAGTGGACTCTCAAGGAAATACTTAGCTTTGTTTAAGCTAAGTACGAGAGGTTTATGACGTTTCGTATTCCACTTGAAGGTTCGGAGTACTTTGAACAAGTCTGGAGGGCTTCGACTGTGGTGGGCAGAGAGTGGTGTGGATTTGAGGTTATTATTTGGATGGAAAAGTAGAGTAGAGTGCTTCGATTCGATCTATTGTGTTTGAAAGAATTTCTCTACTGGTTTGAAAGTATTTTTAATTTTATGGAAGTAGTTTTTGGTAGTGATGTGATGTAGTTTTATTTGTTGATTTTACAAAAACTTTTGTTCTACTGTTCTTTCTTTAAAAAAAATAGATTTGTGAATATAAACAGTTAGGAATACATTTTTTCTTGATTCTATATTAAAAAAACTTTGTATGATTTTGATACAAACAATTTCTATTTTATTTTTTTAAATATTAGTACCTACTTTTAAAGATTTAGGCTAAATAATAATTACAGTTATAATGGGAAATTTTAAACCTTACATTGCGATTGAATTCATAGAAATTGATTAAGTTTTTGTTACATGTTTTAAAGGAACCTGAACTCGTACGCGCTTGTTCAAATGCCTTTTTATAGGTACATTTTTCTCTGATTATTGAAAGTATTTTGCAGAAATATTGTTGTAATGTGTTTATTTTACCCTTATTTAGGCTTTAATTTCTGAAAATTTTACATTCTGTCTTTTAAAAGTTTAAATTTGTAATGCTTATTTTTATATGAATGTACCTTATTTATCTTTTCAAAATTATTTTGTGTTTATCCACTCGGTAACTGTTAAAGTTAACTTCGTAAATTTATGTGGGAAAATATTCAGAAACAGAAGCAAACTTTCAATAGTTACTGCTATTGTTGGCCAGATCGATTCAACAAAGGCTAAATATTACGCTTCACAAAACTAAAAATGTACGACTTTTATGAGAGAAAGTTAACTAATTGTGCCTTGGTTGAATACATGTGGTTAGGAATGCACACCTAATTTCAATAACGTAGAATCTTCAAAGAACTGTTGAAGTTTAATTGACGGGAGTGTCGAAATGAATTGAACTCTTTTTTTTTTTTTTTTTTTTCTTTTTTTCTTTTTTTTTTTACAGTGTGAAGTACGGCGTATCGGGTTTTTGAATTCATGCATGCATGGAGGGTGTAATTCTCAAAATGATTTTTTGGTGAAATTAATTTGAAGAAATTTTGATTATTTACTTAGGATATTTTTGTGACATCTAATAATTAATTCTTACCTTAAAGCCGGAAGTAAATTTGCACCCCTGCTAGAGCAATGATTCGAAGGAAAAAGTATAGAATTATTCTGAAAAAGTAGATTATTGACCGAAATTTTGCCCAGGGGATTCAGGATGCGAGAAATAAAAGGATCGCCCAAGATACTTTTAAGGTAACACTTGACTGACACACGATTTCACTCAATTATGATTTAACATTTTCACCAAGAAACCTGCAACTGTGAATCTAAACGAATCAACTACTTCATTGTGATGATGTTATTCACCATGTTGTGTCAACTAGAACAGTTCGCCGCAATCAACTGATTTACCAGCCGGTCTACACATAGACAACAAGTTGTTAGTTCCGGAAATCTGGACTGATTTGACTCCGCTTCAATTTAATTTACTTCAAGAATTAGAGAACTTCGTAGTTTCGTGATGGTGATAGAACCGTCACTGGACTCCATGATAACTATCGTGTTATGACTTGGATTCTGTGATAACAATATAGTGTTAGGAGATTATTGACAATAATAAATTGTACTATGTGTTCAGGCCTGTGCTCTAACACTGAAGGGATTCCATGTCCTGGTGTTTTCTGTTGAGTGTCTTCATGTTTCTCTTATTTATGCAGTCATAATAATAAAATCCAAAATAATAAGTGTGAGGGTTTTATTTTTATTTTCAACTGGATGATTGATAGTAGAGTGGACTAATTGATAGTTGAGGATTTTATTTAATTACGTTTAGAATTGAAGGTTAGGCTTCATTGTGCTTTTTTAATGAGTATAAAATATGTTTAAGAAGTAATTATATTTAATTTCACTTATCCAGGGATTTGTCTAATTGTTAAATGACTTTTAATTAATTGTATGACTAAGTTGTTAGCTATAATTAATGAATATTAAATTTATTTATTTTGCAACCTGATATTTCCTTCACAATGTGTAATTAAGTTAATCCTCTAGTTAATTATCACTGTGTGATAACAAGAATTTGTCTGTCTGAAGTTATAAATGCATTAACATTGGACATTTTATAAGTAATTACTTATATAGAGAGAGTGCAGTTGTTCTTAATGTGATACCGTTACGTTTCACAAATGCAAATCTTCAGTGTTATGATCTTGTCTTTTGTAATTTAAAGTTCCTGCAATTTTTTTTTTTTTTTTTTAATTTTTAAAATATATGCTAATTTAAATTTAAACTTTATATACAAAGCAATATTTCAATAAAAATAACAATGCCAACTTTAAAAATATTGGATGAATATTCACAAGTGGAAAATAATTACTACATACACAGGAAAAAGCCACTTTGTCAATCAAATAAGTATTTAAGCAATAGCAATGCCCTTTTTCTTTAGTGAAATAAATTTATTCGTATAATTTTTTCTTTACTCCTTTCTTTTCAAAATGAAACCAAAGACTTATAGACATTTCGTATGCTACTACATTGCATTGGTAAATTAGCTTTGACAAACACAACATCGTGCATTTTCCCTCTACCACCTCCATCTCCTCTTTCATCTTTTCAAATATACTCCATTTAACTTTATAGAAAATTGGGGGGAAAAAATCATTTCAAGTAAGAATTAAATTTCATGTGTGCGTATCTGAATTGATGCTAAATTATAAATTACGATATAATCGTCAACTAAATTACCAAGCCATCACATTTTTTGTTTATATTTTACAAAAAGTGCCTCAAATCAACGTTGCTCAGGGGAAAATTATAATAACAAAATTGTGGTTCATAGGACTCGTAGGATTAGTATATGAATCATTATTAACTTCACATTTTGTATATATAAGTTTAAATACAAAATACATTTCAAAGCTTAATTAAGTTTAAAAGATTAATCACCAGTCATAGTGCATTATTCGAATTACATCAAAACTATCTTAACTATTTATACTAAAATAGAGCCATTAAGGGGAGCAGATATTAACCATCCCATTCCTCTTTTAACTATTAGCATTACTATAATCTCCTAAGTATCTCGGAGTATGAGTAGTGATATAGCTTTAAGAAAGCCCAAGTGAAATCTCGAGGAAATACTGCCCTTTGTTTAAGTTAAATATTCAAACTGCATCTCGTTTCCTATTTAAAGTATTGTCTGTATTACATTGGGAGTATTTTATAGGTTTTATGGATGCCTTATAAGAAGTCAAATTTTACAAATTACCAATCAATTAAAAGGTTATAATTTTAATTTTTGCATGAAATCGGTCTTCTTGAAAGCAAAAAATATATTCATTTATAAAGTTATTAAAAATACAGAATTGCTAAATAGAAAACGACATTTTGAAAAGCAAAAGAGCGAAATATTGTCTACAATTTCAGTAAAAGTATAATATTGTTAAATAACACACATTATAGTTCATGCGTAAAGTTATAATTTATTTTCAAACTTTATACCCCCACAAATTCTCTTATTTTGGTTTAAATTTATTCATGTTGACTTTATTTTTCGCCCCTTTCTTGGAAAATGGATACAAAATAACAACATTTGCTGAACTGTGTGTTTTCATATCGGCAAGCTTGTAGAACAAGAGTGTAAGTGCGTGAAGTCTTGATAAAGAAGTTCGAGGCGATCATGAATAATGTATTCTACACAGTTTCCAATACCCAAAGACATTTTTCGGCAGATCGGAAAAAATGCCTCGGTGAGTTAATCTCCTCCTATAAGAAAAAGAGAAAAAATTCAGGAAAAAAAGAAAGAGGAAAACATAAGGAATAGAATATAATATATATATTTATTACCACCCTAAAAGTGTATTTCTGTTTACGTTTATGCTGTATCTTTTTTAGTTTATGAACGTACTTATATTAAAAAAAAAATCTGATTCCTAGCTATCATGTTTTGAAAAGATGTTATAGTTTATATATATAATAAATAAAAATTTGGGATATGGAACAACTTACAATTAAACTACAATATTGGTCACTGTATTTAAATTTGATGTAAATCGATGTTATTTACTGTTTTCATACTTATATTCGTTTTAAAAAAAAAGTGGCCAGTTTGGCAATATTTTTTCTAGTATTATTACTTAAAAAGACACACCAACATGGCGAATTTGGTTTTATATTTTTCAATAATTCCTACACTATGATTTCTTGTACTTGAAACAGAGGTGAAACTGTCTTTGATTAGATGGTCAAGGAAAGATAACTTTGTGTTAAAGATATTCATTTTTCAATTATTGATGTTTTTATTATATTTCTACATGAATTTTCGGAGGTAGAGATGTTTAAAACAACTTAAACAAGCACTTTCCTCAGAGATTTTATTCAAAATCTGTAAAGCTGTTTCTTGGAATGTTCTGGAAAACATTCACATTTTAAATGGTGGCTAGGTTATGCGCATGAACAATTTTGTCAAAACTTTAATGACAGATCTTTTGGCAACCACTAACCAGTATACCTAAGTTGAACATCGTAGGTCAATTAGTAAGGAAGTTATGCTGATTAGGGACTGAAACGCCACGCACACATCTTTTTTTACTATTATGAACTCAGCACGTTCTATAACGTTTAGAAATGCAAATTAATCGATTTCTTATAAACAAATGCAGTACTTTTACAATAAGTTAATGTATGGGTAGTTGACAAAAATTTTTGCCTAACTTCAGCAATCATTTCATACTAAACTATTTCATTTTAAGTCTTATTTTTTTATCTAAAAATTTGATCATAAAAAAAAAAAAATAAAAAAAAAAATAAAAAAAAAATAATAATAATAATAATTTAGCACTGCAATAAGAAAGTTACATGGATGTAGTGTATATCATTAATTTTTTTATATTGTAATTTAGAAATCACAAATTACTTTAATTTAGTTTCTATCAATTTTGGCAGTACAATTCATATTTATATTTTATTTTCCTAATTCACTGTCATTAAAAAACTATATTGTGTCCCAAAATTCATCAAATACCGTTTTCAAATATTTAAATATATAATTTACCTTTCTCCTCTCCCCACCTTGTTAAATTCATTCAATATTTCATTACAGGGAGAAAATAAGTATTCACTTCATTAGAGTGGTCTTGAAACAATACATATGTGTCTTAATATCTAAAAAACTGCAAGAAAAATCACATAAATGTGTTAATTTAATATATTAATTGTATTGTTTACTACCAACTATGAGGAAATAAAAATGAAAATATTGAAGTTTATTCACATCAGTTTTCAAGTAATTTGACAATACTTTGCCAACTCTAAAGAAAATTACTCCTAACTTTTCCCTCCTTCTCCTTTTCCATATAGCCTTCCTTGCAGAAACTAAGCAAAAACCATATCCTCCCTAGCCAATAACCATAATTCCCAATTGCAAAAACTATGCCAAATCTGAAAACTTTTCCAAGTCGGTGTCATATTTCAAGGGAAAGGTTTCCAAACAAAACAGCCTCGTCGAAAAGCAGAAGAAGGCTGAAGGAAGTAGGGAAGGAAAAGGGAAAATTGGGGATAAACTATTGACTAGAGAAAGAGATGGACACACAGGAGCCATAGGGTATTCCCTCTCAAGTACCCTTAGGGAATCATTCTGCTGTCCGGACTTTCACGTAGTATTAGATATCTGTTCTCTTTAGAATAGTGGCAAGATGCCAGGAGTTGTGTGAAGAATCATAAGATATTCAAAGAATGAAAGTATAAGGAAGTTTGTCGGATGTCAAAGTGGGGATGATGCGTGGGATGATTTCAGATAGAACCGTTAGATTGTTATTATTTTATATTTGATACCTTTGAATAGTGTATCTTTTTAGGGAATAAAAAGAGTGAAATTTATTTCCACTCATTGTCTTTCTTTGTATATTTGAGGGACTGAGAAGCAAAGGGGTCCAATAGACTTTTGAGAAAATACACTTTAAAGTTTTTTATTTATATTAGATTTGAATGAAAATTATTTTTTGCTCAAATACTGACCTCTAGAATGAAGATATCACTTGTTTTCATAGAACTAAATGTAAATAAGAAACTTTAAAGTGTATTTTCTCGAAAGTTAAGAAAAGTCACTTGTTAAGCTAAGTCTATCAATTCGAATGGTACAAATTCTGTTAATTTGTACCAGTTAATTTAATATGAAAATAATTCCAGTTAATAATTATGATTCCCTTTAAATTGTTCAGTTTTAACATAAAAACACTATGATGAATATTATTGCATGTTATTCATTAGAAACGATAATGTAATTTTAAATCTTTCTATTGTAAAGTAATTGGGTATAAGGTTTTATGGTAGCTGGAGGCAACGCTTTTTCTATACTGCATCAATAATGGTTCATTTGAATGCGTAAAGTATTTGAGAATGTCATTGTTAGATTGTAGGTGTAAATAATTTTAGGTAGGCTAGTGGTATATATTCAAGGATACGATGTCAGTATCAGGTATTAACTAATCGTCGAAAACTAACATGCCCATTTGGGATTAAAATTTAAAATAGTAAGAGTCTGTATCAAAGCTGGATATAAAGAAACAATATTTTTGTGTCAATGTGCTTCAGTAAATAAATTAATGAAATAAATAAATTAGTATAAACTTCATTAATTTATTTACTGAAGCACATTGACACAAAAATATTGTTTCTTTATAAATGTAGCAACTAAAAATCAAGATTCTTCAAACATTTCGCTTAAAAATTTACATATTTTATTTTAATCTTTTAAATAAATAAATTAGTATAAACTTAAAAGATTAAAATAAAATATGTAAATTTTTAAGCGAAATGTTTGAAGAATCTTGATTTTTAGTTGCTACATTTATAAAAAAAAAATAAAAAAATATGTTAGTATTTTTCTATTTTTGAATTGGAATATGGATAAATATTACATTTAAGCTTTAAATATTTTCATTTCACAAGAATGTTCTAATTTTATTTTAACTATCTTTTGAATAAATAAAATATTTTCATGTCCACCTTCCATCTTTTTTGTTCCCATTTGCTTGAAGTGAAATAAAGTGTAATACTTCTAATTAAATATTCATAATTTGCACAAAGCTTATTTAGAATACTGTACACTTGAACAATAGTATAGATGATTTAATATATGTTTTATATTTGTAATGAATTTTTTTCCTGAGTACAAAATCTGGAAGTGACGGAATGATATTTTATCTTGCTATAAACAAAAAATTCTAAATATTGTTATAAGATTGCTCCTTGATAAAAAATCTATCAAGTGAACGTTTATTGGTTTATGAACTTATTACAAAAATTCTTCAAAAGTTTCTTAAAAATCAGTGACACATCTCCAAACATTGGATCAAATCAAAATTTCAATATTATCATCATAATTTAACTTTAAATTAAATCTAAATATTCTACGGGAAACAAAATGTCATTCATAAATAAGATATCAAATTATATCACAATAATCTCGTCGTAGACAAGAATATGATTGGAAAATCAAAATGTTTTATAAGAATTCTCTTTAATATGTAAACAAACTCCTGAGCCTATAAAGCTTTTAATGGAAAACTTTTGAAATTTCGAAAAGTAAACGTTTGTCGATATCATTTTCTTTACTTCATGGAAACAAAAACCCAATTCAAAAGGTTAAAAAAAAAAGCAATCACTGGATGGCTTTTGAATTTGGCCAAATATCCAGAAAAAAAGGAGTAAAATGTATAGAAATAAAACGATGATGTATAAAAGAGAAATTCTGAAGTTGAAGGCATCTGAATGGTCAAGAAGATATATTAAAATAATTCTATTTCTGAGGCCTGGCAACAAGCCAGAAGGGTGGTGCCCCGACTGTGACCTACCCTGTGAATGTTTTATGGTCAAACATATTAGAAAGTGTTGATAATATTTCAAAGCCAGTAATGTGGGTGGGAAAGTAGGCTGTTTTTTAATCAGTTTCTGCTTTCGTGATTCATGTGGAGACTTCATTTTTATTGCAGGTACGAAGGTATAATCGGCGTACATTATATTTAGCTTTTTAAAGATAGCGGAATTTTCTGCTTGGCTTGAGTTTAGGCAATGGAAATGCGCGTGTATGCTTAATGACCGAGGAAAGAAGAACTGACGGGTGTTTTTTTTTTTTTTTTTTTTTCAAGCCATGGTTAAATAAATCAAATTAAATTTACAGAGGCTGAACAGGATAAATGTGGATCATTCATCAAATGAGAGGTAGCTGACAGTTTGGATTGGTTTCATGAATTAAAGAGTTGTTCTGAATAATTACTTTTTTATTCATAAGTGTAGTGATATTTAATATAACTACTAATTATGTTTGAGGAATACTTGTATATCAAGAATAATAGACTATGGGTCTTAAAAAATTTAATCTTATATTATAAATATTTAGCTCAATTATTCTGACGAAAGTCAATGTGGAAGATTATAAGTTGTATATGGGCCTTTGAATTTTCTAATAAAAATAGAATAAAACAATTTGCTCAAAAGCTCATGGTGAAAATCAAATTGAAACTGTAGAATAACCAATAGGTAAGGAAATATAGTATCTCAGCAAAAAAAAAATTATTTCTTTAAATTTCATTAAAACTCTTTCAGTTGATAATTTAAAATATATATAGAAAACAGAGAATTATCTCTGTTCTCACAGGTACTATATCTCTAAATAAATATAAGAAAAATGCGTAGTGCAAAGGTACTGAATCTGGCATTACATAATTAATCATGAGTACTTTTGTTAATTATACATGTCTAAAAGAATGCCAAATATGCAAAATATTTTTTATTCACCTTTTCTACTTTCAACTGCCCATACTCAACAAAAGGTAATGAAAATGTTGATTGCAGTCATTTTTTTTTTTTTTTTTTTTTTTTTTTTTTGCATTTCTACACATTTTGGATCATCCTGGCATCAAAAAATGATCAGTAATCTGTGTGCCCGTGTGTCTCTGTGTACGTGGTGGTCATAATGACTCTCGAACAAACTGACCTACGATGTTCAAATTTTGTGTACTGGATAGTGGGGATAAGGGACCTACCATGATGGGTTTCTTCAAATTTACTCATGCGCAGCGCAAACTGTAGTTGCCATTGAAAAAACTCATGTTTTTCTGCAATTGCTAAAAATCGGCTCTAAATGTTTTGATATAAAGTCGCTGTACTAATGCTTTAAAACGTGTTCGAAACACCTCTACATCCAAAATTCTCATAGAAATGCTATAAAGGTGTAAAAAGTTGAAAAACGAATGTCTTTAACACATAGTTCTCTTCCCTTAAGTATCGCTCATAAAATGAAAGAAAATACGAAAACGGTAAATAACACCATTCGACGTCAAATTTAAATACAGTGACTAGTATTATAGTGTAATTGAAAGTTATGTGATGTTGCACACCCCTAATTAACCAAACAGTGCACACTTGCATTTATAATTGAGATAGTTACTATTAGATCTTTTTAATATATATTTAATTACAAAAATAAATGTTAGACTTTTTTTTTATTTTTACAATAAATTAAACATAATGGATTGCTTAGGATGATTATACAAGATTTTTACACTCGTAAATGTTCATCCAACGTGAACCCACTCAGAATCGAAAGATCAAGTTACAACAACTCGTAAATGATGCGTAGCATGTTTTCCATAACAGTTCATCCATCCAAGACATCTAACAACCTGTCCACATGGGACACTCCGGTATCACGATTAGAGTTAACCCTAACCTTTATAAATACCTATCAAACTAAAAAAGAGAAACAATCATCCCAAATAATGATGAAAAACCGCATGGAGATAAAGAAGTCTGGGATGCTGAGGATGAGAAGAGAGAGAGAATCGGAAGAGCAAGAAGATCTAGATGGAGATAGAAAAGCAGAGAATGGAAGTAGATAAGATGGAAACGAAATCCATTCGCATTAATGGGAAGATGGGAGTTAACTGTTCCCTTGAGGGGGTTTAAGGGGAAGATCTTAGAGGTGGGGAGGAATCGTCTGTCAAGGGATCAACGGGAAAGCACGTCTCATTCTTCTTTGATGGCTAAGGTAGAGAAGGGTAGACTTGTTTGGTCGAAACACATTTGCTTTTTTGTGTTGTATTGATTTGAAAGGTTTTTTGGAATGATCCTGTCAATTTACTTTGAGATTTCATTATGAATGAAAATTAATTATATGTTTAAATAAGTACATTGGCAGGTCAAGTTTGGATTCAGTCTTACTAGGATGAGTATGAATAACATTGATAATTTACCAAAATACCTTATTAACCCATTAATAACGGTTGACAAGAAAACTTGCCAATCGGCATTTTAGTTTTTTACTTTATTAATAAATTACGATTGTGGTTCCATTTAGTCTTTTTTAAAAATCATAAAAATAATTTTCTAAAAAATCTGAAACATTCAAAATATAATTTAAATGATCTAAATAAACGAGGTAAGAGATAAAAACAATGACTGTTTATCCATATCAAAGTAGTCTATAATGGGTTAATGTAACTAATTTAGAATTACGCTGGTGTAAAATTATTTAAGATTAAAAGAGTTTACAGTTTGAAGTACTTGTTGGAAGCCTTATGAGAAAAACTTAGACTTCAAGTACTTTAAAATATTCACAAGATCGAAGTTAAATTGTTACTATTACTTGCTAAGAGTTTTTAAGTACGAGATTTCGATGGATTTGCTTTCTTGAAATATTATAAATATAAAGGTGTATATACGCACACTTTTTTTCCCAAAACTTTTGCGGTTTTTTATTAACTTGAAATGAAAATACAATTTGTCCTATTTATGTACACTGATCATTTAATATAATGCACTTATTCTATAGAGGGATAAGAAGAAAAAACTGCAGCAAGGGATATTCAACAACTTGCTGAAAGTACCATTTGAAGCTTTTAAAGAATTTGTTGAAAAGTCTATTCTAAAATTTCAATTAATATGAATGTTAAGTTCCAATGTTTTCTCAAATAGATTAGGTGAATATATTTCAATAGAATTATTGTTTGTTTGTTGTTAATTAAATAATGTTAATTTAATTTTAAATATTTTGTGTTTGTTTGTATTCTAATATATTTGAAATGATTCTGTAATTTTTAATTTATTACTTTAATATATGTTAAACAAACCTAAACTTAATAATATCTTAATAGGAAAATAGTTTCTTGAAAGTATTTAAAATCACATATAAATCTTCTATATTTATAAAATATCCGTTGGTTAAATTTTAATATTAAACCAGAGCATTTCCTTTCAATTTTATTCCATTGCTAAATATATTTTTAATTATTTCGGTTGAATCAACACATTCCCCAAACAAAAGAACTTTGCATTTTATCACTTGAAACGACTTATCTTTAACTTCAGTTAACTGCATTTATATACGATTCTATGTTATAAACATTGCAAACCTTTTAATTATTTCACAAATACGAAATTTCATAATTGCTCAACTGAATAGCAATTTCAAAATTTGAAAGCTGTGAAATGTTTTCTTCTCTGAACAAGTTTATCAAAAAGGCCCTTAAGAGTCTTGTTGGATAAAAATATTTGAAGTCGTGAATTTACCTTGATAATATTATGCTGATTAGTTAAATTTTAAAAATAAAATTTGACATTCACGATAAGTTATTTAATAATATTGCGGATGTCTCCTTATAAGAGTAGAATGTCTGTCTAACGGTAGAAAAATTTTCTAACGCGAATTCGTTTTAACACCAGTAAAAATAATTTTATGGCTTATTACTTTACGTTTCTAGAAAATTTATAAATATTTTGTTGATCTTCAACATCCTGTAGCAGTATTAACATGAAATGCATGTAATTAAGTAACACAAAATTGAGTTTCTAAATACTCGTAAAATGAATTTATTAAAATTATTTCAGTTAACAATAACTATTTTTCAAACATTGAAAATTAAAGTTACCATATTCCTTATAATTAATGGTAAACTAAATTATTTGAAAACAATATCCATATTAATTTCTATGATATAAGTATATAATATGAAGGAGTATAGTGTGGTATAAAATAAAGTTTAGGAAATAGGAGAAATACTGACAGGATTGCGAGTCAATGGCCAGTGCAAAACATTCCTTGTCTGAAGGCAAAAGCACGACTTTGGCTTAAATGTCTACGTACGTATTATAGACGGATTGAGTCTTTGGCGCCAAGGATTTAGAGGTCATTTGTTTAAATAATCGGGCGCTGACCTCTATCCCAATGATTCGTGTTATTTACTTTAAATTGCGTTGAAACTATATATCATTGCCCTTGGTAATTTTTTTTTATTGAACGGATTTTTACTAAGAGATATCCAGAATTTCTGAATTAATTTATCTTTATAAAATATATTGCTGATCCTTTTGATTAAAATATTATGCGTTTTCCCAAAATGGTAAGCATTGACTTATATTTTACAAATAAATTTGAATTCAGCTAAATTAATAAAATGATGTACACTTTATTAATAAATATTTGAGAACTATAAATATTTTGTATATTTTTCGTAATTTGAGTTTTAAATTTGGTTTGTGAGTAGACGTAACGATTAAAGATATCTTAATTTGAGAAATATCATTAATGGCTCAGAAATCATAATATGCAGCTATTTTATTGCTTTCTGAATACGTTAAATAAAAATTGATTAACTATACTGTGAAAATGTGCGTTGATTTTAAATACAAAAGTAGACTTGGTGCAAAATGATTATGGTTTCGATCAAAAATGTATGTCCTAACATCCAAATTTCCAAACTGTTTTAAAAAATAGTAAATAATAGCAATGTCTCATTCAATAATTAGAGGGTTTATTTTCCTTAAAAAATTCATAATTTTCCTTTCAAAACATTAAAGCTCAAATATTAAATATCACGACAATTTAATATTCTTAATTTTTTTTGCTTGAGTTCTACTTTTTTGGATAAAGCATGCTCGTCAAAACAATACCACGAGATCAATCAAACAGAAAAAAACTTATTCTCACCTCATTTGTATTCATTTCTAAAGAACATTTGAAAGGAAAGGAAGAAAAAATATCCTGTGAAAATGTTAAAAAAATATCCTATGAAAATGTTAACTTTTCGTTGAAACATTTCTTAGTTCTTTCTATCTGAGGAAAGCGAGAAGAAAAATATTTTTTGAAAGAGTGTTAATGTGGTTAACAAAAGGTTTTATTTTAATGAATATATTGATAATCTCTTTTTATTACTTCTCTCTTTGACTTCATGAAAAAAATATCATCAGACCTATTTTTTTTCTTATTCATATTCCATAATATTATTTTTTTAAACGAGATAAGAAAAAAAAGTATAATTTTAGTTATATTTCATCTTTGAGCGCCTGCTTGCGGATACTGAAACATTTATATCGATAAAAAATATGAGGTTATCCAGTTACAATTTTTTGTTTTTTTGAAAATAAAATCATAAAATTGCTTCGAAAAAAAATTATTTGATTAAATAAAAAAAAATGGGGTCGAATAAAAAACTGCGATGTGGTTAAGCAAAACAGTTTGAAAATATTTTGGTGCAACACCGTGGAGATTTGATGAATCGAAAATCGAACAGTGGAAATCGATTTTAAAATTTAGCATGAAATTTTGACACGGCTGTTTCTGAAAGGGGATATCAAACGTAAGGCAGCTCAAACTCGGTTTACTCTTTTGAAATCCAGGTATAAATTTAGAAGTATTTAATGAAAGTAATCTATTATGATATATATTACTTAGGGTCTAGCAGTGAAATGGCATAAAAATCCAGGATATGAAAAAAAAAGATCTTGTAATCAAATTATTACATTTATTGCAATAAATATTTTATGTATATAACATTAATTTGAGGCAAGTAACACCAAAACCAGCACTTTCTATATTTATTCCCAAATGATTTTTTATATTTTTAATAAATTTACGATACACTTCATCACACAACCAAGTGTTAGGAATGAAAACAAACTCCATCATTGTGAAAATTACTTTCAAAGTAATTAGTTTATTTCGACGCTAACTCTTTCTAAGCGCGAAAGTGTGCGGTTGTTTGACCTTGTATAACTTTCCATCCAGAAAAAATATCAAGAACAAGTTTCCAATTTGTTTGAAGTTTTTTTAATTTTCCTTTCATTTACAGTGTTCATACATTTTTACTACTTTTTTATTTTTTCTTGTGTTCAAAGTATTATTTATTTACCTAGTAACAGTAATTGTGTTTCATGAAGGTTTCGTGCTGTAAGTTACTTTACTACAATTACTTACTCCATTGTAAATGGTTGTTGATCAACAGTTTTGATTCAAAACCAGCTCTATTCAAAATTTGATGGAGCTTATTTTGAAGCCTCATACGAGCAATATAGATTTAAAATATAGCACTATTTTAAATTTTACACAAAATGCCTTTTAATAATTTAACAATTTGTTTTGCATATATTGATACTAATATTGTCTCCCATAAAAATGGAAAATGGGGATAGTTCTAAATTTGTTGTATATTTCTTAGTTTTGAATAAAATAAATTATACCAAGTAAAAAACAAAATAAACTGCTTTTAGTGTATAATAAACACATTTTTAACAAATTATTAGTATAATATTTAAATAAAAATTATTTTTACTTGATTATCGAATTTAGGCTCATTCAATATGTGGCAATCACAACTGGATATTCATCATCAAAATTGACATTAGCATACTTTATTTAATAACATTCATTGGGTTTATCTGAGAAAATGGCATTTTATAAACATTTTATAATCTGCTCGCAATGTATTTTACCTTCTATCCAGAGCCGTTAAATCTAGTTCCATTAAACATAACTTAGAGTTCATTAAAAATAATATCTTTCATTGAAAGCCTCTGCTGCACTAAAATATTCTTCATGGTCCTGCAGCATTCCAATTTTAATAAACAAGCTTCTCTTTCATGGTATACATAAAATTGCAGTAAGCATATTACGGTGATAGACAATACTCCCATTTTATCCTATCGCATAAAAAAACCGTAGAAAACAAATATTATAAATTTATGTATAACCTTTGTGTAAACTTCTGTTCTCCTAAAGATAATCTGTTTATTTTTAACATAATATAAATATTATACCTATTTATTAAAGTAAATATGAGAAAGTATATCAACGATACATGTTAATAGCCACCATACATTGTACATAAACAAATATGTCTGAGCATATAAAAGGTGTTTCTAGATCACAAAACCTAATTAAAAAATAATCTTAAAATACATTTCAGCAGAAAATACATTTCCAGGAGGTAAAATTAACTATAAGTATATACTCAAATATAAATAGTATATACTCGAATATAAATAGTATGTAACGAAATATATACAGTTTATAACAACAAAATTTAGGGTAGCATGTTAAAATGATGAATGTAACAATATATACTAGTATGCTAATGACGAACTCGTGTTTTAAGATTGTTAGTAAAAATTATACTTTTGAAAGGTAAATATTGTATTATATTGATAAAAGGCATAATATTCTTTAGATCTCGCAACGTGCTTAAATTGCGATTTTCTTTTTTATATATGGC